>JAPEVW010000038.1:747268-1089768 GCA_027921565.1 Artemia sinica | reverse complement strand
TTCTACAGTGCTCAACCATAAATCTATGGCTCAATTTATGGGTAAAGTATGATAAGGTCAAACAATTCGTAGAAATGAGGAAATAACCGAACAACAGATGGCTTTAATTTCTTGTGCCATTGGAGTATATGGGAGTGTAATTTATCTCCTAGCTGAATAACCTTTGGTCTCTGAGGAAAGTATTGTCAGTTATTGAAGGTATTACCTCACTAAAGTTGGGTTCAGAAAATATGTAAAAAAAAATCTTGAAATATAAATAAAGAAAAGCCATGGATAAGTATTTTATTTTATTCTGCAACTAAGTAGCTAAGTACCGAATTGAATAAAAAGACAGACCCACAGAACTGTGTCAATTTATTAGCACTTTAGTTATTATGAACTTGAACTTCAACTATTACCAGTTACATTACTGCTTTGCCAAGGCATTGAGCCTTATTTTTGCAATATATTATTATTGTTATAAAACATTAATATCTGGCTGCTGTGGTTTAGTAAGTCACTGCATGTTTAAATACTGGTAGACAAAAGGGACATTGACAAAGAATCAAAACAAAAATAAGAGTTTTCAAGGTATTATTTATCATTAAGTTTAACTTTAAAACAAGCTTTGATTCATAATCACCGACAGTAGGGTAATTCACATGAGTAATTTGACTAAGAACTGAGTAATTTAATTGAAATTTCAATAACATGATTTTTTTTAGGTGCTTTCACTGCATAGTCTTCCCAATGTTCCTGCATCTGATCAGGTGGCAGACTTGTGCCATGATTCTCCACTTAAATCTAAAAGTACCACAGAGAAGGAGAGTAAACATCTTGAAGAAGAACTTAGTCAAAGTGCTAAACAAAACTTTGCTGAGTTGCTTCTGGTGCTATGTGAACTTTTGAATTTAATGAAAATACCTACTGTTGAAGTTTCAACCCAAGATGAAAACCAGTTTCAAGTGGAAAGTGTAAGCTTCAACCAGTTGCTTGCCAGTTGAAGATTGTTCTCATAGTGAAATTCTTAATGGCCTTGCTGGAGGTTTATTGTCAGGAATGGAAACAAGTGAAGCCAGCTTGAGAGAAGCTGCATCCCATGACAATTCTGCATATTTCGAGAAAAGTGTGACTGAAATTCATGAAAGTATATCTGATTCAGAACGTGGTACTGAGCGGTCACTAAATGAAAGCCTAGGATCTCACAAGAGCAAAGGAAAAGGAAGGTCAAAACCTGGGGTAAAGTGTTTGCACAAATACTACGCTCGATGTCAGGGAAAACCATACATTGGAAGAAAAGTACAAAGCAAAAAGGGTGACGAATGGAGTACCACTAAAGTAGCAAGGCCTGCTCGTACCCTTGGTCCTTGTTGCGTCAATTATGGGATGGACCCTGGCAAGATAAAACACTTTGAATGTTATGTTGTTTCATAAATAGACAGAGAGCTTATCTTTACAGAGTATTGGACGAAAAGGTCGTGGGAGCAGAAGAAAATATATATTGAAACTCTTGTTGACTGTGATGATACAAAAAAAGAAAATGAATGGCAGCTCTTCAAGACGTACTTCAACCATCAAGTACCGTCTTAAAACCTCGCAGGGATTGTTGGTGGTTTGTGAACCAATGTTTTTGAACACGCTTTGCGTTGGTAAGTGGCAGGTTATGAATTGGGCATCAGCTGCTGCAGTAGTGGGCACTCACCAGTTAAGTGATCCTTATCACCCATCAAACTTGCAACGTATGGATACAAGAAAATCCACTCGTTTTGCAGAACGTAGAGAGTTTGCCCTGAAATTCTTGGAAGATCTACCAAAGCTTCCCTCACACTATTGTAGGTTCTGAGACTCTAAGAAATATTTTGAGCATCGCTTTGGATCTTTGGTCCAAAGACCAGTGTGTTGTCTGCATTGCATACAAGCTTGGATATTCTAATGAGGAAGCACATCAGTGACACATGGCATGTAAAGTACGTGCTAGGTCTGCCAAGACGAAAGACAAAGATGATGCAAGTATGATTGCAGGCAGAATTGTTGTCGAGACACACGATTTACAGTCGACCTTTCTATGTCCCGAATTAAAGCTTCATCCCTTTACTACAGAATAAAAGTTGTCATTCACAACTGGACTTCATACGACCTAGTCTCGTTTGATGCACTGAATATAATGTGGGACGAGGTGGAAGAACAGCTGAATGCCACAGAATTCGCTACTTGCGTTGTAAAAAGAGTGAACAACTTGCGTGGAATTTACCCTAATGCAGATACGATTATCTTGTGGAGTGAGAGTTGTAGTTACCAAAACCGGAATAGTGTTCAATCAAATGCTTTGGTACACTATGCATATGAGTTTAACATTACAATAGTTCAGAAATATCTTGAAATGGGAAGGGGTATACGCACATGGATTGCGACAGCTTACATCAAAAATTGAAGTTTGCTGCCAAGAACGTGACATTTATCTTCCATCTGGGTATGCGTCCGAGATAAAATTATCTCGTAAGAATTCATTCCCGTATCGCGTGATACAAGCTGATCACGACTTGTTCAGCGACTTTTCTGATTTGAAGTATTTTCATGACTACCGCCCAGGTTCAAGAATAGGAGTGATATCACAGTGCATGAAATTGTTGCTTACAAGTATAGTCCAGGAATGCTTATCCAGTACAGACAGTGCCATGGTGATGAGTGGGAGGTTTTTCCAAAAAAAAAAAAACAATGAAGAAACCAAAGACTGAAATATCTCCTCTCCATGACACGAATTGGCTGTTGACCCAGCCAAGCTACTTGATCTCGTGGATCTGCTACTGGTGTTACCGAAACATTGCTATGGTTTCTATGTTGGGATTCAAGCTAAAGGCTGTTAAATGTTGACTTAAGGAACGCTAGTTTTTTCTTACCTACTTTTGAGAACAGATATTTGTTTTTTTTCTGAATTTAATTTCAAAAATACCCCAGGGGCCATGCGTTTTTTTCTTACCCACGTTGAAAAAACATGTGCTTTTTCTATGATTTTTAATATTCATTTCAAACAAGAGCTCAGTGACAATGTGATTTTGAGTTTTTTTTTCTAATCAAATTTGAAAAATGAAAAAATATTTGAATATTTGCCATTTTTGTTAATGAAAGGTACCATGCCTTGCCGCACTTAATTGGCGTACTAACATGCGTTAAGGTGCAGTAATCAAAACTTCTAAATCTGTGTAGACCCATTTTCCGAATAATAATGCTAAGTTGAATACGGCTCTATTTTTTGTGAGCCACGTTATTGCACCATAGCATCTGTGACTAATCGCGTTGATGCACCTTAAGAAGCGACAGTACACCTATTAAGACAACATTTTTGACAACACCTGGATTCACACTCATACAAAGGGACAAAAACTGTTCAGCAGCTTTTTGATCAACGATCTTACTCGTCTCCGATAACTTAGCTAATTTAAACAACCACAAATTTACCAAATTGGTTACAATTCCTGGTAACATAGAACAAATTTTTATGTTAATATTTGGCCATAGTTAAAATGCTGAAAGATTTTTAAAAAGTAATGTTAGCTTCTTCAAAAAGCTGACAAGAAAATGATAAAAAAAGTAGGCCTAGTTCAAATTTCAAGTTTTACTATGCTCATGGGACAATTAATTTGAACCTAAGAGCAAAAACCAGCAGCCAGAATTACTTTCTGCTAGCATTATGGTTTTGCTTCCAGAGTCTCATCAATTCTTGTCTTCTTACAAATATTAGGGCAGTTTTTTAGCACTAAGATCTTACATCTAAGATCTTTCATTGTTCTGCAAAGATTATTGTTTTTTCTACTCATCTTTGTTGTAAGATGTTACAGCTCACTGATGTTAGCAAAAAGCATGAAAGATGCCATCTTTCTGCCATATAGAACAATGATGAGAGAACTTTGATGATATACTTGTCTTTGGGTAAATTTTTTACCAAATCATATTATTGAGTTAGGAATAAAGTGAATACACCATTCAATGCCTTTTTATGCTGATTACAAATATATGATCATTTCTATTGGAAATGATTTTCAGCCCCCCCCCCCTAACCTAAAATAACTTCATTTCCGATAGAAATGTTTGTTATATTTGTAATCAGCATAAAAAAAGGCATTGAATGGTATATTCACTTTTTTTGAAACTCAATAATATGATTTGGTAAAAATTTAGGTAAATTTTTACCAAATCATATTATTGAGTTTCAAATAAAGTGAATATATAATTCAATGCCTTTTTTTATGCTGATTACAAATATAATAATCATTTCTATTGGAAATGAATTTTAATCCCCCTCCCCTATATATGTCAATTCAGGATATATATTTGCACATATTGGGGGTGAGGGTTGGGTTAGGGGGCTGAAATTCTTTTCTGATAGAAATGATTATATTTGCAATCACCATAAAAAAAGGCACCAAATGGTGTATTCACTTTATTCCTAACTCAATAATATGATTTGGTAAAAAATTACCCATCTTTGTTCTCAGACCACTGATCAGAGCAGAATGATGAAAGACATTTGCAAACAACAAAAGGTGTACAATCTTAGTTCAAATATTTCCCTTTTCAGCGTTTTCTGACAAAAGTTGTGAGATCTTAGCACATTGATGAGTGAAAAAATGGCCCTATTGGTCTAACAGCTTTCTGCTAGTTCAAACAATAGAAATTAAATATAGAAAACTATACTTTCTTTTCCAGCTCCCCGAAAAAGGCCACTAATTTTGGTAAAATTCTACTTTAGTTACTTTTGGCTATCTTGGAAAGGGGTTGGGTTAGGAAAATGAAACTTTCAGGGATGGATGTACATGCTAAGGTATGTCCCGGGAAGGTACTTTGAAGTACTTACCTCCACTCCTCCACCCCCCTCTATATAATGGTAAATTGCTGCACATTACTAGTTGTTTTAACTCATATTTCATCCTATATTACTATCATAATTATAAATCACTGCTTACCTTACACAACTTCAGCTTTTAACCTTGTTCATTAAAATATATTCCAAAATCCTATTTAAATCCTAAACCATTTAATTTCCTATCCTTGCTGACTATTTTTATGGTATAATAAAACCAGGTTTGTTGTGATGTCAAGACTTTGCTTATCAGAAACCCTTAACCTTGAGGGTAGCAGGCACATGCCAAACACCTCTGTGTTGATAAGACCATTTAAAAAGTATTAATTAGGGAAAGGATTTGACAAGAGAGACCAGTAAAAATAACCAAATCGTTTTTAGAGGACAAATTATGTCATGGGAAGATGTTTTTGAAATCCCTCTTCCACCCAAACTCAAAATTTTCTAAAGTTCTACTTTAGAAGCTTTTAAAGTATTTCTAAAGTACTAAAAGATAGAGTGCTAAAAACATCAGAATCAATTTCAGAGGAGACATTATGTCACGGGAAGAGGTTTTTAAAATCCCCCTTCCCCCCAAACTCAAAATTTTCCAAAATTCTACTTTAGAAGCTTTTTAAATATTTCTAAAGCACTAATAGATAGAGTGCTAAAACATCAGAATTGACTTCAGAGGACACATTATATCACGGGAAGAGGTTATTGAAATCCCCCTTCCCCCCAAACTCAAAATTGTCCAAAATTCTACTTTAGAAGCTTTTTAAATATTTCTAAAGCACTAATAGATAGAGTGCTACAAAAACCAGAATCGACTTCAGAGGACAAATTATGTTATGGGAATATGTTTTTGAAATCCCCCTTCCCCCCAAACTCAAAATTTTCCAAAATTCTACTTCAGAAGCTTTTTTAAACATTTCTAAAGCGCTAAGACATAGAACGCTACAAACAGCAGAATCGACTTTAGAGGACAATTTGTGTCATGGGAAGATGTTTTTGAAATCCCTCTTCCACCCAAACTCAAAATTTTCTAAAGTTCTACTTTCTAAAGCACTAATAGATAGAGTGCTACAAAAACCAGAATCGACTTCAGAGGACAAATTATGTTATGGGAATATGTTTTTGAAATCCCCCTTCCCCCCAAACTCAAAATTTTCCAAAATTCTACTTCAGAAGCTTTTTAAATATTTCTAAAGCACTAATAGATAGAGCACTACCAATATCAGAATCGACTTCAGAGGACAAATTATGTTATGGGAAGATGTTTTTGGAATCCCCCTTCCCCCAAACTCAAAATTTTACTTTAGAAGCTTTTTAAATATTTCTAAAGCACTAATAGATAGAGTGCTAAAAACATCAGAATCGACTTCAGAGGACACGTTATATCACGGGAAGAGGTTTTTAAAATCCCCCTTCCCCCCAAACTCAAAAATTTCCAAAATTTTACTTTAGAAGCTTTTTTAAATATTTCTAAAGCACTAATAGATAGAGCGCTACAAGTTTCAGAATCGACTTCAGAGGACACGTTATATCACGGGAAGAGGGTTTTAAAATCCCCCTTCCCCCCTAACTCAAAATTTTCCAAAATTTTATTTTAAAAGTTTTTTAAATATTTCTAAAGCACTAATAGATAGAGTGCTAAAAACATCAGAATCGACTTCAGAGGACACATTATATCATGATAAGATGTTTTTAAAATCCCCCTTCCCCCCAAACTCAAAATTTTCCAAAATTCTACTTTAGAAGCTTTTTAAATATTTCTAAAGCATTAATAGATAGAGTGCTAAAAACATCAGAATCGACTTCAGAGGACACGTTATATCACGGGAAGAGGTTTTTAAAATCCCCCCTTCCCCCCAAACTCAAAATTTTCCAAAATTCTACTTCAGAAGCTTTTTTAAATATTTCTAAAGCGCTAAGACATAGAACGCTACAAACAGCAGAATCGACTTTAGAGGACAATTTGTGTCATGGGAAGATGTTTTTGAAATCCCCCTTCCCCCCAAACTCAAAATTTTCCAAAATTCTACTTTAGAAGCTTTTTAAATATTTCTAAAGCACTAATAGATAGAGCGCTACAAATATGAGAATCGACTTCAGAGGACAAATTATGTTTATGGGAAGATGTTTTTGAAATACTCCCTTCCCCCCGAACTCAAAATTTTCCAAAATTCTACTTTAGAAGCTTTTTAAATATTTCTAAAGCACTAATAGATAGAGTGCTAAAAAGATCAGAATTGACTTCAGAGGACACGTTATATCACGGGAAGAGGTTTTTAAAATCCCCCTTCCCCCCCAAACTCAAAATTTTCCAAAATTCTACTTTAGAAGCTTGTTAAATATTTCTAAAGCACTAATAGATAGAGCGCTACAAATATCAGAATCCACTTCAGAGGACAAATTATGTTATGGGAAGATGATTTTGAAATCCCCCTTACCATTCATCCCATTCCCCCTTCATACTCTAAAATCTGGTTGACAATTTGAAATTTGACAAGCCTTATTTTCCACGGGGGTATTTTTATTTGGGGGGAGGGGGATTTTAAAAACCTCTTCCCATGATATAATGTGTCCTCTGAAGTCAATTCTGATGTTTTTAGCAGTCTATGTCTTAGCGCTTTAGAAATATTTAAAAAGCTCCTAAAGTAGAATTTTAGAAAATTTTGAGTTTGGGGGGAAGGGGGATTCCAAAAACATCTTCCTGTAACATAATTTGTCCTCTAAAGTTGATTCTGATATTTGTAGTGCTCTATCTATTAGTGCTTTAGAAATATTTAAAAAGCTTCTAAAGTAGAATTTTGGAAAATTTTGAGTTTGGGGGGAAGGGGGATTTCAAAAACATATTCCCATAACATAATTTGTCCTCTGAAGTCGATTCTGGTTTTTGTAGCACTCTATCTATTAGTGCTTTAGAAATATTTTAAAAGCTTCTAAAGTAGAATTTTGGAAAATTTTGAGTTTGGGGGGAAGGGGGATTTTAAAAACCTCTTCCCATGACATAATGTCTCCTCTGAAGTTGATTCTGATGTTTTTAGCACTCTATCTTTTAGTACTTTAGAAATACTTTAAAAGCTTCTAAAGTAGAATTTTAGAAAATTTTGAGTTTGGGTGGAAGAGGGATTTCAAAAACATCTTCCCATGACATAATTTGTCCTCTAAAAACGATTAGGTTATTTTTACTGGTCTCTCTTGTCAAATCCTTTCCCTAATTAATACAGTTTAAATGGTCTTATCAACACAGAGGTGTTTGGCATGTGCTTGCTACCCTCAAGGGTAAGGGTTTCTGATAAGCAAAGTCTTGACATCACAACAAACCTGGTTTTATTATACCATAAAAATAGTCAGCAAGGATAGGAAATTAAATGGTTTAGGATTTAAATAGGATTTTGGAATATATTTTAATGAACAAGGTTAAAAGCTGAAGTTGTGTAAGGTAAGCAGTGATTTATAATTATGATTGTAATATAGGATGAAATATGAGTTAAAACAACTAGTAATGTGCAGTAATTTACCATTATATAGAGGGGGGAGGAGTGGAGGTAAGTACTTCAAAGTACCTTCCCAGGACATACCTTAGCATGTAGATCCATCCCTGAAAGTTTCATTTTCCTAACCCAACCCCTTTCCAAGATAGCTAAAAGTAACTAAAGTAGAATTTTACCCTAATTTTTTCAGAAATGTTTAAAACGATTAAAAGAAGTGCATATGATTGAGCATAAGATAAATACTAGAAATTACTAATAAAATGCTAGAGTCCGCCATGTTCAATATTTTTATTTAATCATTTCTTCATTCATTTTCGCATCAACATTCGCTGAAATCCCTAAAAACAAGTGTGGAAAAAAAAAATCTTCGTTTTCAAATTTAGCCGTAATTGCTTTTGGTGACTTAATACGCAGTTGCTCTTATGTAAAACACACTACAATTGACCAAATCATAGGCAACGCACTAGTACTGCATAAGTAATAGGTGATGCGGGCACAATGTATTTTTTTATATATTATTCTTTTAGCGAAAATAAAGACAAATAATCTTCCAAGCATAAAACTACCATAAATCATTAACAATAAATAAATACAACTCAAAACGAGCCGAAATCAGAGGCAACGCTCTAGAGTTGTCTATAGTAAAGGCCGAAAGGCTCTAATCTTTTATTATTATTTTTTCCAGAGACCCTTCTAATGGTTACTTTTAGTGCCTTTTTAAGAGTTGAAAGTAATTGGAGGGCAACTAGCCCCCCCCCCACGCCCTTTTTTCTCAAATGCATCCAATGAAAATTTTGCGATAGCCATTAAAAATACTTCAAAGATAATGTAACAAAAACTCTGGTGTCAAAACAAGCCTCCAGGGCCCGGCGGCAGGCGTTGTAAGTTATGCCTAGGGGGCATTTATGGTTGTTATGGAAGGAATGTTCCCATAAACTTCAGAGAGAGGTCATTTTATTTGAAATTGAAAGTCCTAGTTCACTTTTTAAGAGTTAAAAGAAATCGGAGGGTAACCAGCCCCCCCCACGCCCTTTTTCCCAAATGCATCTTATAAAAAAATTTTGATGGCCATTTTATTAAAAATTGTTCAAAAATCATATAACATAAACTCCATTTTCGGCACAGCCCCTCAGGGCCTGGGGAAAGTGCGTCAAAATTTTTCTCCAGCATACAAATAGCAGGCCAAACTATAGAGTCTTAAAAACGAAAAGATTTGAAGTATTATTTTCCTTGTCCCTGAAAAGACTATGTAAATACAAAACGAACAGAAATTAATTTAAAATTTTTTTTTTCCACAAAATAAGTTTTTCAAAGAAAGTAAAGAACTTCATTAAACAAAAATTAGCAAAAATAAAACCAAATAATCTACCAAGCGTGGAACTATCACAAATCAGCATCGATAAATAAATGAAACCCAAAACGATCAGAAATTGCGATAAATAACCGAGTCATATACCCAAAACGAGTGATATATATATATATATATATATATATATATATATATATATATATATATATATATATATATGATATATATATATATATATATATATATATATATATATATATATATAATATATATATATATATATATATATATATATATATATATATATATATATGATATATATATATATATATATATATATATATATATATATTATATATATATATATATATATATATATATATATATATATATCTATATATATATATATATATATATATATATATATATATATATATATATATATATATATCTAATATATATATATATCATATATATATATATATATATATATATATGTATATATATATATATATATATATCGTTTTAAACATTTCTGAAAAAATTAGTGGCCTTTTTCGGGGAGCTGGAAAAGAAAGTTTAGTTTTCTATATTTAATTTCTATTGTTTGAACTAGCAGAAAGCTGTTAGACCAATAGGGCCATTTTTTCACTCATCAATGTGCTAAGATCTCACAACTTTTGTCAGAAAACGCTGAAAAGGGAAATATTTGAACTAAGATTGTACACCTTTTGTTGTTTGCAAATGTCTTTCATCATTCTGCTCTGATCAGTGGTCTGAGAGCAAAGATGGGTAATTTTTTACCAAATCATATTATTGAGTTAGGAATAAAGTGAATACACCATTTGGGGCCTTTTTTTATGGTGATTGCAAATATAATCATTTCTATCAGAAAAGAATTTTAGCCCCCTAACCCAAACCTTACCCCAATATGTGCAAATATATATCCTGAATTGACATATATAGGGGAGGGGGGATTAAAATTCATTTCCAATAGAAATGATTATTATATTTGTAATCAGCATAAAAAAAGGCATTGAATTATATATTCACTTTATTTGAAACTCAATAATATGATTTGGTAAAAATTTACCTAAATTTTTACCAAATCATATTATTGAGTTTCAAAAAAAGTGAATATACCATTCAATGCCTTTTTTTATGCTGATTACAAATATAACAAACATTTCTATCGGAAATGAAGTTATTTTAGGTTAGGGGGGGGGGGGGGGGGCTGAAAATCATTTCCAATAGAAATGATCATATATTTGTAATCAGCATAAAAAGGCATTGAATGGTGTATTCACTTTATTCCTAACTCAATAATATGATTTGGTAAAAATTTACCCAAAGACAAGTATATCATCAAAGTTCTCTCATCATTGTTCTATATGGCAGAAAGATGGCATCTTTCATGCTTTTTGCTAACATCAGTGAGCTGTAACATCTTACAACAAAGATGAGTAGAAAAAACAATAATCTTTGCAGAACAATGAAAGATCTTAGATGTAAGATCTTAGTGCTAAAAAACTGCCCTAATATTTGTAAGAAGACAAGAATTGATGAGACTCTGGAAGCAAAACCATAATGCTAGCAGAAAGTAATTCTGGCTGCTGGTTTTTGCTCTTAGGTTCAAATTAATTGTCCCATGAGCATAGTAAAACTTGAAATTTGAACTAGGCCTACTTTTTTTTTATCATTTTCTTGTCAGCTTTTTGAAGAAGCTAACATTACTTTTTAAAAATCTTTCAGCATTTTAACTATGGCCAAATATTAAAGTACCAAGGACACCTAAAATGAAAACTAATTCATTAAATTGGTCAAGTGCAAACTTACACAGCCATATACGTCTTAAATTAGTGTGAAAAACCGATAATTCATTTTTTAAGGAGATAGATCACCAGTTGAGATAATGTATTCCAATACATAAGTTCGTAGCCAATTTCAAAAATAAAAAACGTGTGCTGATAAACAGCAGAAAATGAGCAAAAAATAAATAAATCAGCATATAGCCTTAGAAAGTGTTGTTTTCTTGTATGTTCTGGTAAAACAGAAATCGGAACCTAGTTCAGCAAAGCTCTTTTCTTTGAAAAATACTTTTAAGGAATGCTTCTTGAAAAGAGCTTGGCTTGACTAGGCCAGGTCTTGATGTTACTAGGATTTTTGGCATTCCAGGATCTTTTAACCATGAAGCAGTGTAAAGGTAAACATTAATGATTCTAAAAGAAAGTATCAATATATAGGCTACCCTATTGGTAGTTTTGCAGACCTAATGACTTCCACTGATAGCCTACCTTATGTAGGCTAAGGTAAGACACCTAGTAGGCTGTGTGATTTGCTTGAATATTTTGATATAAATCTACCTCATAGTTACTATATAATAGTAGCATATACCTTTTATGCTTTTTTTTATATTAGAAATACAAATTACTTGGGTGAGCACTGTTTGACTTGGCCTATTAAGTCATTGGTTCTTTATACTCTAAGCAATAAATATTGTCATTTACTCTTATATACAAAGCACTATAAAATCAAAACAATAGGCAATATTGTGTTTCCTTTAAACATGGAGAATGATAAACATGGACATTGTCTGTTGTGAGTCAGCCCAAAAATCTTAGTCATCTCTATTGTAGTTCAAGTAGACTTTCCAAGTAGGCCTGTCCGCCTAGAGTCTAAGGCCTTTTGACCAAGTTTTAGGATTAACATGACCACTAAGTCACCTGGACTTGCAGTCCTCAGTCAGAAAACCCAATCTATAAGCCAAGGCAGTTACACTAAAACAGAATTAATTGAAAATTGGTTGACTGAAAAGTTGCCTGGCCTTGTGTGCAAACAAGTGGCATAGGGTCTACCTGCCTAAAGTCTTAGACAGGCAACCCAGTTTATAAGCTCAGACAGTTACATTAACACAAAATTCATTCAAAATTGGTTGACCCAACAAGTTGCCTGGATTTGCAGGTGAACAAGTGACATAAGGTCTGCCTGCCTATAGTCTCATGCAAGGGCAGCTGAGTTTTAGGACTAACATATGACCATCAAATTGCCTGGACTCACAGGCAAACCAGCAACAATAATAATAATTGATTGAATTTTCAGAACATATATCCTATAGGCCTTCAAAAAATTATGGGTATTTATTAGTGAAAAGGATGCCACACTGTTATACTAAAGCAATGCAGGAAAAAAAGGTACTGTTCTAATATCTGGGGAACATGCAAGAAGTGAAGTTTGGTTAATGCTAGTGAAATAAAACAAAATAGGATAAAAATATAATAGTTTAGAAACTAATTTTGGCTGTATATTTGCACATTAGGAGGGTGAGGGTAAAGCATAGAATATAATAAATACATAACCTAAACTAACCTAGGTACCTTTTTTCCTCCTAAACCCCAAAAAACTAAAGCTTGAATATAGTTCCTGGAGTGAGAAACCCCTTGTTTATAGAGCATAAGATAGGAAATTACTGGGTAATGTTATCTGTTCTTGGCTTTTCTCAAGTTGCATTCTTGCATGTTGCCCATATATTAGAACAGTACCAAAAAAAATTTAGTGGAACAAAACAGGAATTATATTAAGAACAAAATTAGAGAGTCATGGCTTCTCTGAATGACAAATGTTGATTAAATAAAGCAATACTATTAGATCATTATCTGTCATTGTTGTTATGTAATATATATTATTGTATTATGAATCATATACCAATATATTATTGTATTGTTTGTACTTGCCATTGTACACTGTTTATTCTAATTCAGCATTAGGCCACATAATTTTGGGGTGCCAATTATGTGAGGGGGGAGCAGTTGCCTCAGTTAGACTTTGAGAAATACCTTCTTATTTCTATTTTGCTACTTTTTATTTTATCATGGCTAACTGGTTATTTTTGCCCCATTTACATTTTGAGGATTGGAATCACTGACATAATTACCAGATACAAATCATCAGCACAACTGGGTTATATTTTGTTTAGTGATGAGCCTGAATAAAAGACTCTTACTTAGTTACTTCATAATAAATAAGTTATTATGGTTATTAGACTTTGAAGTTGATACCACGAGCCTATGCTTTACCCCCCCCCCCCCCTAATATGGAAATATATAGCCTAAGTCAGCTTCAATCATTAGTCAGCTACATATGACCTATTTTTCTCCTTAGCCACTTATTTAAAAAAGCAAATTTTTTGAGCATAGGGTTACTAGGTTTCTATGGGCTGTTCTGAACCTTCTAGCCCCTTCAGGGCTCAAAATTAATAGTCCCTGTAAAGTGATTATTTAATTATAAAAGAGCATGAAAAATACTCATTATTTTGAATTGTGCTGAAACGCTAAATTTTGTTGAAAACTGCAGTCTAGGCTATGTACCAAAAATATGGTGTTGATTTATAATTCAGGGTATATTTTTCACCATTATGGAGGGAGGGAGGGGGGGGGGGTCTTGATAAATTTAGCTATATATGGATTTGCAATGGAGTTCTGACTATACGTGTGTCTTATTTTTTAGGCCGACCATCTTGATATTAAATTAGGCTAATCAGAAAACTTTGAATATAGCTTTGAACTTAGAAGCTTAATTTTTTTATAATGCCCTTTGCCTATCACATTTAAAACAGTTGAAATGGGTGACTTTGATATTGATTGTTTTTTGTTTTTTTTTTGCTCTTTTGGATTCTTAAAAAGATATCTTGTATTAAAAACAGGTACTATCAAGGTACTATCACTTAAATATAATAGCTCCCTATGCCCCCCCCCCTCTGGATACTATCTTGATAGGATACCGTCTGTGCTTGAAATAACAAAAATATTTAAAGTACCAAGGACACCTAAAATGAAACTAATTCATTAAATTGGTCAAGTGCAAACTTACACAGCCATATACGTCTTAAATTAGTATGAAAAACCGATAATTCATTTTTTAAGGAGATAGATCACCAGTTTACATAATGTATTCCAATACATAAGTTCGTAGCCAATTTCAAAATAAAAAACGTGGGGTGATAAACAGCAGGAAATGAGCAAAAACAATAAATCAGCATATAACCTTAGGAAGTGTTGATTTCCTGATTGTTGCAGCAAAAGAGAATCAATCCCATTAGGTTGTATACCCAAAAAGGGGTTTGAAGAGTGGGCAAGATTGGTGAGTGAGCATTATGGACTAGCCAAGAACAAATACTTGTCTCCCTTCTTCTTCTTCTAATTCACAGCAGATGGGCTATTCAGTTGGTACTATTTAGCCCTTTTCTTTTTGCTTCACTCTGTGGGCTACAGAGCTACTGGCTTGGTTGTCTCTTATTTATTAGATATTCTCAGATATCTTTCAGTAGATCTTTTGACTCAAGGAGTTCAAATATAAGATGATAGATATTGATTTCTGTGCTCTGTGTGCAGGTATAGTTGGCTAGGCTCTTGGCTGATAGTGAGATTTTGTGGTGTTTGAAGCATTTTAACAGTTTACAGAGCAAGGTATGTTGTGCAGACATCAGCATATTACATTCAAATAGGCAATGGTCAATTGTTTCATTATTCATATTACAATGCCTGCAAAGAGGGGACAGGGGAATTGAACCACTTGAATTAGAAAACTTATATGAGAATGCAAGGAAATTTAGTCCATTTGTTCCAGAACGAATTCTATGATAAATTTTAGAAAGATACTTATTGGGAAAGGGGGAAAGGATAGTATTAATCTTATTAAACTTAATATCTGATAGCCTCCATTGGTAAATATCTCTAATTGGAATTGGTCTCCCACTTGGCTGGTCAATATTTATAGCATTTTTTGCTATTTCATCAACCTGATGATTACCACTTATGCCAGAGTGGTTAGGAATGTACTGAAAATAAGTTTTTATGCCACTTGAAGCAAGATTATCAATAATACTGAGACAATGATAAGTGTCAATGTCCAACTTATATTGAGGAGCTGAGGCCAGCAACTCAAGGCTTGATAGAGAGTCGGAATATATGATAATATTATTTGAATTTGCAATCAAAGGTTGGTTTTCCTTAAGGTGTTCTAATGCCATGATTATGGCATTTAACTCAGCAGACATTATAGATAAATTATTATATAATCTCTCGCCCATTGCAATTTTCAGGTGAGGAAGGAAAACACCACTTACAACCTTCTCATTCATTTTTGACCCATCAACAAATATTTGGAAGTGATTTTTTATAGGTAATTGTATTAAGTTCTGCAAATTTTTTCTGGACAAAAGCAATGGGGGTTAAATCTTTATTCCACTTTGAGAACTCATTATTTATTATGGGACTTGACCAATTCCATGGGAGGGATCGGGGGAAAGTGGGTGCAATAAACTTTGCTGGTATGGGGAACTTCTTCTGAATATTGGCATACTCATCTGCAATGCCTCTATACATGGCTGGATTTCTTAACCAATTATGTAGTGTGTGTGAGCTATTTGATTCAATTTTTGTCAAGAGAAAGCTACGTCTAATGAAGGCCTTGAGATTGCAGAAGTCACAACTGACAATCATCTTGGAATTGGGAAATGGATTCACAGAATGGATTCATCTACATCTACCTACTTCTCCTATCTGTAGAACCAAAGGTCTTTTCAAGGCCAACAAATTTGAAAAATGAATACTCATTGTGAATAATCAGAATATTTTCCTTTTCAGGTTTTTTTTTTGGCTAAATACCAAAATTTTTGTCCAACTTTATATATATATATATATATATATATATATATATATATATATATATATATATATATATATATATTATATATATATATATATATATATATATATATATATATATATATTTTGCCCAAATTTCAATATTTTCTGTTGTTTTACTCAACCTTGATCAATATAGTTTCAGAAGAAGTCCAAGCCCTATAAAATATAAAATTTCCATCAAGTTAACAACCTGTATTAGAGGAGTTTAACTCCTTTTCTGAAAAATATGAAAAAATATTCTAGTGATTAACTTTAAAATGCATGAAAGATTTTGTTGTTACATCAATTGTATTAAGTAAAGAGGCACTTACAAAACGACTTCTATGCATAAAAAACACTCATCAACTAATTAAATACTTATAAACACAAAGAAATCAATTAAAGAAACATTTATAAAAAACAACTTCTATGCATCAAGGAACCCAGTATAGAGGCCACTTGACTCAGGGAATTTCTCTCTAATCTTCATGTAAACACAGGATGGAAGGGGAACTCTGATCCTTTCTCCAAGATAAGTATATACAGTCCTGACAAATTGCCTGTAGGCAATGTACCTCATCCGTCTAAAAAAAGAGAAAAAGGAAATACAACTACTCTTTCACAAATCTAAAAATCCATTACTAGTAGGGGTTTATTTACTAGTAGCAATTACTCCATGTGTTCCTGACTTTTTCAAGTTGTAAGGAGGCCTTATTTTTGTATAAATTTAGTAACTCAATTTCAGTAAAAGTAATAATCCCCTTTGCTGGAATCCCAACTTGCCAGTTGATTTTTCAAAGGTTTGAGCCTTACAGATGGTTCGAGGTAACCCTTGGATCCTTTCTGATTAATTAAGAGATACATGATCTAATTAAAATTGATAAGAGGATAGAAAAGGGCTGAGATCACCCTTGTAAATAACTCAAGATTTTGTTAGAATTTATCCTATTTGGTGGTTGGTCTCATAGTTTTGTCTGTATATTTCGTTTTAGTAAGGCTGGGTCTGTCTAAATAAAGGATAAAATTTATTAAAGAATAAAATAATCTAAGAGTAATTAAATTTAAGAACTCCAATGACCTTCCCAAAAATATAAAATTTGTGGAATAAGCTTTGAATAGCCTAAGGTTTAGGTGAAAAAAAAAACCTAAAACAAGGAGTAAAAGCTATAAGAGCTTTTTTGCATCCCCTATTCCAACCTAGTGTCTCTTGGAACTTAAGCTTAGTGTTTATAATAGATCTCACACCCAGAAATTGAAATTCCCTGGACTACAGTTTTGCGTACCCCCTACTTGGATCCTTCTTCAGGTGAACAAGTGACATAAGGTCTGCCTGCCTATAGTCTCAGGCAAGGGCAGCTGAGTTTTAGGATTAACATATGAACATCAAATTGCCTGGACTCACAGGCAAACCAGCAACCGTAATAATAATGGATTGGATTTTCAGAATATATATCCTATAGGCCTTCTAAAAATTATGGGTATTTACTAGTGAAAAGGATGTCACACTGTTATACTAGAGCAACACAAGAAAAAAAGGTACTGTTCTAATATCTGGGGAACATGCAAGAAGTGAAGTTTGGTTAATGCTAGTGAAATAAAACAAAATAGGATAAAAATATAATAGTGTAGAAACAAATTTTGGCCATATATTTGCACATTAGGGGGGTGGTGGTAAAGCATAGCATATAATAAATACATAACCTAAACTAACCTAGGTACCTTTTTTCCTCCTAAACCCCAAAAAAACTAAAGCTTAAATATAGTTCCTGGAGTGAGAATCCCCTTGTTTATAGAGCATAAGATAGGAAACTACTGGGTATTGTTATCTGATCTTTGCTTTTCTCAAGTTGCATTCTTGCACATTGCCCAGATATTACAACAGTACCAAAAAAATTTAATGGAACAAAAACAGGAATTATATTAAGAACAAAATTAGAAAGTCATGGCTTCTCTGAATGACAAATGTTGATAAAATAAAGCAATACTATTAGATCATTATCTGTCATTGTTACTATGTAATATATATACACTATATGTGTATTATGAATCATATACAATATATTATTGTATTGTTTGTACTTGCCAATGTACACTTTTTATTCTAATTCAGCATTAGGCCATATAATTTTGGGGTGCCAATTTGGTAAGGGGGAGGGGGAGCAGTTGCCTCAGTTAGACTTTGAAAAATACCTTCTTATTTCTATTTTGCTACTTTTCATTTTATCATGGCTAACTGGTTATTTTTGCCCTTTTTACATTTTGAGAATTGGAATCACTGACATAATTACTAGATACAAATCATCAGCACAACTGGGTTATATTTTGTTTAGTGAGGAGCCTGAATAAAAGACTCTTACTTAGTTACTTCATAATAAATAAATTATTATAGTTAATAGACTCTGAAGTTGATACCATGAGCCTATACTTTACTCCCCCCCCCCTAATATGGAAATATATAGCTTAAGTCAGCTTCAATCATTAGTCAGCTACAAATGACCTATTTTTCTCCCTAGCCAGTTATTTAAAGAAGCAAATTTTTGAGCATAGGGTTACTAGGTTTCTATGGGCTGTTCTGAGCCTTCTAGGCCCTTCAGGGCTAAAAAAATTAATAGTCCCTGTCAAGTGAGTATTTAATTGTAAAAGAGCATGAAAAATACTCATTATTGAATTGTGCTGAAAAGCTAAATTTTGTTGAAAACTGCAGTCTAGGCTATGTACCAAAAATATGGTGTTGATTTATAATTCAGGGTATATTTTTCATCATTATGGAGGGAGGGAGGGGGTTCTTGATAAATTTAGCTATATATGGATTCACAATCCAATTCTGACTATATGTGTGTCTATTTTTTAGGCCAGACCATCTTAAGGTAAAGTTCTACCCAATCATATTATTGAGTTAGGACTAAAGTGAATACACCATTCGATGCCTTTTTTATGCAGATTATGAATATATTTATCATTTCTATCGGAATTGAATTTCAGCCCCCCCCTCTATATGCCAATTCAGGGTTAGGTTAGGTATATAAAGGGGGGGGGGGCTGAAATTCATTTCCAATAGAAATAATTATTATATTTGTAATCAGCATAAAAAAAGGCATCAAATGGTGTATTCACTTTATTCCTAACTCAATAATATGATTTGGTAGAACTTTACCCATCTTAATATGAGGTTAGGCTAATCAGAAAATTTATCTCTTTTGAAATGGCCTAGTCTAAAGAATCTTATAGTGTTTCTTTATAAAGGGTGAAAGCACAAAAATAACACAAAGATGTTCTAAAACTATAGCCTTTCCTTTGTAAGCTAATGAATCTAATTGTGAAATAGGCCTTGGTTACCTACATTTCTATAGGCTAGGCATAGGCTAATCTACATAAAATGAAGCATTTTTTTTTTATTTTATTGCTTACCATGATGATGAATCTTCAAATGAACTTCTCGGTTCCTCGGGAATTGCGCTATGATCTTGGACAGCAAGAGAAGCTACATTAGGTGTCACAAGAGGCTGGAACAAATATCCTGAAATGGTATCTTGCATACCATCTAGCGCTTGGTCATCACCAAAAATATTTTCTGACACATCAGAATAGTCACTGTCTGAACTTGAAGTCATATTTTTTCACAAAATGTATTTTCACTAATATATATAACAATCAACAGATTTTGTAAATTTGAATTTTCACAAATGAAAAACACTGTCGGATTCACAGGAAATAGTTTCCGCTAATATTTTTCATTTCTGCAATTTATCATTGTTTTATTATTGACAACACTGTTTTGCGAATTTATTTAAACTAAAAATGCTTATAGCATTTAAACAAAAACTCGTAGGAAACCCGGATTTTCAGGTATGAATAGACCTCAAATAGATTAAGAGGGCTAAATATGTTTTCATTTTGGTGTCCTTGGTACTTTAACGTAAACATTTGTTCTATGTTTCCAGGAATTGTAACCAATTTGGTAAATTTGTGGTTGTTTAAATTAGCTAAGATAGAAGTGAAAACATCATTTGATGCTTTTTTTATGCTCTTTCATAATTTGTATAAAATACCTTTGGGACCCTTTTAAGGGCCCAACATATAATTAGCCCCAGAAGCATTTATTCAATTACTAAAGAGCATAAAAAAGGCATCAAATGACATTTTCACTCTCATCCTAGCTAAATTATATGACCCTCTGCAAATTTACCACAAATTTGAACCAACAAATGATTTGCTTGCATAAAAATGAAATTCACATAGGCCACATGTACATATAGCCAAGGCTGTGAGAATAAGTGACAACAATAGAAGAATGGTCAATTTAAAAAAAGATTATGTTTTGTTGTTGTTTAGAATTAGCTGGTACAATTTTCACCAGCCTTTATTATAAGCCAGTTTTGCCTTCTTGTTTTTTGCAACTGGCACTGTTTGCATTAAGAATTGTCTTGTTACAAAAAAAGAAACATTCAGCTTGTATTAAGTCAAGACACATTTCAACAAAGAGCCTGTCACATTTAACAGTGTTCAATAATAATAAAATATACTGTCAGAGCTATATATGGGATCATTAGGGGGATTGTCATAGGGTACAATTCTAGTTTAGCTAATTTTTGTTATCTTGGAAAGTGATTAGGTTAAGAAAATGAAACTTTCAGGGATGGGTCTACTGACTAAATTATGTCCAGGGAAGGTAATTTGAAGTAACTACCTCTTTTCTTTTGTAATATTCCTTACTTACTTGCCATGCTTTGCTTGTATTTTGTGTATGTGTTCTGTTATGTATTGCTTGTGCTTTTGCTTATGCTTGCTGTTATGTATTGCTTGCGCTTTGCTTATGCTTGTATTATTTCAGGTTTTGTGACCTGGGTTTTTGAAGTATATGCTTGAAGAGACAAATCGTTACATGGTGTCAGAGTAGAAGATGGATACCACCGTCCCATATCCTGAGCTGAACTGGGAATTGGACAATCTAAAAGAGGCTTGGACTAGATTCAAAAGTCATGCTAATCTAATGTTTGATGGACCCTTGAGCGGAAAAAGTGAGAAAATCAAGTGTGCATATCTGCTAATTTGGCTTGGTGAAAAAGGACGAGATGTGTTCAGCACTTGGACGCTAGCAGCTGATGAAAAAGACAAAATTTGTGTATACCTTGCCAAATTTGATGACTACTTTAATCCACAATCAAACCCCATATTCTCCCGATATACATTCCACAAACGTGACCAAAGGGAAGGCGAAACTATAGAACAATATGCAACTGAACTGAAAATCTTAGTGCGAGACTGCTCATATGGAGCTACGATTGTTGACGAAATGGTCCGTGATCGCCTCATCTTCGGAACATCATCCCAGAAGATTCGTGAAAGATTACTGCAATCGGGATCCGAATTGACTCTCTCAGATGCTATCAAAGTAGCAAGAACCTACACAGAAACCCAGGTACAACTTAAGACAATGTCAGCAGAATCAACTAGTCATGGAAAACAAGAAGTTGATATCATCAAGAAGAATCAAAATAGACTGTGGAAACCCAATCGTGACCGAATTGAAAACCGTGAATGTTACTTCTGTGGCGGAGACTATTCACAGAATCACCAGTGCCCTGCAAAAGGGAAGATCTGCAGTAACTGCAGAAAACCCAACCATTTTGCACGTGTCTGCCGTGGTAGCAAAAAGACTGTGAACATCATCAGTTCTGAAGCTCAACAAACTGACGAACTATTCATCCATCAACTAATGATGGATAAAGCTGATGACCAGCCATATGCTAAACTAAGAATCGCCAACCAGTTCAGTGTGAAATTCAAGATTGACACAGGGGCACAAGCTAGTATCATTACCAGACAGACGGTGGAAAGACTGAATCCAGAACCTGCAATCCATCCTACAAACCACATTTTAACAAGCTTTTGTGGTCAGACTATTCCCGTCCTGGGGACATGTAAGATCGACTGTGCCTACAAATCAAATGATAGTCAACCCATAGAGTTTTTTGTAGTGCAGTCAGCCCCTACTCCTATCCTTGGCTTCAGTGCGAGTCGTAAGCTGAACCTGATAAAGCTGATACTTAGTCTTCAATCTGGACAGCTCAGCACCGATAAGATACTCACCGAATTTTCCGACCTATTTGAAGGAGTTGGGAAACTGGAAGGTGAATGTAAAATAATCCTCAAGGAAGGTGCACAGCCATCCATTCAGCCCACGAGACGAATCCCCTTGAGTCTCCAGTCCAAATTCAAGGAAGAACTAAATCGTATGGAAAACCTAGGAGTCATCGAGAAGGTGACCCATCCAACTGATTGGGTGAACTCAGCTGTGGTTGTTGAGAAACCAGATGGAACCTTGAGAGTCTGTATAGATCCTCACGATCTCAACAAAGCCATAAAGAGACCCCACCATCCTATGCCAACTTTTGAGGAAGCTGTGCAAAAGCATGTAGGCGCTAAGTACTTCTCCAAGCTAGATGCCCGAACAGGATATTGGAACTTATGTCTTGATGACGAATCTTCCGAACTGACTACATTCTCAACTCCATATGGGCGATACAAATTTAGACGTATGCCCTTTGGACTCAAGTCTGCACAAGATGAGTTCCAACGCCACATGGAAGAGGCATTCAGCAACCTCAAGAGATTCTCAGTAATTTCAGATGACATGATCATCTCTGGTGTATCTGAAGAGGACCATGACAGAAATCTTCAAAAAACCCTTTTAAGAGCTAGAGAAAAGGGAGTCAAGCTTAACAAAGATAAGTGCATCTTCAAATCAGCTTCGATACCTTACTTTGGACACATCATTTCCGAAAACGGAATCCATCCAGATCCCGAGAAAATCCGAGCAATAGAGAAAATGCCATCACCCAAATCCCAGGAAGAACTACAAACAGCCCTTGGGATGTTAAACTACCTCTCACGCTATATCCCAAATTTGTCAAGCCTCAATGAACCTCTTAGGACCTTAGCTAAGCAGAAGCAATTCAACTGGACGAATGAACACGAAGCCACACTCACGAAAATTAAAGCGTCGATCATAACAACAATTTCGCTCTTTGATCCTACAAAAAATCAAATAGAGATCCAAGTTGATGCTTCCAAATCAGGACACGGTGCTGTCCTGCTTCAAGAGAATAAAATTGTTTCATTCGCATCGAAATCGCTGAATGAAACAGAGCAGAGATACTCGCAAATCGAAAAGGAGCTGTATGCCATTGTTTTTGGATGTCGCCATTTTCATCAGTATCTCTATGGCCGTCACTTCCAAGTCATCAGTGACCATAAACCCCTGGAAACAATCCTCAATCGCCCGATCAATAAGTCGTCGCCGAGACTTCAAAGAATGCTGTTACATCTACAACCCTGCGATTTCAGTATAACATATCGGACCAGGCACCGAAATACCGATCCCAGATACCCTCTCCCGGCTCCACTTAGAAACTGAGGAACCATTGCTTCACAGAGAAATTGAATACTATGTACACTCCATTATGAATCTACTACCAATCAGTCAAGAAAAGCTATCTGAGTTGAAACAAGAAACGCTCAGAGATCCACAGCTGAAGGTTCTGAGGAAAATGGTAGAAGAAGGTTGGCCCGAAAAAAGATCAATGGTTCCGTCATCCATAGCTGAATTCTGGACAGTAAAAAGTAATCTCAGTGTTGTTGATGACATCATCATGAAAGATGACCGTCTTGTCATCCCAGACAGCATGCAAATCGCTGTATTGCAAAGCATCCATGCTTCACATCTTGGTATCGAGAAGACGAAAAACAGAGCCAGATCAGTCATTTTCTGGCCAAAGATGAGTCAGACAATAGAAGATTTTGTCAAGAAGTGTGATGCGTGCTGCACTTATTCTACAGCAAATGCAAGAGAGCCCTTGCTTCATCACGATATTCCCAGCTACCCTTGGGAGCATGTTGGCATTGATCTGTTTTACATATCCGGAAGATACTATCAGATCATAGTGGATTATTACAGTCGATTTTTTGAAGCTGATGAGCTGGGAATAAATACTTACACGAACCTCATAATCCAGAAGCTAAAATCTCACTTCTCTAGATTCGGGATACCCTTGATGATTACATCTGATAATGGCCCACAATTCACTTCAGAAACGTTCAAGGATTTCATGAGACAGTGGGGAATACGACACAACACCTCTAGCCCGAACCATCCTCAGTCCAACGGACTCGCTGAGAAAACAGTTGGTATTGCTAAGGCCATGATCATGAAAACAAAGAAATCGAAAACTGACCTCGAGCTAGCTCTCCTCGAGTACCGCAACACACCAGTCGATGGTCTAGCTTCCCCAGCCCAACTGCTAATGAGTAGAAACTTGAGATCCCTAGTGCCCTGCACCATTGAGCACTTATCTCCAAAAGTCGTACCTATGCAGGAATTCATGTCCGCAAGGAATAAAGAAAGGGAAAGACAGAGACGCTACTATGATCAACATACCAAAAGCCTTAATCCGCTGCAGATAGGCCAACAAGTTCGAGTACGGTCCAACGATCAAACCTGGCAACCTGCAACAGTCCTCCGAGAAGCAGATGCGCCACGATCGTATGTAGTACAGACGAAAGCAAACAGACAATACCGCCGGAATAGAAAGTACTTGAAAGTCGTGACTACAGATGAGAAGAGTTCTGATTCTGATTCAAACACTGGCAGCTCGTCAGTACACGATTCATGGCATCACTCTCCGGACTTACCCCAAACAGAGGACGTGCACTTTCGCCAAGCCATCATGCCAGAATTGCCGGTCGCAGTGGGCCAGGAAAACACTGTGGTCTCCCTGCCTTCCGCGGCCGAAGTCGACAACAGTCTCAGAAGTTCTGTAACTACCAGGAGTGAGGAGTGTCGACAAGTCAAGCCACTGTCAAGAGTAAACCTATGATTGACAAGCTCTTCCGAAAAGAAGGGAGATGTAATATTCCTTACTTACTTGCCATGCTTTGCTTGTATTTTGTGTATGTGTGCTGTTATGTATTGCTTGTGCTTTTGCTTATGCTTGCTGTTATGTATTGCTTGTGCTTTGCTTATGCTTGTGTTATTTCAGGTTTTGTGACCTGGGTTTTTGAAGTATATGCTTGAAGAGACAAATCGTTACACTTTCTCCCTTTAGAGGGCCATGACCTCTGATGACCTTTACAAATCTTTGTGTTATAAAAATGAAACCTTGCAAGATAGATCTTCTGCTTAAATGAAGTAGGCTACAACAAAACTGTTTTTAGATTCACAACTCTGCTCAATCCCAATTTATGAGGTTTTGAAGATCCACAAACATTTCCTAAACTGAAAAAAAACCATTTATATGGATTGAAAATCTTCTCAAATAACTGAAATTTCATTTTCAGAACTAAAACTAGTGAAAAAGAAACTGAAAATTAAGGTAAGATGTTGTTTTATCAAAATTTCAATAGCTAGACCTCTCAGGTAGGGAAATTTCTAAGACTTCTAAATCAGAAGTGTTAACATGGAAGCTTTGCAATACCTTCCTAGAGTATGGTCTTGGCCCTGGATTCAATGCTGAAAATTTTATTTTCTTAACCTAACCTCTTTCCAAGATAGCAAAAAGTAGCTAAACCATAATTATACCTGTCATAGTAACTAGTAAGAAACCAAATGGTGCTCTTTTCTGATACTAAGAGGTTTCTTTAATAACAGCTGAAGCTGTAGACTGGTAACAAACATTAAAAAATTATTTAGCCTACCTATTACTGATAAATGTTCCTTTGCTCCAGTTCCCCTCCCCCTTATTATGTGGTAGAACTAAGAAAAAATCTGCCATGTCCAATGTAATTCAAAATCCAATGCTATGTTAATGTAGCATAGTCACCTAATGCACCTGCATGGATTCACTATGATGATATGTCATAATTATGTCAGTTAATGAATATTGTAGTTTCTCAATTTCAAAACATGAGACCAAAATGTATAATCAAGGGTGTAAATTCACAAAATTTTTATTTCATGAAGGTTACAATGAAAGTATAAAGCAAATGTATTAATTCATTAAATTGTATATATCATAAAAGGTATTTCAAATCAGTATTATTTCATTAAAAATGTATATATCATAAAAGGTATTTTCAAAATCAAGGATGGGTAGGTGGGAATAACCTGTATCTTCCTCCCAGCAATGCACTTGTATGTAATTTTTATTTCTTGTAAGGTATGTTTTATGTTATTTTTATTTTTTACTCAGTTTTATTTGTTTGATGAAACCACATACAATTGCATTGAGTGGCAGGTTCATATTTTAGGTTATACTCATTAATATGAGTAGGGTCTAAACCCTTATGCTTTCTCAAAGCCAGAATATAATTTGTACTTTACTGAAAAAATTCAAATGAATTTACTGAAAAATAATGTGCATTGTCAGCATATACATATGCTGATATTTACTCCTTAAAATATTAATTAAGGTTTGATTTCTTAAAGTTATGATTTCTTTAAATGAAAACATTTAAACAAATTATTTTCAGTAAAGTACAAATTGTATGCCGCCTTTTAGAAAGCATAGGGGTTTAGAACCCTACTCATATTAATTTCTGCTTGTTTTGAGTTTGACTGTTATTTATTTTAATTTCTGTTTGTTTTGGGTTTCATTTAATAATTTATGCTGAATTGTGGTAGTTGTATGCTTAGTAAATTATTTGATTCTCTTTTTGTTCATTTTTGGTTTAATGGAGTTCTTTACTTTTTTTCGATAAACTTATATTGTGGAAAGTTTTTTAAATTAATTTCTGTTTGTTTTATATTGACATAGTCTGTTTCAGGGAAAAAGACTGAGCCCTTTCTAAAGTTAAACAACCATCCCTTCCATAAAAACCTTAAATAACCCCTGGGCATAACTTATATTCCTTGCCCCTAATCTCTGGTGTTTGTTTCAACCCTCATAGCCTTGCTATATGATATTTAGACTATTTTAAATAGAATGGCTATCTCAAAGTTTCTATTAGATGCATTTCAGGCCAATATAACGTGCGTGTGTGTGTTTCGAGGGGGGATAGCTGCCCTCCAATCACTTTGACTCTTAAAAAAGAGCACTAGAGCATCTGATTACTAATCCAATGAGCCTCTCCAAAGTTTAAATGACCATGCTTTCTATACAAAATCTTATATGCCCCCTGGGCATAACTTACAACCCTTGCCCTGAGGGCTGGGGGATTTGGTATCCTCAAAGACATAATTTCCATACTTTTCAAATATGTTGAACAAAATGGCTATCTCAAAATTTTGATTGGAAGTGTTAGGGGAAATGACGGGTGTTAGGGGGGGGGAACTGCCCTCTTACTTTTGACTAATAAAAAAGGCACTAGTCCTCTCCATTTCCAATTGAATGAGCCCTTTTTGAAGCTTCTACAACAAAACTATAAAAACCTTAAATGCCCCAAGGGCATAACTTACAACCTTTGTCCAGAGGGCTATGGAGGGAGGGTTGTCATCCTCAAAGACATAATTTCAAGACCTTTCAACTGTGTTGAAGAAAATAGCCATATCAAAATGTTTGGGGAAATGATGGGCATGGGGGAGGGGGGTGATTCTCCCTCTAATTACTTTCGACTATTAAAAAGGGCAATAGTCCTCTCAATTTCCAATCAAATGAGCCCTTTTTGAAGTTCTTACAAAGATGCTTTCTATAAAAACCTTATATGCCCCCAGGGCATAACTTACAATCTTAGCCCTGAGGGCTGGAGGGGGGGGGGGTGTCATACTCAAAGACATAATTTCCAGACCCTCCAACTACGTTCAACAAAATGGCTATATCAAAATGTTGATAGGAAGTGTTTGTGGAAATGATGGGTGTGTGGGGGGGGGGGGGGGGAAGGTGGCGTTTACCCTTTGATTGCTTTTGAATTAGTAAGGGCACTAGCCCTCTGAATACCCAATTCAATGTGCCCTTTTTGAAGTTTCTACAACAACGTTTTCTATATCAATCTTATATGCCCTGGGGCTCTGGGGGTTTTTTCATCCTCAAACACATAATTTCCAGATCTTTTAACTACATTGAACAAAATGGCTATCTCAAAATTTTAATTGAATGTGTTTGGGAAAATGTTGGGCATGCAAGGGGGGTTATTTGCCCTCCAATCACTTTCAACTATTAAAAAGGGAAGTTAAAGAAAACAACAAAGACAAAAAAAGCAACAAACGAGACTGTGGCCAGTGGAGAAAAAAGAAAAGACAAATGCAAAACAACGTGGATATTTTGCTTGTATCACAAACAAGGTGTCTTCAGCACAATAGACAGAAAAAGAACAAGATAAAAAAAAAAGTTAAAACTAAACTTGTTCTTTTTCTGTCTATTGTGCTGAAGATGCCTTGTTTGTGATATAGGCGAAATATCCGCGTTGTTTTGCATTTGTCTTTTCTTTTTTCTCCACTGGCCACAGTCCTGTTTGCTGTTTTTTTCTCTTTGTTGTTTTTTTTTGTCATGGCTGGGCAGTTCAGCTTAAGATCTTTCAAGGGAAGTTACCCTTTCAATTTCCAATCAAGTGAGCCTTTTTTGAAGTTTTTATAACAAAATTTTCTATAAAAACCTTACATGCCCCCAGGGCATTACTTACAACCCTTGCCCTGAGAGTTTTAGGGGAGGGGGTTGTCATCCTCAAAAACCTAATTTCCATTCCTTTAAACTACATTGAACAAAATTGCTATCTCAAAATTTTGATTGTATGTGTTTGGGGAAATGGTGGGCATGAGAGGGGGACTAGTTGCCCTCCAATCACTTTCGACTTTTAAAAAGGGCACTTTCAATTTCCAATTGAAAGACCCCTTTTTGAACTTTCTACAACAACGCTATCTATACAAGCCTTATATGACTCCAGGGCATAACTTACAGCCCTTGCCCTGAGGGGTGTGGGGGGTTTGTCATCCTCAAAAACATTATTTCCAGAACTTTCAACTATGTTGAACAAAATGGCCATCTCAAAATTTAGATTGGATGTGTTTGGGGAAATGGTGGCCATAATAGAGGGGTTTGTTGCCCTCCAATCACGTTTGACTATTAAAAATGGGCACTAGCCCTTTCAATTACCCATCAAATAAGCCCTTTTTGATGATTCAACAACAACCTTTTCTACAAAAAAAAACCTGATATGCCCACAGGGCATATCTTACAACCCTTGCCATGAGGAGTGTGTGTCTGTGTGTGTGTGTGGGGGGGGGGGTTACCATCTTCAAAGACCTAATTTCCAGAACTTTCAACTACATTGAACAAAATGGTTATCCCAAAATGTTGATTGGATTTGTTTGGGTAAATGGTGGGCGTGAGAAGGGGGTTAGTTTTCCTCCAATCACTTCCAACTATTAAAAATGGCACTAGCCCTTTCAATTTCCAATTGAACGAGCTCTTTTTGAGGTTTCTACAACAAAGCTATTTATAAAAACCTTATATGCCCCCAGGGCATAACTTATAACCCTTGCCCTGAGGGGTGTGAGGGGTTTGTCATCATCAAAGACATTCTTCCAGAACTTTCAACTACGTTGAACAAAATGGCTATCTCAAAATTTTTGATTGAATGGGTTTGGGGAAATCTCGGGCATGAGAGGGGGGTTTGTTGCCCTCTAATCACTTTTGACTATTAAAAAGGGCACTAGCCCTTTCAATTTCCAATCAAATGAGCCCATTTTGAAGTTCCTACAATGAGGCATTCTGTAAAAACCTTATATGCCCCCAGGGCATAACTTATAACACTTGCCCTGAGGGCTCTGATGGGGTTATCATCCTCAAAGACCTAATTTGCAGAACTTTCAACTATGTTACAAAATGGCTATCTCAAAATACTGATTGGATGTGTTTGGGGAAATAGTGGGTGTAGAAGGGGGGTTAGTTGCCATCCAATCACTTTTGACTATTAAAAAGGGTGCAAGCCCTTCCAATTTCAAATCAAATGAGCCCTTTTTGAAGTTTTTACGACAACTCCTTTGATACAAAGTGCCCAGGTCTAAAAAAAAAATTGTACCAACATTGTTCTTTGCTTAAGCAGCGCTATTGCGCTGCCTATGATAGTATTGATTATACAATTTTTTTTAGGGGGTTGCTTATTAACCCCCACACCCAAGACCAGTTATTGGGGGGTAGACGGGGGGGGGGATCAGTTATTAACCCTTAAGAGGCCAATTATTGGTTTTTTAGGGTTTTTTATCTGGTGAATATTTGAATCCTATTTGTATCCACTTTTTAATCATATGTCACTAAATCAGATAGAAAAAGCTAATTAAGGACTTTGGAAAATGCATAATCTGTATGACCAAAGTAGCAAATGCCTAGGATAGTTGCTAAAATTCATCCTGTTTTGATATTAATAAATAAAGTGACAACATATTAGCCACAAGGATAAATAAATTTTCTACAATCAGGGACATGCATATGCTACATCTTTTGATCATAAACAAAATAGTCATTTTTATCATCTTGGTTCTATGATTTGTAGTAAGCAGTAAATTATTTTTCAAGCTTTATTGAATTTTTTAGTTTTCTTAATCATTGAAACCATCAACAAGCCTTTCATCAAAGTAATTGTGAAAGCACTTGACTTAAGACAAGTTTGCAGCTAAACTGTCACGCATCTTCCTGGACCCTAGTTTGGGCTTTAAATTTGATAAGAAAGTGTTGCTTTTTCAAGGTAATAAAAGCCTTATTCTGCAATTTTATTATATATGCTTTACTCTAACAAAATTCAAGGCTCTAAAAAGACATTAAAAATAAAAGAAAAAATTATTTTCAGAAAGTTATGATAAACTGGAAAAATACCAGTTTGAAAATCCATCACAGTGAATATGTAACAATCTGCAAGTTTTGTTGACATAATTTAAAAATGGAGTGCCATTTCCAAGTGGTGTTGATAGTATTATAAGTTTTATAGTTGAAATTAACTTATTTCAGAGATAATATTATGGATGTGCCTCAAATTCCAAACATGGCTGAGCCTATCACCATTCCTGAGACTTCTGTTATTAAAAATGGTAAGTTATCCAATTAAGATTTTGGTAACAAACTTAAAAGAAAGCTGTTTTTCTTTAGTAAACAATTGTCTCTTTTTTCCTCTTGCTTCTGAAGTTCTCCCTGGTAAAAATAGCAAAAAGAACAAACATGCAACTGGATGAAAGCTATGTAATAAAAGGGCTATTTTGCTACACAAAGTCTAATTTATTAGCTATATATTTTCAGTTTGAGGAGAAACATGTCTTGAAGTTGAAAAATTTTCTCTTACTATTTTCTGTTTTCAGGTTTAAACAATAAGAAAAATTAGAAAGCAATAAGAAAAAAACATTCTTACTAAAGAGTCAGTTTTTATAGCAGCCACAATGATTATCTATTGATAATAAGGACTAGTGTTATTAGAATTATCTATAATAGTTTATTATATATTAATTATAGGGACTAGTTTCTGTCTCTTATAATAAACATTTTAAAACAAAATGGCCTACAATCTTTTTGAAAACATTTCTTGAATTTTGTTTGTTTCCTGTCATGTGTAAATAAATCAAGAAAAAGAAAAGGAGTTTATGATAAAGTATATGTTGGTGATGGAAGAGGATACACCAAAAAATCTTCTTTTTTTAGTTACCACTAAGCATCTACAAGCTGTTGGTTTTTTATCTTGTGACATTTATTATTGTCTTGTTGTCTTTGTCTTGCCATTTTTTATCTCTATTATTTCCTTGGCAAAAAGCACATTATTCCATCAGGTTTTTTCAACTTGTGTGAATTCTGTCAAGTTTCCTAGTTCTCTCAAACTTTGTATCAAGAGCTGTTCAGGTGTTGCTAGTTTTATACATTGCAGTCAATAGATTTCAAGTAGGAGGGGTGCAAAAAATTAATTATTCTAGTTTGTCTTTTTGTAGATTTTAGACAACTTCCCCTTTCCCACCCTTCACATATTCACTTATGTTCCAAGTACTGTTTTTTTTTTTTTTCATAAATATGCGATATTTGTTCAGTACAACTAAGTGTGATTATCAAAAAGATAGCCAACCATAGATATTCAAATGTTTTATTTTCCAGGAAACAGTGTCTGTATATTTATTGAAACGTTAGTGTTATTAAACACTAACGTGTCTTTATATTTATTGAAAATAATATTTTCATCACATGGATCTGTTGTTGATTTTAGTCAATGCTTGTTCTTAAATTTAAGCTAAAGCCCTATTTATTCTAGTAATAGTTTGACCTCATTTAGTCTGATTTGTATGTTTGTTGTCATAGGAAGCGCAATAGCACTGCCTAAGTAAAGAACAATGCTGGCACAAAGTAATTTTTTTTTCTTGGTCTTAGACCAGGGAAATTCGTATCAAAGGAGTTGTCGTAGAAACTTCTAAAAGGGCTCATTCGATTGGAAGTTGGAGTGGCTAGTGCCCTTTTTAATAGTTAAAAGTGATTGGAGGGCAATTAGCCCCCCCCCCCCTATGCCCATCATTCCTCCAAACACACCCAATCAAAATTTTGAGATAGCCATTTTGTTCAGCATAGTTAATTACCAGATAGGAAATATGTTTTTGAGGAGGACACTCCCCCACAACCCTCGGAGCAAGGGTTTTAAGTTATGCCCTGAGGGTATTTAAGAACGATGTTGGCACAAAGTAATATTTATTATTTTTTTTTCCTTTAGAGCAGGGCACTTCATATCGAAAAAGTTGTCGTAGAAACTTCGAAAAGGGCTCATTCAATTGGAAATTGGAGTGGATTGTGCCCTTTTTAATAGTCGAAAATGATTGGAAGGCAACTAACACCCCTTCTACGCCCACCATTTCCCTAAACACATCCAATCAAAATTTTGAGATAGCCATTTTGTTCAACGTAGTTGATTTCCAGATATAAATTATGTTTTTGAGGAGAAGACTCACCCACTGCCTTCAGGGCAAGGGTTGTAAGTTGTGCCCTGGGGGCATATAAGGTTTTATAGAAGACGTTGTCATAGAAACTTCAAAAAAGACTCATTCGATTGGAAGTTTAAAGAGGTAGCGCCCTTTTTAATAGTCGAAAGTGATCGGAGGGCAACTAGCCCCCCCCACGCCCATCATTCCCCCAAACACATCCAATCAAAATTTTGAGATAGCCATTCTGTTCAGCGTAGTTGATTTCCGGATAGAAAATATGTTTTTGAGGAGGACACTCCCCCAAAACCCTCGGAACAAGGGTTTTAAGTTAAGCCCTGAAGGTATATAAGAACGATGTTGGCATAATGTATTATTTATTATTTTTTTTCTTTAGAGCAGGGCACTTTGTATCGAAGAAGTTGTCGTAGAAACTTCGAAAAGGGCTTATTCAATTGGAAATTGGAGTGGTTTGTAACCTTGTTAATAGTCAAAAGTGATTTGAGGGCAACTAGCCCTCCCCCACACCCATCATTCCCCCAAACACATCCAATCAAAATTTTGAGATAGCCATTTTGTTCAGCGTAGTTGATTTTCAGATAGAAAATATGTTTTTGAGGAGGACACTCCCCCACAATCCTTGGGGCAAGGGTTTTAATTTATGCCCTGAGGGCATATAAGAACGATGTTGGCATAATGTATTATTTATTATTTTTTTTCTTTAGAGCAGGGCACTTCATATCGAAGAAGTTGTCGTAGTAACTTCGAAAAGGGCTTATTCAATTGGAAATTGGAGTGGTTTGTAACCTTGTTAATAGTCGAAAGTGATTGGAAGGCAATTAACACCACTTTCATGCCCACCATTTCCCGAAACACATCCAATCAAAATTTTGAGATAGCCATTCTGTTCAGCTTAGTTGATTTCCCAGATATAAATTATGTTTTTGAGGAGGACACTCCCCTACAGCCTTCAGGGCAAGGGTTGTAAGTTATGCCCTGGGGGCATATAAGGCTTTTATAGGAGGCGTTGTTGTAGAAACTTCAAAAAAGGCTCATTCGATTGGAAATTCAAAGGGCTAGTGCCCTTTTTAATAGTCGAAAGTGATTGGAGGGCAACTAACTCCCCTCTCACGCCCACCTTTTCCCCAAACACATCCAATCAAAATTTTGAGATAGCCATTTTATTCAACGTAGTTTTAAGTTCTGTAAATTAGGTCTTTGAGGATGCCAACCCCCTCACAGCCCTCAAGGCAAGGGTTGTAAGTTATGCCCTGGGGGCATATAAGGTTTTTATAGAACGCGTTGTCTTAGAAACTTCAAAAAGGACTCATTCGATTAGAAATTGAAATGGCTAGTGCCCTTTTTAATAGTCGAAAGTAATTGGAATGCTACAAACACCCCTTCCACGCCCACCATTTCCCCAAACACATCCAACCAAAATTTTGAGATAGCCATTTTGTTCTACGCAGTTTAAAGCTCAGGAAATTATACCTTTGAGCAGGACACTCCCCCCACAGTCTTCAGGGCAAGGGTTAAAAGTTATGCCCTGGGGGCACATAAATTTTTATTGAAATCTTTGTCGTAGAAACTTGAAAAAGGGCGCATTTGATTGGAAATTCAAAGGTCTAGTGCCATTTTTAATAGGCGAAAGTGATTTGAGGGCAACTAACCCCCCTCTCTCGACCACCTTTTCTCTAAACAATCCAATCAAAATTTTTAGATTGCCATTTTATTCAACGTTGTTGATTTCCAGATAGAAATTATGTTTTTGAGGAGGACACTCCCCCACAGCCCCCAGGGCAAGGGTTGTAAGTTATGCCCTGGGGGTATACAAGGTTTTTATAGAACGTGCTGTTGTAGAAACTTCAAAAAAGGCTCATTCGCTTGGAAATTGAAATGGCAAGTGCCCTTTTTAAGAGTAGAAAGTGATTGGAAGGCAACTAACACCCTTTCCACGCCCACCGTTTTCCCAAACATATCCAATAAAAATTTTGAGATAGTCATTTTGTTTCACGTAGTTTAAAGTTCAGGAAATTATACCTTTGAGCAGGACACTCCCTCCGCAGTTTTCAAGGCAAGGGTTATAAGTTATGCCCTGGGGTTATATAATTTTTATTGAAATATTTGTCGTAGAAACTTCAAAAAGGGCTCATTCGATTGGAAATTCAAAGGGCTAGTGCCCTTTCTAATTGTCAAAAGTGTTATATGGGCAACTAACCCCCCTCTCACGCCCACTTTTCCCCCCTCCACATCCAATCAAAAATTTTTGGATAGCCATTTTATTCAACGTAGTTGAAAGTTTTGGAAATTACAGTCCTCCCACTGGGTTCATAATTATGAAAAAAGTTCATATTTTAACCTAGGTTCATAAATGGGTCATAATTTAGAAAAAAGGTTCATAAAGTTCATATTTTTCTTGCCATTAGCTGGAAAGCAGTTGCGGTTGCCGTCTTTTTCCTTATAAAGGACAAGCAAAGCAAATATGCCAGTGTTTTATTTAAAACGTTTCAAACTGTAAAATTGCATGTTTTTGTGAAGATGTGGAGCTTCCTCCACATTGTTTTCTTAAACATGCTGCAAGTTGATGACTAACCATCGTTGTTTGAGCTGTTAGACTTGATGAGCAATAGGATGATCTCAATGAGTATTTCCTGAAATTCATCCCTAAGAAAAGACAAGAAGTGATGGGATACCAAGAGATATCTAGTAGTCTTAAGTGTACCACAACCAAAGCATTATTCCTCTTTATCATATCTTCTGGAAAGCTATTTGCTCAGTTCACAGAGTTGTTTCAATGTGTAGAACCACCTATCCACATTCTGTATGACGAAATGCGTTGCTTAGTAATGATGAACACCAGCCGTTTTGTCAAGCAAAATGTGTTGACTGATATTCAGAAGGAAAAAAAAAATTCTGAGCTCTCCCATTCAATCAATCAATCATTTTATTAATACTAAAACACTATTACAAACGTAAAAAAAATTATTTGGCCCAAGAAGCTTGGCTTGTTGTGGGCCATACAACACAATAATAAAGCACTAAAAGAACCATAAATATTACCTTAAATCAAACAATATATATGAAATAAGGATTAAAGAGAATAAACATCATTCCCATACGTCAGGATGATTGGCTCCCTTACGTCTCTCATACGATAAGGGGTCCTGAAGTGTACAATGGCACTTTTTTGGCTGTTGAGAGTCATACCATTTGACCAGCACCAATCTTTTACTTTATCAAGAAGACCTTGAGCTAGGGAAGTGGCAGATGGCAGGTCCACTGCAGCAATGAAAAAGTTACTGTCATCAGCAAAAAGAATAGGGTGCACAAGGGAATGAAGACCATCAACAAGATCATTAATATAAATTAAAAACAAAAGTGGTCCAAGCACAGAGCCCTGTGGGACACCCTTCAATATAGGCAAAGTAGTGGAAGAATTACCATTAACCGAAACATACTGAGATCTTCCTGACAGATAAGACCTTAGCCATTCTAGCGAGACTCCATGAACACCAAATAAAGATAGTTTAGACAAAAGAACAGAGTGGTCAACCATATCAAAGGCCTTTGAAAAGTCAAGAAATAGACCCAAAACACCAGGAGAAAGAGAGAGGTTAGTTATGTGTGAAATGGGGTTAGAAACAAACTGACCAATTTTTTTAAGAACATTATTACTCAAACCAAAACCATCAACTGAACGGCTACTTGGAAGCTGGGAAATAATACTATAAATTTCAATATCACTGCATGGGGAAAGGAAAAATGGCTTTTCTGCTATGGGAAAACTACTTACTCTACTCTTGGGTTGAATGGGAACCGAAGGAAGAGTGGTGAAATACGAATTGAAGGCGTTTGCTGAAGAATTTTTATCCACAATAGATCCATCAGCATTCCTGTAATGACATAGGGGGGACTGTTTGAGTTTCTTGCGAGAAATAGCTTCATTAACTACAGTCCAAACCTTTCGCAAATTCCCATACACTCATCAATTCGACGCGAAAAATAGAGCTTTTTGGCTGCACGTACTGAAGAAGTAAGTACATTTTTATAATGTTTATACTTTGAAAGATCATTCTGTGTTTTACTTTTACATGCAACCTTGAACAGAGATGCCTTCATATGTGTAGCATTGATCAGACCTTTGGACATCCATGGGCATTTGGATATAGAATTCCTTGGTCTCTTCCTAAGAGGAAAATGCTTATCCAACAGAGCTCCCATACGACACAAATAAACTTGTTGCACATTCAACATCATTAGCTTCAAGAACACTAGACCAATGATTACTCTAAAGACTAAGAATTAAATTAGAAGTCTGTAAAAGAAGACTCACCTTGCTCATTCACATCCAACTCAGTTTTAGGCACAAAAAGTGATAGATAAATAGGGAAGTGATCAGACAGATCAGTGAAAACAAGACCAGAAGTAAACTTCAATTTTGGAGAATGAGAAACGAAAATGTTATCTATCAAAGTGGCAGAACTTCTTGTAGGATCAACACGAGAAGGAAAAAAAATTGAAGGAAGTAGCCCAGAAGAAGAAAGCACATCAAAGAGATGGTCATATTCATCACTTGATCCAACATTTAACATATTATAATTAAAATCTCCCAAAACACAAATACGTTTTTTAGAGAAAGTCCCCACACCAGAAAGCTGATCAAGGAAATCACAAAACAGATGTATTGGAAAGGGAGGGGGCTTATAAAACAAACAAACAGTATCACATGCAAACTGGCTTTTCAGATCAATGACAAGAGAATAAATAGTCCTACTATTAGACACCACTGAAGTAAACAAGGATTCAAGGTCATACCGTCTACTAAATTTAATATCAGATTTTATAAATAAAGAAATGCCCCCTGAGCACTTTGTTACCATTCTAGGGGCATGAATAGCAATATAACTGTGGATACCATAAGCTGTTAAATTTTCACTATCAGATAACCATGTTTCTGTTAATCCAATTGCATCAAAAGGGCAAGAATTATCAGACCACAAATATGATTTCAGTACTATCCCACTTATCTCGTATCCCACGTACATTCGAACAAAATACATTAAAGCAACGATTTAAAGAGAGAGAAGGCATGATTTTATCACAAAAATCAATATTAGTGTGATAATTGCAACTAGAATTAACCATAAATTCAAGAAGAGGGTCAAGTGTGTGTGCTTCTTGTTTGCCAGCACTACTTGGTTGCTCAAATATAACTGATTTAATAATAGAAGAATTCAAAAGAAAAGAAAAATCACCCAGATTTACCACACATAACAAATGCACACAATATCTTTACAAATGAACGAGATATCCAACAAGCAGGCTGAAATAGCAGAGGGTAAATTGAAACTAAAAAGGTGAAACTTGTAGGCAACAAGGAACAGAGAGAAAAAGAAAAAAACTCCAGGACAAAGAACAATAACAAGCTACAAAGCTAAAAAAATTAAAATAATAACAAACAATTATAAGGACAAAGGCAAAAACAAAATAAAGAAAAAGGCAAAACAATAAAGAAGCAACAAGAGGAAAGAATTATCAGTGATTTATGCAAGTCACTTAAAAGAATAATGTAAAACAATATAAATGCAAGCATAAGTAAAACCATTAAGTCATAAATAGAGTTTACAAAACAACAACGAAAAAACAGAGCTAAAAGGGGAAAAATGGTTTATTTCAGTCCTGAGAGGGGCTTGGATGGGCTGTAGTTGACTGATGGAGGGTATCAACTTGAGATCGCGGTGACGTCGTGGAAGAACGCCTGTCGAAGGTACAAAAAGTTGATGCTCTGAACTTCAGGAGTAGTGCCAGAACTGCTTACCTGGCTGCTTGCCGCCATGTTGAAGAGAAATCACTAGGCCAAAATGCCCTTCATTATTTCTGGTGTCTGTGGCTGGATGTTTCGAATCTGGAGACAAGAAAATGTGACTTTGTGAAAATTGTTGGATTTATGCCTTTCCGTGTGAATACTTAAGCTGCCAGTGACGAATGGAACTTGCTCCAGCTGGAACCAAGTTTGCCTAAGAACATGGCTTCATCGGGGATTGATGTTTTATGGAACTCGGATTTTAGTCTGAAAAACTATCAAGGGCAGACAAAATATCCCCTTGTTTCAAAGATAGTAAAAACAGCTCTACATGTCGCATGGGAACGCTGACATTGAACGTGATTTTTCCCGGTCAGGACGGATCATGACCTAGGAAAAATCATTGATGAATTTGAAAATGCTCAATGCTAGACTGACAGTCTCTGACGCTCTAACGAAGTTGGAGAACAGGCCCGAGATAGTCCCTATTACCCGAGAGCTGTTGAATTTGGAGCGAAATGCGTACCAGAGCTATAAACTGTGCCTGGAAACTGAGCACTCTAGACAGGCTGAAGAGGAGTTCATTAGGAAAGAAGAAGAAGAGGAAAAAAGAGGATGTTATCTGAGAAACATATGTGGGAAAAAGACTTCTCCCAACCCACTCCTGTATGAGCTTATACATAATAATACCCATTACGACAATGATAATGAAAAGGCTAACCTATTTGCAACTTTTTGTTAATAAGCTAACATCAAATAATCAAAGCAAACTGTCCACAATTCCTATGAACCCTAGTTACCAACCACACCCAGGATCCGAGTACATAACTAATCCATTTTCAATCCAGGAATTGAATAATGCAATACATCATATTAAGTCCAAAACTAGCAGCAGCTATGACAATATACACCCTACATGGATAAAGAATCTCACACCATCATACAAACAAGAACTGCTAAATTGTTATAATCACGCTTGGGCATCTTCTAGGTTCCCCAATATATGGAAATGTTCGTCCCTCCTACCAATCCTAAAGAAAAATAAACCAAAAGATAACCCTGAGTCTTATAGGCCCATAATGATTACACCTGTGATGGGGAAAATAATGGAGAAAATGATTTATCACAGACTTCTCTGGTTTGTTGAGAAAAATAATATGATCCCACACACTCAAACTGGATTCAGGAAATACCACTCCTCAACAGATGCTTTCATTTTGCTAACAAATGCAATAAATGAATCTTTCTCAAAAAATAATATCCTATTGGCAGCTTTCCTAGATTTTGAAGGAGCATATGACAATGTGAACCACCAAATCCTTTTAAATAAACTTGCAAACCTTGGAGTACCTCCTAAGCTAGTATCCTTTATTAAATCCTTCATAGAAGTGCGAAGTTTCATTGTTTGTGTTGGTTCAGCCTCTTCACCCGAAAAGACAATATCCAAAGGCCTACCTCAGGGAGCAGTCCTCAGTTGCCTCCTATTTGCCCTATATCTCTGGGACATGAACCTACCCCACACGAATCTACAATATGCTGATGATCTGGTGCTATGGTCATCTGGCAACACCTTTCAGATAGCACAGTCAAATCTGCAAAAGTCACTTTTCCATTTTGAAAAATTCTCTCAACATTCAGATTTACCCATTGCACCTACCAAGTCAAAAATAATCCAATTTCACCGGAAGCGAAACCATGTTAATGCAAAACTAACTCTAAATAAAACAACTATTCCAGAAGATAATAATATTAATTACCTAGGTCTCATGCTGGACCAAAAACTTAATTTCCACCTCCACATTTCAAACACAATAAAAAAATGTTCTAGAAAAGCAAATATACTAAAAAGACTTCTTTCCACACCCTGGGTTTGTAAGGAGAAAACCTTACTCCAGTTTTATAAATCACATATAAGACCCCATATTGACTATGGGCTCATTGTCTATGGTGCATGTGCAAAGACTTAGATGCAAAAAATTGAAACAACACAAAATGATATAATACGTCTCATATTTGGTCTTAGGAAACCCACAAGCACCAAGTTTCTGCTTATGGAGAGTGGATTAACAACAATAAGGGAGAGACGTAGCTTTCTCTTGATAAAACATCTTACAAAAATTGAATCAAATAGCTCACACACATTACATAATTGGTTAAGAAATCCAGCTATGTATAGAGGTATTGCAGATGAGTATGCCAATATTCAAAAGAAGTTCCCTGTACCAGCAAAGTCTATTGCACCTACTTTCCCCCAATCCCCTCCATGGAATTGGTCATTTCCCATAATAAATACTGAATTTTCAAAATTGAATAAAGATTTAACCCCCATTGCTTTTGTCCAGAAAAAATTTGCAGAACTTAATACAATTACCTATAAAAATCACTTCTAAATATTTGTTGATGGGTCAAAAATGAATGATAAGGTTGCAAGTGGTGTTTTCCTTCCTCACCTGAAAATTACAATGGGCGAGAGATTATTTAATAATTTATCTATAATATCTGCTGAGTTAAATGCCATAATCATGGCATTAGAACACCTTAAGCAAAACCAATCTTTTATTGAAAATTCGAATAATATTATCATCTATTCCGACTCTTTATCAAGCCTTGAGTTGCTGGCCTCAGCTCCTCAATATAAGTTGGACATTGACACTTATCATTGTCACAGTATTATTGATAATCTTGCTTCAAGTGGCATGAAAACTTACTTTGAGTACATTCCTAGCCACTCTGGCATAAGTGGTAATCATCAGGTTGATGAAATAGCAAAAAATGCTATAAATATTGACCAGCCAAGTGGGAGATCAATCCCAATTAGAGATATTTACCGATGGAGGCTATCAGATATTAATTTTAATAAGATTAATCCTATCCTTTCCCCCTTTCCCAATAAGTATCTTTCCAAAATTTATCATAGAATTCGTTCTGGAACAAATGGACTAAATTTCCTTGCATTCTCATATAAGATTTCTAATTCAAGTGGTTCAATTCCCCTGTCCCCTTTTTGCAGGCATTGTAATATGAATAATGAAACATTGACCATTGCCTATTTGAATGTAATATGCTGACGTCTGCACAACATACCTTGCTTTCTAAATTGTTAAAATACTTTAAACACCACAAAATCCCACTATCAGCCAAGAGCCTAGCCAAGTATACCTGCACACAGAGCATAGAAATCGATATCTATCATCTTATATTTGAACTCCTAGAGTCGAAAGATCTGCTGAAAGATATCTGAATATATATAATAAATATGAGGCAATCAAGCCAGTAGCTCTGTAGCCCACAGAGTGAAGCAAAAGGAAAAGGGCTAAATAGTTTTACGGAAAAGCCCGCTTGCTGTTAAATAGAAGAAGAAGAAGAAGATCATTGAACAACTGGAAAAGATTTTATTGAGAAGAAGTCAGTTGAAAAGGAGAAGAGACAAGTAGCAGAAAGGCTTCTTCAAGAAGCTAATGAGAAGCTGAAAAAAGATACAGATTAGACCCCGGCGCCGTGCCGGCGGATCGACCGAACGTCGCCGACGAGAGGCCCGATCGAACGCCGCCGAAGTGTCGTAACGCCGCCGGCAGAGGTGTCGGCGTTCGGTCGACTTTAAATTAATTTTGTGGCAATTCTTTATTGCGTTAACCGCAAAGTCGGAGCTTTTCCTTCTCGTGTGGTTTAGTATTTCGATTTTCCTGATGAGAAATCAAGCAGGGCTTGCACTATCTCCGAATTTTTGGGTATTCCCCCCCCCCCCCCCTAAAAAAAATTGGTTCCCCAAATCCCCGAAAATCACGCAATCACGGTGCCACCCCTGGCGATTTTCGGGGGGGGGGCAAACGCCAAAATATCAGTGGTGTTTGGGTGACATGGAATATATTTCAGGAATTTTTTTGGTAGGATTAAGCTTATTTTTAAATACTTTTAGAAAAGAACTCTAAAATAAAAAGAGCAACTAAATTGCCTGCAAAATGAAACAAAATACAGTGAATTTTAAACCACAAGGATTCCTAGCAAAAGGATCAATTTGTTTAATCAATAATATATTTAATTATTATGTATTTAATTTTAAAAGAAAATCAATCTCAAACCAAAATTACAGAAAGATTGCTTTCGTAGATTATAACAGTTCTAGACTTGCCTTTATGCAATTTCCTATACCTTACAATACTTTACACAAGGAGTAGAGATACTCAAAAATCATCCTGCCTGCACAGATACCACTTCTTGATTTTATAACGGCCATCTAAAACATACCTCTCTCATAACAGGACAATTCTTCCCCTCTAACTTAAATCTGTTATACTTTCATACATTAAGAAAAAGAAAATAGAAAATGAAAGAAAAACAAAATTTAAACTTACTATTCAGCTGTCAAATTGACCCTCTTTCTTTTATTATCCTATTCAACTAAAAAAAAGAAAAAAAATGAACAAGTTCAAAAAAAAAATTTCGTCATAAGAGTATCTTATCAAACAGTTTGTGAAAAAAAAACTGGATGTAAAGAGTGACTTGGACCAATATTCACCAAAACTAGAAATTTAATTCTCGTGACAATTGCTACACCGGCAGTATTGGCTTTTTATGCTAATTCTAAATATTTAGAATTCTTTCAGTTTGAAAAAAGAACCCCCCCCCCCAAAAAAAAGAAAGCGATCTCATTGAAAAGCTCTTTATTAGGTACATCATATCAGAGAACCCTACCGCAGAGGTTTCAAGGTCCAATCTTCAAAATGTGGAATTTTGCTTTTTTTTTCCAAAAGAAAAATCGTCGATGCATATTTATTTGTTTTTTTTTCCAGGGGAGATTGTATCAAACCAAAGGTCCAAAATAATTGGGAGGGATCTCTTTCAAGCGTAAATTTAAAGCTCCTTTTTAAGTGACCATACAGATTGGACCAGGGGAAAGTTTTTTTCTTGCTGTTTTAGGGCACAAAACTACAACTTTACCCCAAAGAGGATGAATTTGCAATCAATTTAAAATTCTGAGGAGCTAATTGATTTAATAGTATGAATAACTATGTTTTAGGCTTTCCAGTTGTAAAAGAAGCAATGCCACACGGTGGCAGTACAGAATTCAACCAAGTTGATTCGCTTTATTTGTAATTAGACCCCGGTGCCGCGCCGGCGGATCGACCGAACGCCGCCGACGAGAGGCCCGGTCGAACGCCGCCGGCGTGCCAAAGGCGCGCCGCCGCCAACAGAGGTGGCGGCTTTCGGTCGACTTGAAATTAATTTTGCGGCAATTCTTTATTGCGTCAACCGCAAAGTCGGAGCTTTTCCTTCTCGTGTGGTTTAGTATTTCGTTTTTCCTGATTAGAAATCAAGCAGGGCTTGCACTATCCCCGAATCTTCGGGTATTTCCCTGAAAATCTATGCGTCACCCCGAAAAAAAAATTGGTTCCCCGAATCCCCGAAAATCACGCAATCACGGTGCCACCCCTAGCGATTTATCACCAGTGACTTTCCCTGCCAAATATTACTTTGCATACCATAATTCTTCACTACTCTCTTAATCATTAATTTTCGTCTCTTTTGTTACTTTGCATAAAAACCAGACAGATGCAATATGCAATTGCAAATATTACAATATAGACAGTTCTTAATATGTTGACCAAAAAAAGTATCATCTTTATGAAATGAGTTTAAATCATTTCTAATGCAGTTTCCCAATCGCTATTTGTTACATCATTCGTAGTCAAGAATTTTATTTTCAAGTTGAATAGAATTATAGGACACATTCACTACTATACAGCTTCAGCCTTCAGTTGGATTTTGAAATTGACAGCCGACAGATTGTTTCTACAGCTGAATTGTAAGTTTGCAGATTTTTTTTTTTTTTGCTGATTTTAGATAAGATTTTCTTAATGTTTAACACTCAATTGTTGAACGCCTGATAGAAAATACAATCTTCTTTCTGAAACATTTTTACTCCCCCCCCCCAAAAAAAAACCCTTCTATTGAGACAAAATTTAGCTATAGACTAAGCTATGTACAAGGTTAAGGAATTAAAGATCGAACCGGAAGTTACCCCAAAAATATGATTCATAAATAAATTGTAAATTATTGCTGATAGGGGGGGGGGGGGAGATAGGAAGCTATCATTTTCAAATGATAAAACTTATTTTTTTTAAAGCAGGGACGCCAAAAAGATAATTTATTGTTTTCATTTAAAGTGGAGACAGAAGAAAATGATATCAAATTCTCTGGGAAACCATTGAAATATTTTGATAGACCCAGGGCCCCCTACTAGGACTTGTTCATTGTCTTGGGTATTTTGTGATTTCTCATAGGCTACTGGCCTAATTTGGCTTTTGTGTGTGCTCCCGTTTAATTAGATTATTTGGATCTTATTGAATGCCACGGCGAGTCTATGACTCAGTTTTCCAATAATTTGAGGTATATCTGAATAATTTTGACATTTTTGTTGTTGTCTTTGTACCCCTTTACTCATTCCCTAAATTTTTTTCAAGGAACACTAAGCTGTTTAACGTTATTTTGTGTGTTTTTTATTTGAACCATATAGAGACCTAGTTAATTATTTAGTAAATTATTTTTCTAATGAAAGCTGAGGCGGTATCCTATCAAGGTGGTATCCAGAGGGGCGAGGGTAGGGAGGTATTACATTTAAATGGTAATATCTCGAAATTTTTTTTATTGAAAGCAGGGGTCCCAAAAAGTTATTTTTTTTAATTTAAAGCAGAGACGGCATCCAATCAAGGTTATATCCAGAGGGGGGGGGGGTAGTGAGAAGAGTGCTGGGTTATATTTCTATAGCCCTATGTTCCTTCCCATGCTATTCTATAGCACTATGCTCCTTCCTATGTTATTCTATAGCAGCTCTACACCTTTTCAAAGAGAGTGAGTACTCCCTCACACAGTTTGACGTGTTTGGGGAGATTACGTTCCTTGGCACCTTTTCAGAGCATGTACTTATGAATACCTTTCCAAGCAACGTGATTAAACACGCTTTTACAATCGGAATTGTTTTATTAACATTTGCAAAAAGGGATAAGGAATTCGCATTTTGGACAATATGAACGATATTAATTAATGTTTGAATAATAGGAGTGTGATTGATTCTAATTAGTGATTGGATAATTTTTTAACAAGAAATCTCTGAATAAAATAATTTTGGAGGGATGGGAGAGAGTTTTGCTTGCCTTTCATTGGTACCTTTCCAAGCGAGCGGGGATTCCCCTCCGGTTCCTAAACATTGCAAAAAAGATAGCAGTATGAACGGTGATTCCCCACACAAGTTTGTTTCAACTCCAAATTTTTCAACCAGGCTGTTTTTGAGCCAACATCCGTTTTTTAGGAGCCAGTCAGAGACATCGGAGCTTGGAAGATGGAGAAAAAAAAGGGTTAAAGTGATTAGCAGTTAAGGTAACCCTGAAGAGTATGTTAATTCATACCTTATTTATTATGAATTTGGAACAATATCAATCTATGAAAATGTTTAACGATGATAAAATGGTCTTATGAGTTGACCTAGCTTTACTTCTTCGATGTGTTCTGTATAATACACAAGTTGTGTTTGAACGATGTTGTCAGTTTAAAATAGGGTCCAACGTTATAGTATACTAAAAAGTTGATACTAAGAGAGATGTAGATGGCAAGAAAATAATTTTAATAAAGAAATTCAGAACAAACCATAGAAATCCTTGCAAATCAAGTAGTAAGGTGTATGTGAGTACGAACCATCAAGGATCATACGCACCAATGACCCTAACCAGCAGAAACATCAACCCTCCATAGGTCCCCTTTCCCCAAACTCGAAGGGTGCCCCCTCCCTCCAACTTTTTGGGCCCCCTCCCGCCATTTTTTTTATTATTTTTTTTTTGGCAATTGAGATTTTTTCTGATAACAAGTATCATTCATTACGATCGTAGCTTTCAAGTGTGAAACTTAAGTCCATTTTTGGATCGAAAAATAAACTATTTCTGTAAAATCTGAGTTAATAAGTTTTTGACCGTAAACTCTAGTTTTTTTTTGTAAGAAAATTATGGAAAATACAATTCTCTGCTTCAAATGTGAAACTTAAGTCCATTTGTGGATCGAAAAATAAAACTATTTCCGTAAATCTGAGATAATGAGGGTTTTTGACCGTAAACTCTAGTTTTTTTTTTGTAAGATAATTATGGAAAATACAATTCTCTGCTTCAAATGTGAAACTTATGTCCATTGTTGTTTTGAAAAATAAACTTTCTGTAAAATCTGAGTCAATAAGAGTTTTTGACCGTAAACTCTAGTTTTTTCTGTAAGAAAATTATGGAAAATACAATTCTCTGCTTCAAATGTGAAACTTAAGTCCATTTATGGATCGAAAAATAAAACTATTTCCGTAAAATCTGAGATAATGAGGGTTTTTGATCGTAAACTATAGTTTTTTGTAAGAAAATTATGGAAAATACAATTCTCTGGTTCAAATGTGAAACTTAAGTCCATTTTTGGATCGAAAAAATAAACTATTTCTGTAAAATCAGAGCTAATATGGGTTTTTGACCGTAAACTCTAGTTTTTTGTAAGAAAATTATGGCAAATACAAATCTCTGGTTCAAATGTGAAACTTAAGTCCTTTTTAGGATCGAAAAATAAAACTATTTCTGTAAAATCTGAGTTAATAAGGGTTTTTGACCGTGAACCCTAGTTTTTTTTAAGAAAATTATGGAAAATACAATTTTCTGATTCAAATGTGAAACTTAAGTCCATTTATGGATCGAAAAATAAAACTATTTCCGTAAAATCTGAGATAATGAGGGTTTTTGATCGTAAACTCTAGTTTTTTTGTAAGAAAATTATGGAAAATACAATTCTCTGCTTCAAATGTGAATCTTAAGTCCATTTATGGATCGAAAATTAAAACTATTTCCGTAAAATCTGAGCTAATTAGGGTTTTTGACCGTAAACAGTAGTTTTTTGTAAGAAAATTATGGAAAATACAATTCTCTGGTTCAAATGTGAAACTTAAGTCCATTTTTGGATCGAAAAAATAAACTATTTCTGAGCTAATAAGGGTTTTTGATCGTAAACTCTAGTTTTTTGTAAGAAAATTATGGAAAATACAATTCTCTGGTTCAAATGTGAAACTTAAGTCCTTTTTAGTATCGAAAAATAAAACTATTTCTGTAAAATCTGAGTTAATAAGGGGTTTTGACCGTAAACTCTGGTTTTTTGTAAGAAAATTATGGAAAATACAATTCTCTGATTCAAATGTGAATCTTAAGTCCATTTTTGGATCGGAAAAATAAATTATTTCTATAAAATCTGAGCTAATAATGGTTTTTGACCGTAAACTCTAGTTTTTTGTAAGAAAATTATGGAAAGTACAATTCTCTGCTTCAAATGTGAAACTTAAGTCCCTTTTTGGATCGAAAAATAAACTATTTCTGTAGAATCTGAGCTAATAAGGGTTTTTGACCATAAACTCTAGTTTCCTGTAAGAAAATTGTGGAAATCAAATTTCACTGACTTCCTCCTGGACATTTCTCAGTTCCTGACCACTATTATTAAGTGGTGTAATCACTCTATCGTAGAATCCCAGTCTGTTTATATGATGTAATGTAGTACTCCACAAGCTTTTATCATACTCAAACATGTTATAGTTCACTATCCAATGATAACAGTCAATTTCTTCGAGTTCCATTGACAATAATAAAAATGCACATTCAAATATAACACCACTAGATGATTTCTTCAAACCGATACAGTCTTAGTGTCATACAGTCTTATCATCTTGGAAGGTATTAATGTAGTTGTTAAGAAGAGAAACACATCATCAAACTTTTATACCTTCGCTCAAGGTTGAATGGAGTTATGGCTAGGAGGATGACTCTTAAAACCATCTGAATTCTTTGTGGGGAGGAGCCATAAAACCCTCTGACCAATGAAAAATCTCAAATTCCTCTGGTCTTGATCTCACCTCTTAACTTAAACAAAGAGGCATTCAATAGTCGTTCTTTTCAAAGCTATTAATAAAGTGTATCGTTGTTGCATCTCTGACCAATGAAAAATCTCAAAAATTCCTCTGGTCTTAATTTCACCTCTTAACTTAAACAACGAGGTATTGAATACTCGTTCTTTTCCATGCTATTAAAAAACTGTACCATTGTTGTATCTGCGACCAATGCAAAATCTCAAAAATTCCTCTGGTCGAAAATAAATAAATAAAGTTGAATAATTTCAAAGTTAAAAAAATATTGTTTTTATGAAAAAAAATAAAGTTGAATAATTTCGAAGTTTAAAAAAAATAGTTTGTTTTTATAAAAAAAGTTTGTTTTTATGAAAAAAAATGAATTAGAACCATTATGACTCATTATTTAGAACTCATTATTATGAGTATCCAAAACTGGACTTAAGTTTCACATTTGAACCAGAGAATGGACCTAAGTTTCACATTTGAACGAGAGAATTGTATTTTCCATAATTTTCTTACAGGAAACTAGAGTTTATGGTCAAAAACCCTTATTAGCTCAGATTCTACAGAAATAGTTTATTTTTCGATCTAAATAGGGACTTAAGTTTCACATTTGAACCAGAGAATTGTATTTTCCATAATTTTATTACAAAAAACTAGAGTTTACGGTCAAAAACCCTTATTAACTCAGATTTTACAGAAATAGTTTTATTTTTCGATCCTAAAAAGGACTTAAGTTTCACATTTGAACCAGAGAATTGTATTTTCCATAATTTTCTTACAAAAAACTAGAGTTTACGGTCAAAAACCCTTATCAGCTCAGAAATAGTTTATTTTTTCGATCCAAAAATGGACTTAAGTTTCACATTTGAACCAGAGAATTGTATTTTCCATAATTTTCTTACAAAAAACTATAGTTTACGGTCAAAAACCCTAATTAGCTCAGATTTTACGGAAATAGTTTTATTTTTCGATCCATAAATGGACTTAAGTTTCACATTTGGAGCAAAAAATTGTATTTTCCATAATTTTCTTACAAAAAAACTAGAGTTTATGGTCAAAAACCCTCATTATCTCAGATTGTACGGAAATAGTTTTATTTTTCGATCCATAAATGGACTTAAGATTCACATTTGTATCAGAGAATCGTCTTTTCCATAATTTCCTTACAAAAAACTAGAGTTTACGGTCAAAAACCCTTATTAACTCAGATTTTACAGAAATAGTTTTATTTTTCGATCCTAAAAAGGACTTAAGTTTCACATTTGAACCAGAGAATTGTATTTTCCATAATTTTTCTTACAAAAACTAGAGTTTACGGTCAAAAACCCTTATTAGCTCAGATTTTACAGAAATTGTTTATTTTTTCGATCCAAAAATAGACTTAAGTTTCACATTTGAACCAGAGAATTGTATTTTCCATAATTTTCTTACAAAAAACTATAGTTTACGGTCAAAAACCCTAATTAGCTCAGATTTTACGGAAATAGTTTTAATTTTCGATCCATAAATGGACTTAAGATTCACATTTGAAGCAGAGAATTGTATTTTCCATAATTTTCTTACAAAAAAAAACTAGAGTTTACGGTCAAAAACTTATTAACTCAGATTTCACAGAAATAGTTTATTTTTCGATCCAAAAATGGACTTAAGTTTCACATTTGAAAGCTACGATCGTAATGAATGATACTTGTTATCAGAAAAAATGTCAATTGCCAAAAAAAGAAAAAAAAATGGGTAGAGGGTGCCCAAAAAGTTGGAGGGAGGGGGCGCCCTTCGAGTTTGGGGATAGGGGACCTATGGAGGGTTGATGTCTCTGCTGGTTAGGGTCATTGGTGCTTATGATCCTTGATGGTTCGTACTCACATACACCTTACTACTTGATTTGCAAGGATTTCTATGGTTTGTTCTGAATTTCTTTATTAAAATTATTTTCTTGCCATCTACATCTCTCTTAGTATCAACTTTTTAGTACACTATAATGTTTGACCCTATTTTAAACTGACAACATTGTTCAAACACAACTTGTGTATTATACAGAACACATCGAAGAAGTAAAGCTAGGTCAACTCATAAGACCATTTTATCCTCGTTAACCATTTTCATAGATTGATATTGTTCTAAATTTATAATAATTAAGGTATGAATTAACATACTCTTCAGGGTTACCTTAACTGCTAATCACTTTAACCCTTTTTTTTCTCCATCTTCCAAGCCCCGATGTCTCTGATTGGCTCCTAAAAAACGGATGTTGGCTCAAAGACAGTCTGGTTGAAAAACTTGGAGTTGAAACAAACTTTTGTGGGGAATCCCCGTTCAAACTGCTATCTTTTTTGCAATGTTTAGGAACCGGAGGGGAATCCCCGCTTGCTTGGAAAGGTACCAATGAAAGGCAAGCAAAAGTCTCCAATCCCTCCAAAAATATTTTATTCAGAGATTTCTTGTTAAAAAATTATCCAATCACTAATTAGAATCAATTACACTCCTATTATTCAAACATTAATTAATATCGTTCATAGTGTCCAATTTGCGAATTCCTTATCCCTTTTTGCAAATGTCAATCAAACAATTCCGATTGTAAAAGCGTGTTTAATCACGTTGCTTGGAAAGGTATCCATAAGTGCATGCTCTGAAAAGGTGCCAAGGAACGTAATCTCCCCAAACACGTCAAACTGTGCGAGGGAGTACTCACTCTCTTTGAAAAGGTGTAGTGCTGCTATAGAATAACATAGGAAGGAACATAGTGCTATAGAATAGCATGGGAAGGAACATAGTGCTATAGAAATATAACATAGCACTCTACTGTATTGAGCTATCATATTTAAATGATAATACCTCGATTTTTTTTTTTGAAAGCAGGGGTGCCAATAAGTTAATTATTATTTTTTATTTAAAGCAGAGACGGTATCCTATCATGATGGTATCCAGAGGGGGGGGGATAGGGAGTTATTATATTTAAGTGATAGTACCTTGATTTTTTTTTATTGAAAGCAGGGATGCCAAAAAGTTGAAAAGTTGACAAAAACTAACAATATTTTCGTGAGTTATACTTGATACAGCACTTGCATGGTTTTATTGTCCAAAGGGAAAGGAACATATGCGTCCAACCCGTTTTTTTTCATATTGATGAAACGGGTTTACTTTGAAAACATTCATTTATAAGTACCAGGCAGATTAACACTAAAACGAATTGGTGTGACGAAAGCAATATCGACATCCCCGCCTAACGTTGCACTCGAGTGACAATGGCGCCCTTGGTCCAGTGCCCAAGTTACATTAAAAGGCCAGGTCATAATAAAATCTTTCAATTTGGGAGGTTCAAGGAGGAGTCTTGGACAGTCTTATGATCTCAGGGTACTAGATGTTGCAACGTTCTTACGTATCTACAGTGGTTTAAAAAATTCGATCACCCCACAAATGATAACCAAAAATATGCACAAATATAACAAATGTAACATTTGGAATATTATAACAATTTTTCAAAGCTTTGAAGAAAAGCAAAAAAGGCTAAATTCCCCTAACTACGCTTGAAAGCTATTTTAAAAAGAAACTCTTTGGAGATTTCCATGGAAATGACCATAGCAGAAGCTTTGAGCCTGGGTGGGGATCAAAGAGGAATCTTTGAGTATTTTGACCATAGGTGACTTATTGTTGCGACTTTCTTAAATTTGGTAATTTTTGTGAGGATTTGGAAATCAAAGCTTAAGCTCAATAACTGATACTAGGTGTCCTAACATTTTGCTTGGATTAAAAATGACGAACTAGGATGAAAATATCAACATCTTCCTGGAGCTACTTCAGTCTGCTTATTATTTCATTTAATTACATTTAAAACGGATGAGCTTTTTATTTTTTACCTAAGAAAATAGCTGGTACTTCATTTTTCTTCATACCGAATAAACTATTAAGTCTTTTTTGGTTCATTGTAATTGAAGTGTTCTCATGTGAAGTGTGCATCATGTATTTTTCAATTTGATAAATTTACTCCTTTTAGATGCAGTTTATAATTTGACTGATATTAGGTATTTATCAGTTTATAATTTGGAATGAATCCCCCCCAAAAAAAATGAATAATATCCAAAAGAGCAGCTGTTCAGCCTTAGCCTACATGACATATATTCTATAAAGGAGCCAAAAAAAACTTCAAAATGTATTTTTTTTAAGTTGTTATTAAAAACCAGTTTTCAATACAAGAAGGCTTTTAGGAATCCAAAACAGCAAAAAAAAACAAAAAACAGTCAATATCAAAGTCGCCTATTTCAACTGTTTTAAAGGTGACAAAATAGATATAGGCAAAGAGCATTATGACAAAATAAAGCTTCTAAGTTCTAAGTTATATTCAAAATTTTTACCCAGATAACTGCCGAATTTTGTGATACGGTATTTGAAGTTTTGTATGCAGTAACGCTGAATGAAAAAAAACTACTAATTTTGATAATTATTTATGTTAAGAATACATAGCTAATAGATACTTCAACTACTCGTATTATGCAAGGGTTCTGAAACGCCACAGCCATTTCGTTTCTACCAGATTTCTACTTCTCTTGATGAATAACGAAGAAGACCAGTTTCCAGCCAGCGACTTGTGAATTTTTGAACTCATGAATAGGCTCGAATCTGTTGTAAATTTAAGCTGTGATTTGAGAAAGACTGATGAAAACATTAATATTTGCGGTCAACATTGATCTTGCCGGCGGCGTGCCGCCGACATCATACCGGCGGCGCGGCGTTGCACGCTGTTTTAGCCCCGCCGCCGCCGGTCTTCCTTCATCGGCGCGGCACCGGGGTCTAATACAGATGCCAAAGACTTTGTAGAAATAAGCCTTGCACAAAATGTGATCGAGGCTTTGAGCTTGAAGATGCGCGAAGAACATAAGGCAGCCAGAGAGGTTGATCTGATACGGAGCAGGGTAAACAAACGAAACTCGTCCTTAATTTCATCATATTTTGCCAAAAGGAACAAGTAGAGTGGAATATTTTGTACTGGTGTATTTTGTACTGTTGTATTGAAAAACTGGTGAAAAAAAAACCCAACAAAAACAAGAAGAATATGTGCACCAGTGATGAAAACACCAACTGCCGCTTTTTGTGTCCATGGACAGTTTCTGAGGTGCGCATATAGTAAATTTAGGTTCATGATTGGTTCATAAAAAGCGCAATCAAAAGTTCATAAAGTTCATATTTTTGTGGTCAAAAGTTCATAAAGTTCATATTTATCACGAAAAATCTAGCGGGAGGCCTGAAATTAGGTCTTTAAGGATGACAACCCATCCCCTCCTCACAACTCTTAGGACAAGGATTGTAAGTTATGCCCTGGGAGCATGTAAGGTTTTTATAGAAAACGATGTTGTAAAAATATCGAAAAGGGCTCATTCAATTGAAAATTGAAAGGGCTAGTGCCCTTTTAATAGTCGAAAGTGATTGAAGGGCTAGTGTCCTTTTAATAGTCGAAAGTGATTGAAGGGCAAATAACCCCCCTCCCACGCCCACCATTTCCCCTAACACATCCAATCAAAATTTTGAGGTATTCATTTTGTTCAACGTAGTCGAAAGTTCTGGAAATTTGGTCTTTTAGGACGATAAACCCCTCAGAGCCCTAAGTGCAAGGGTTGTAAGTTATGCCCTGGTGGCATATAAGGTTTATATAGAAAGTTGTTGTAAAAATTACAAAAACGGCTCATTTTGTTCGGAAATTGAAATTGCCCTTTTTAATAGTCGAAAGTGAGTGGAGAGTAATGGACCCCCCTCTCGCGCCCACCATTTCCCTAAACATATTCAATCAAAGTTTAGAGATAGTCATTTTGTTCAACGTAGTTGAAAGTTCTGGAAATTATGTATTTAAGGATGTCAAACCCCCCAGAGTCTCCAGGGCAAAGGTTTCAAGTTATGCCCTGGGGGCATATAAGCTTTTATAGATAGAGTTGTCGTTAAAACTTCAAAAGGGGCTCATTCAATTGGGAATTGAGAGGGCTAGTGCCCTTTTTAATAGTCGAAAGTGATTGGAGGGTAACTAACCACCCTCTCACGCGCACCATTCCTCCAAACACATCCAATGAAAATTTTCAGATAGCCATTGTGTTCAACATAGTAGAAAGTTCTGGAAATTAGGTCTTTGAGGATGACAACCTCCCAGTCCTCAGGGCAAGGGTTGTAAGTTATGCCCTTGTGGTATATAATGTTTTTATTGAAAGTGTTGTCCTAGAAACTTCAAAAGGGCTCATTTAATTGGAAATTTAAAGGGCTATTGCCTTTTTAAATTTTTGAAAGTGATGGGAGAGCGAGTAAAGCCCCTCTCACGCCCACCATTTTCCCAAACACATACAATCAAAATTTTGAGATAGCCATTTTATTTAACGTAGTTGAAAGTTCTGGAAATTATGTCTTAGAGGATGACAAGCACCCTCACATTCCTTAGGGTAAGGGTTGGAATTTATGCCTTGGGTGCATATAAGGTGTTTATAGAAAGCGTTATCGTAGAAACTCAAAAACGGCTCATTCGATTGGAAATCAAAAGGCCTAGTGCCCTTTTTGATAGTCGAAAGTGATCGGAAGGCTTGAAATTTTTATAGTAAAGATCGATGTGGGTATAATGTATGATTTTTTGTTGGTGATGTCGTTGTTTAGACCAGGGCACTTCGTATCGAAGGAGTTGTCGTAGGAACTTCGAAAAGGGCTCATTCGATTTAAAATAGATAGGGCTGATGCCCTTTTGATAGTCGAAAGTGATTTGAGTGCAACTAATCCCCCTCCCACGCCCACCCTCCCATTTGCCTTTATGTTTAAAAACTAAATGTTGGCTTAAGATTAAATCAAAATGCACTGTGTTAATGCTAATTCCCAATAAGGCATCTCAGCATTATCCCAAGAACGACTGATGGTATTATGTTCAAACTTTCGAGGCTACTTCTACTCTTAAAATTTAACCAAGTCAAAATAACGTAAGTTTATCCAAGCTATCAAATAAAGTAAGCAGATTTTTTTGAAAAGGGTATCAAGTTTTCCATTTTAGGTCATCTAGAGTAGGTATGAAACGAAATTAAACACTACTATTTGTGACCAGTTTTTAAAAGGGTGTATGTTGTTAAAAATTACTGAAAATTTTTCTCCAGCATACAAATAGCAGGCCAAACTATAAAGTCTTAAAAAACGAAAAGCTTTAAAGTATTATTTTCTTTTTTCCCTGAAAAGACTATGTCTATATAAAACGAACAGAAATTAATTAAAAAAACTTTCCAAAAAATAAGTTTTTCAAAGAAAAGTAAAGAACTCCATTAAACAAAACATGAGTAAAAATTAAATCAAATAGTCTACGAAGCGTGAAACTACCGCAAATCAGCATCGATAATAAATGATACCCAAAAACAAACAAAAATTACAATAAATAACCGAGTCAAGCTCAAAACGAGAAGAAATTAACTTAAGTTTGGCTCAAAACCCCTATGCCTTCCCAAGGCCAGAACAGTATATGTATATTAAACTGACAATGCACATTCATTTGTATTTTTTTCAGTAAATTGCAAATTATGTTCTGGCCTTGGGAAGGCATAGGGGTTTTGAATAAGTTGGAAAACTTATCTTGTGGAAAAAGATTTTTTAATTAATGTCTTAAAATGACAAGCTTGCCTCTAGTCCATATTTGCTGTCAATTGAGGATCTTGTAAAAAGGAAGATTTTTCCTCGGGGGGGGGGGTGGTAGAAAAAAATTATTGTAGAAAAAATGATTCATATAATTGGGTATAATCTTTGTTATTTCATTAGAATTGGAAGAGAAAATATTTATCAGCCACAGTATTTCAATGTTTCTGTCAAACAGGAAGTGGGTATCTATTTTCTCTTGTGTATATGCACATGTTTTTCAAAATCATTTTATCATTATGGAATCTGAAACAAAATGAATGAAAGATGCAAAAATAGCATTAGTTGAACAATTTTATTGTTTGACACTACTGGAAACTAGGACTAGCATTCAAAGGAAAAAGCAACATTGCCACCAATTGTTTATTATTTTTTTTAAGATGATTAGCTAACTCATTAGCCTATCAACCACATAACCTGTTTAAGAATTTTCAGGACTCTTTTTCAACTCTAAATCTAGACATTTCATGTTGGCAATTTGCCAAAGATAGTTTGATTTCTGTCGTTGTAAGGGTCATTATTCATTCTTGTGGCCATTGTGTTGAAAAGGGGGAAGAAGTTTTGCTTGTTTTGTAAGCTTTTCTATTGAATGTGTTTGATGTCCCTTTTATTTATAATTTCTTTCAGAAGTTGACGAGGCTTTACCAACTGACCATGAGGAGTTATTTGACTTTCCAAACCACCTTTTGTCTCCTAAAAGGGAAGATGCTCCTGTAGGTATTTTCTGCTGCTTTTCAGGACCATGTAAACGTGAACCTGACCCTCAGGAATTGGGCTCCACATGTTTTGACAATGAAGGTACATGTCAAGAATTTGATTTTTGTATAATCATATATATTGGGTAATATTTTATTGGGAAAAGCTAGAACAAATTAGACTTTTCTAGGTCTTCCTCATCTTAAGATTTGAAACTGCTGAAGCCAAAACGAAATAAAAAAAAAAAAATAACTTGAAACTAGCCTACTCAATGGATTATGTACAACAATTCCTGCAAATTCTGGAATTTGATTATTTCCAAAAAAGAAATTTTTTTTAAATATATAAAAATTAACTAATTTTGTTTGAAGAACATTTCTAAAATAAAATATTGAACATTAGTGTCGTCTTGTACTGTAGTAGTAAGTAGTAAGTATTTTAGTGTAAATATTTTGTACTTGTAGATGATGGTATTTCTTTTTTTCACTCCTCTTGTTTTGTCTCCATTGTTGTATATCCAGCTGAAAATATATTATTATTATTCTATAAAGCTTTTGAATAGCATTACTAGACGTTTATAATAAGATTTAGTTTGCCTTTAGAATTTTTGAAAAACTCATCAAAGCAATTTAAGTGTTAAACACAAAACAATTCACTCAGTGTCTAACATTCCAATAAAATAGACCTCTGTTTTTAAAAGCAAAGACAGAATTGTTGCGTAAATCAGCACTGTATTTATGGTGTTTGCAAATCTTAAAAGGAATTATGCTACCATATTTAGAAATTTCTAGCTCTTCCAAAACCCAATTTAAACAAAAGTCAAGTAAACAAAAGTTTAAATGGTGAAATGTTTAGTTACAAAAGAATGTCCAGCATTTATAGGAGTAAGTCAGAAAGGAAGAGAATTTTTTTTGTGGAAGAAGAATTTGTTCATTTTTTATATTTTGTCTCATTTTTCACATTTGTTTTCTGTTTTTTTTAAGTCTTGGTTACTAAATATGAAGAGTATTTTATCATAATTTGCTTGTTTTCTATCTCTTCATTGTTGTTGTAGAAGCTGAATATGCTTCACCAAGTGATGTCAAAACGATCAGAGAAACTTCTAATCCCACTCTATCACCTGAGCAGCAACAGCTACCTTTGAGTGTTGCATCCAGAATATCCAATTTAACGTCTATGTTGGACTTCCAGGATTTGGATGGTAATGATGAAGGTATATATGAAAATAATAGCGTTGTAATATTAGTTTGAAAAAGGAAATTCCTCACTTTACGTATCCCCCATCCATACTAAAGTACTCACCTTCCATTATCCCACACACTTCACTCAAGTATTGATCTACTACATGCCATATCGATCCCTCCAATTCCGAATTTCAAGAGAAAAGAATATACCAGTAGAAGCCAAGGTAACTGATAGCGAATATACATCCGAAATTGCGGTCTCACATGCTGTGAGTCACAAGCTCACAGCATTAATTCATTTTCATCCCAGGGCATTATGGACGTTATACAATCATTTCGCAGGTTTTTTTTTATTTGTTCACCTCTGTTGTAAGTTCCATGTTCAGAGAAAATCCATAAAGTTAAACAGCGTTATTCCAGTCATCAAACATAACAAACTGTAAGTAAGGAGCGACCCGGGTCAATAGTAACCAAAACTAAAAAACGGAATTTTGATACCAATGGATACATCAAAAGAATCAGATTTTTATGATTCCAAAATATATAAATGATTTTAAATATATAAATTTCATCAAGTTTAGTCTTACCCATCAAAAGTTACGCGCCTGAGAAAATTCGCATTATTTTCGAAAAAAGGGGGGAACAACCCCTAAAAGTCATAGAACTTTAATGAAAATCACACCATCAGATTCAGCGTATCAGAGAACGTTGTTAAAGAAGTTTCAAGCTCCTATCTGCAAAAATGTGGAATTTTGTATTGTTTGCCAGAAGAAAGATCACAGATGCGTGTTTATTTGTTTTTTTTGTTTTTTTTTATTATTATTTCCACAGGGGTGATCGTATCGACATAGCAGTCCTAGAATATTGTGAGAGGGCTCATTCGAACGGAAATTTAAACTTCTAGTGCCCTTTTTAAGTGACCAAAAAAATTGGAGGGCAACTTTGCCCCCTCCCATGCTCATTTTTTTCTCGAAGTCACCCAGTCAAAATTTTGAGATAGCCATTTTGTTCAGCATAGTCGAAAATCTATTTAATATGTCTTTGAGACTTAATCCCCCACAGTTCCCGGGGGAAGGGCTGTAAGTTATAAACTTTGACCATTGTTTGCACAGAGTATTGGTTATTGGGAAGTATACAGGCGTTTCCAGGAGGAACTTTTTCTGGTGGGGGGGGGGTCTGAGTAGGGATCACGGGAGAGAATTTTTCCATGGAAAATGTTTCCTTGGGGGAAGGGACATTTCTATGAAGGGGGCGGTGGATTTTCCAGCATTATTTAAAAAACAATCTGAAATGAAATAAAAAAAGTTTTTTTCAACTGAAAGTAAGGAGCAACATCAAAATTTAAAACGAACAGAAATGATTACGTATATGAGGGGGTTCGCCTCCTAGTCAATACCTCGCTCTTTACGCTAAAGTTTTTTTTAGTACTTTCAAAAGAGATATCTATTCTAATTAACCGGCCTTTGTGATTCAGGGGTTTGTGGTTCGAACTTAAGCGTAAAGAACGAGGTATTGTCTAGGAGGTGAACTCTCTAATATACTCAATAAAAACATACGAATATAGAAATTCGTTACGTATTTTAGTTCTTAATTTACGTCAGAATAAAAATCAATTTCATGTGGATTATGAAGTCTAAATGCCTAGAATAGAAAACAGCACATTAGCAAAAACAGACCACAAATTCAAAACTATCCTTTACCGTGAAAAATGGAAAGAGATCACTCGGGAAAATCTATTGCTACAATATAGTTTAAATAGTCTAAGTGAAAGGCAATATTGCTTTTATTTCGATTATAAAATATCCAATAAATGGCGCAAAGCAAGAATTATAACTGAATAAACGAAAAGTTTTTGTTTTTTTTAAGCATATAAAAGCCATTCATCTAGCCAATACATACCAAAACTATATTTTGTTCCTGTTTGAAACTTAGTGCATCCGTTTAAAGTCCTTTCTGAGCAGTATAGCAAGAAGAATAGAATCATCGCTGCAGCCTGGTATAGAGCAAATCAGAGAGAACCATGGTGCATTGCAGCCTAAAGTGTGAAAACGCCTTTTGAAAAATAACAGTCTAGGGAGAAGGATTTTTGTGTGAATTTCAGAAGGCACTTGAAAATGGTTAAAATTAGAACAAATCCTGATTTTGATAGCTTGGTTTTGTTTTGATTCCTGCGCTCACCAATTCATCACCCTTTCTCCCAAAAATAAGTTTTTGCAAGCCTGTGTTATACCCCACTCTGGTATCCGAGTAGACCCATGCTATTAAAACAGGAAAACAATCGCAAAGAGACAAGTGGTAAATGATCTTTTTAAAATAGAATAAGAACGTCATTACCTCAATCCTGCTTTTATGATATAAATGTGTGATTTTAGTGCAATGGTACCTTCGCCACTGTGAATATTGGTGTTCTGAATAGTTCTAGAACACCTCAGTAAATTTCTTCAAGAGCACCCTAGAAATCCCAAATAGCAACGATTAAAACTCAAAAGATGTTTGTGAAACTATAGAGCTCTACAGCCTTTTTTTTAATAAGCCAAAGGTAGAAGCGCTGATAATTTGCTATTATGCCTTTCCAGTCCCCAAAGGCTAGTTTCAGTATGTATAAATAGGTTAGCTCTAGTTATTTCTATTTTCAAAAATTAATTAGATATCATTTGGATATGGAAATTTGTGAATAAATTGCTAAATCATGAAATTGGTTTTCTATTAATCAAATTACCTTTTATTAAGTATCGCACCATCCTCAAGGCTCCATCAAATAATAACGCTTAAATTTTTTCAGGTCTGATGTTTAGTGTTATTTTTCACACTTGTAGTCTGTTTTTTTATTTTGCGAGGGTTCATTATTTTTGTTAATTATTGATAATATTTAATCCTACTTTTATGATTTTTTTTCTCTTTGTTTATTTTTTATTTTTATTGTTGAAGCTGGAGATACTTCATCAATTGGAGCTGAAACAATCAAAGACACTTCTATTTCTATCCTATCATCTGAGCATCAACAGCTACCTGTGGATGCTTCATCCAGAATATTCAACTTAACATCAGAATCGGACTCTCAAAATCTGGACAACAATGATGAAGGTATATTTGAAACTAATAGTGTTGTGAACTTAGTTTGAAAAGGAAATATTTTGTCAAACATAAAAGTTTTTGTAAATTTTACAAGCTTAACATCAGCAATATATCAAGCTATATAAACAACATAACATAATTCAAAGTCAATCATTTTACTACCCCCCAAAATTGGAGAGTATAAATAAAAAGGAACAAACTGACCATATAAATACATAACAACAAACAAATATAAATACATAGTCCAGGAAGTGTGTGAAAAAAAGGGCCTAACCCGGAACAAATTGCAATAGAAATTATTCTTTGACTACCCGACTCGGAAAAATGTGCTGATTCCGAATATGCAAAGTTTGCTCATCTAGCTGTTTCACAAATACGTTTTTTTGGGGTTGAGGTAAATAACGAGGAGGAAAAATATGTCTTTCTCTAACTGCAAGGATAAACAACGGTTATCAATATTTAAAGGGGAAGTATGCTGGAGGAGGGTGAATTTTCTCATCTAGTGTTAAACCACGCTGAATTTGAAAGAAACGGGTCTTAAAATGTAGAATGACAACTACCACCCATTTTGATGGTTTAATTAACGATTAAAGCATTCTCAACTCTTTCAGTTATATAATATACAAATGTGATAAAAAAACGAAATATCAATGTTCATAGATCTTCGTTATCTTCGAGATCATCAACTCCGAGAAACTCAGTTGTAACACAGTTCGCACAACTTGTTCCCTTACAAGCTCCACAGGCCCAGGTGCGTTTCATGCCATATGTTTTGCAAGTGCATCGCATTTTTGAGCAGTCGGTTTTGCAGTTACAGCGAAAAACTGCAAGGAGAGAGTTGGGGCAGCGGGGAGTTCACCAAAAATAGGGCGATATAATCCATTCTGAATTACCCAACCGAACTGGCCAGGGTCGAGATTACATCCCAGGGTTTTCCACGATTCAACTTGCAAATAAACTCGAAATGAGTGGAAGCTGCAAGCATCACTGGTGGGAGGGAGAACTATAGACTCAACATACGAAGCAGATGCTGTAATTTTCTCGATGAATTTGAGATGACGCAACTGATTGAGGGTTGAAATTCAGCCTGAACACTTAAACAAAAGCATCATTTCTTTCTCCCCAGCTGCTGAAATGTCGTGCTTGGTGGATAGTGGGTCCATAAAAACTTTAGCGGATTCGTAAAACTCGTTGTTTTTTATCAGAAGCTGTAGTCCCACTGACTTCCCAGTGCCATAGACACGAGCAGTTGAATCGCACCCAAGGAAAGCGTGGACATACAGGATTGTGCTGCATATACGAGATCCAAGTTTGAGTTTCGTTGCATTTATATCCCAAATTCTATTCTTTGAGATTTCAGCTCGAGGTTCAGAGTAAAAGTAGATCGGTTGGTTATCTGTCTGTGCGTGATAACAGAGGAATATAAGCAGATCTGTGTCGTCTCCAACCAGGACAGTAGGCATAAGAGAAGCATATCGAACTGCGGTTAGAAAAATGAGAAGATCAGCGTCCCCTTCTGCTTGGTATACCTGACACAGCTTTGGTCAGGTACTCACTGGTCATGGCTATGATTTCTTGCTTATTCTTGAAGTTTCTTAGGAACACTTCTTTCTTTGTAGAACAGACCATATTCCTGCTAAAATTGATCTGCGGGCACGATCGTTTCCCTTTCCGTCTCAAATGGGTGATGTCTTTGATTGAAGATGCTTGGTCGTATCCGTCGAAAACCACCGACGTCCTTTGCGCCCCGTATTTCCGTGCAACGTAGTCAACGTACTTCTGGCAGATACTATCATAAGTTGAGTTTTTTTCCCAAGGAATTCGCTGAAGCAGTGCCCCACCATCGAGAACTATATGCTTATCACTGAAATCTTTGACGAAGTCTTCAGTTTTCGGCTGCTCCTCTGCAACTAGACGCCACATCGCATCGGCGAGGGCAGGCTTATCGGCTGTTCGTGGAAGTCCGTTTGCTTCAAAAAGTGACGGAGGCGGTGAACACAATTCATACTTAAAGTATGACTCCAAATCATCTTCGCTATTTCCAGCAACTGTCACCAGCCGCTGAAACATGAATGCTGGATCAACGGCAACTGACTAACCGTCAATAACTGGTGCAGCTTTATTAGCAAGCATTACGGCCACAGACTTTTTCTTGAATGTGTACGTGTTGACGTTTTCCCCTGTCATGCTATCCATGATTTCTTGTTCGACGGATCTAGCTGTGTCGACGTTGACTTTTTCATCAGCCGTAACTCCAGAGGTAATGTTTCACAAGCTCGGGTCTTCTGCGAAAGGGGTATTCTCAGCAAGAAAGCAAAGGAGCTTGCTAGTGTCATGGTTGTCGCGTTCAATCCTAGACTTTCTAACTTCTTTGTGCTGTTCGCTCGTCTCGTATTGGACGTTAGCAAAAGTTTGCATCGACGAATTAATTGCACTACAACTTGGTGCTGAGAGTAACCAAGTCAGCCTCTGCAACTCACTCATGCCGCTTCCCCTTGTTAGACCACCGTTAGTTTTCAACGAGCGCATGAGGACCTGCTCAATGACCAGATCTGACGACAGGCCTGCCCAAAATTTTTCGGATCTGGGGATAACATGGTTCCCGTTCTGAAAATTGTCAAACACGTCGGGATTGGTAGTTTCCAGCTGTTTCATATTTTGCAGTTACACCCTGGCAGACTTCGCATATAGGAAGTGGTTGGACGCTGCGAAATACGGCAACATAGCTTCAACTGCCTAAAGGTGAAGATCCCAGTTCCCCGTACGCTCTGCTTGGATGATCTTCTTCAGTATGTCTATCATTTCCATATATTGTATCCACAGTTTCGCCGTACGCGACTTTTCCGAAAGTGACTTTAAGAGAAGAAAATTTCTTGGCGACTTCTGCCAGGGACAGATTTTCCTCTATACTTCGCATGTCTGTGTGACCTTCCAATGCACCAAGATAAACAGTGAAGAACTCCCTAAGCTCGTCGGAGGTACTGAATATTTTTTCCGTGTCTGCTGAATCGGCGCCATCTTCAGTGCCGTAAAGCTCAGTGAAGAGAAGTGTGTTCAGTGCCCAGTCAGTGAGTATGTGTCCTCGTATAGCTCTGGAATAAGCTTTCCCAGAAATGATTTGTAGAACAGTATTTGGCGCAAACATCATTTCCAACGTGTCTTGAAGTCCAAAGCCTTCCATAATCTGTCCAACAGCCCCAATGTAACTCATGAGCGTGTGGAAGCCACCCAGCCACAGGAAGATTTTTTTATAGGACTTGCATCCGTCTCGGCAGCAATAATGGTAAGAGCTTTCCCGTAAAGTGGCTGATCGAAGGTCAGTACTGGAGTCGCACCGTATCTGGAACACTGTTCGCAAACGAAGCTGAGTGTGGAGTAGATACAAATGGGATCACTTGGGCTCATATCTGTCATGGGTATGAAGAGAATGGAGGCTTTCCCTGTGTAAGAGCCTGACTGCGTATCAACATACAGCTCGCTCATAGCTCCCTGCCAACTAGGCAAGGGTGCAGGAAAAAGTCTTGACATCTTCCATAGCAAGTCGCAATATTTTGAGGGATCCAGAATTGAAGCTCGTGGTAGCGGATCGTACAGAAGGTTAGGTTGTCCTAGTGTCTGTCTGAGATACTTAATGGTAATTCGGTTCGGTTCAGTTATCTGCCTTGACGTAACAAACTTTCTCCTCTCAAGTACTGTTGAAGACCTCAACAGTGGCGTCACAGAAACAATTATGCCCATGCCGTGAAAAGGGCCGTGACCATCAAGGGTTCGGACGTTGTGGTCGACGTTATCAGCTATGTGCTGCATGCAAAAAGTTCCTTCCAGTCCTTCTATGTTTATGCTGTTAGAAACCGCAGCGTTACGCTCGAAGAGCTTCGTCTCGTAATATGAAGAGCTGAAACCCATAGCACTGAGCTTGTCAATTAGAAAGCGGCTGTCAAACTGATGATGCAACTGGACAGCTAATCCAATCTGAAGAGGTGGTCTGATTGCCTTTGGCCGACAGGCTTGTAACATTCACTGACCTATTGACGCAACCTTCCTGTCTGTTTTGTCTCCTACGAACAGAGTGTTGAGAAAAGGCCGCAAAGATGAGGGTAGGTATTCGAGGTTGTCTGTTATCTCCCCGAGGTTTTCAGAATAGGGATACACATTCATTTGTTGTTTAATACCTTTGGCATCACTTTTGATTATAGCTGCTGCAGCTCGGACGATAGCTTCCTTTTCCAGTTCCATGTCGACATTTTTTGGCTTTAAGCAATACTCGTGGAGAATGGCATGAGCTGTGGCTCTTAGTGTAATGACGTTCTGTCTGCCGTTTATCTCTGCAAATACTGCGCTTTCATCAAATCTCTCTCGCATCTTCTTTTTCATGTATCTCACTATATCCAGAATCCTGTGAATCGCCCATGAGCTCGTTCATCATACTAACAAGATCATTCAGTGTTAGTTGCTCATCATCGTTAGCCTGGAAAAACTTGACAACTTTCTCGAACGCCTCGTTCTGATTCAAGCTCTGTGGTCGACCAGATTTTCGTTTTCCAGACTGTGAAGGAATTCTGCTATACTTGTTTGGGATGTTACGTTCCGTTAGAAAGTTTGAGTAGCAGGATTTGTGGTAAACTACATCAGCAGGGTGTAGATCGGCAGTGGCAGCAAGAATTCTAGTCATCACTGCTCCTGACCAGTCATCATTTCTTTTTCCACAAACCTCTCTTAGTGTATTTTCAAAGTCTCTCGTTCTAACCATGAAACTGTCTTCCTTCTTCTTCGTTCTGTCAAAGGTAACTGGCGTAGAGCAAAAGAGACAATCGGATTTAAAGTTGAAGTTTCCAGATAAACGGGAAGATTCTCGCCTCTGACTTTGTGTCACCTGCGACAACGATGACAAGTACTGTTCAATAGATTTCTTGTTTGTGAAGCTATACCTGCATGACTTATGGACAGGATCCCCAATAACTGTTGTGACATCTTCACGCTTCCTTGATCGACTAGCTTCATTCACCGAATCTGCACCTTTCTCTCCCAAAACGACCTTTCCCGACTCTTCCACTATTTATTCTTTGCAAATGATACAATTCATATCGACAATTTAAAGTTTAAGATTAGTTTGCTATATATTCATCGTTCAACCTAAAAAGATAAATGAAAGTTTTAATTTTACGTTCAAATAAAGGTGATTTTCATACTCACCGTGATCTAGTACCCTATTCTAGATTAGACATCAATTCTGTTGTTTTACGCCTTTATATGGAAACACGAATTTCACCTGCTCAAAATCAACCTCAACCTAAAAAAAAAAAACATATTTGTGAAACAGCTAGATGAGCAAACTTTGCATATTTGGAATCAGCGCATTTTTCTGAGTCGGGTAATGAAAGAATCATTTCTATTGCAATTTGTTCCCGGTCAAACCGTTCCCTTCCTGGACTAACAGGGCACTATACACAAATCTAAATTATACTAATCATTCTTAATTACATTTCATTGATAACCTCGTAAATTTTAACATAAACAAGCAGCAAATCTAAACAAAAATGGAAATATTAGAAATTATAAAAATAATACCAACCAACTAATGAAAAAAAAATATTCTAGTTTCAAAATTTAAGAAATTCCAGGGTCGGACTATGGGAAATCGATGACCCTAGTAAATTATTTTTTTGTTGCTCCTTATTCATTATCACAATGGGATTGTTCATACCATATTGATTTATCACTGAGGAAGTAGAATGAAATTTTAAAAGTCTATAATATATTCTAAAAAGTCTAAAAAAGTCTTAAAAGTCTAAAAAAGTCTATAAAAAGTCTAAAATATAGTGGGCTGTAATAATGCAAAAGCTAAATATTACATTTGTTTAAGAATGGAAAGAAAGACAAAGAATGAATTTACAACGATAATCAAGTTAAAAATGAGTTCTATTTGAACAATGCCATAACGCGATGACATTTGATTATGATATTTGGCGCTTCGTATTGATATTTCAGTTTTAAAAGTTTTATCAATTTTTTCTCAAAGGGAAATTACGTGGTGGGCATGAATGTAGACTTGCAGCTAAATTAAATATAGTCACTTCTACTTTTCACACATGTTTATTGATATTGGTTTTGTTTTTACTGTCTGTAGTACTGAGGAGCTCATTAAGGAGATGATCAAACACAAGTTTTAAAAACTGTTGCCCCTTTGTTCAAAAAAAGAGATAATCAAATATTTAAACTGGTCTCAATCATGAACCCTTATCGCTATCTAAATTCACAAAGTGCAAAGATTTGAAACAGAGGGGTTTATTCTTTAAAGTTCAGGAAAGGTCTGCCCATTTCATACGAAAACATTGATTGAAAACGAAACTAGCTCTTATCTCGGCTCTCCGCCAAAACAGGTAATTAGCCTTTTTCAAGTCACACAGGAACTACAATCTGAGAAAATAAATATCACGACGTGAAAAAAAAAGATAAACCATCCAGTGTCGGATTCAGAGGGAGGGGGCGAGGGCCCCCCTAGTGTAGCCTAAAGTAGTGTAATTTACTTAATTATCGCTAGTTTGTATTAATTAAACTTGCTCCTAACGTAATTTTATCGGATCAACCTATTTCCCCCCCCCCCCTAAAAAATCCTGGATCCGCCCCTGAAACCATCACATCTATTCCACCAGTTATTAGAAAAAAAATGCTAATTTTCGCAAATTTCATCAACCCCCCCCCCCCCTTTTTTAGAAATCCTACATAGGCCAATCAGTTAAGTCCACTGTATATAAATAATAGATTAAGTCATAATTTGTATATAAATTAAGTCATACCTGTGAGATCGGACAGTTGCAAACCATTTGGCCGGCTCACCAAGTTTTTTTTTAATTTTTTCAAATTTTTTTTCACATCCGTAAAAGACATTGTGTGCTTAGAACTAGAACTTGATTGTGAGCAGTTGTGCTTCTTTTAAGGTTTTCTATACATCCATCATCATGCTGATAGCAATGCTAAAAAAAATTGTTCCTTTAAAGGAATTTCTAAGTAAGTGAAAATCATTAACGTGAAAAAAATAAAAATGAAACATTTCAGTTTACTAAAAATATTTATAGGCTAAAAATGAAATCTGAACGTCAATTAGGTTTAAACCTAAGTTTGTTCAGAAAACACGGTGAAAGGGGGGCACTTTTCCCTGTAGATCCTCAGTTTTAGAACTACATAATTATTTTCTGCTGTCTACAAGTTTATTGGTACAATGGCCTTCCTAATTTATGTAATGTTGCTGTTAAATTAGTTTTAAAAGTGAAATTATGATACAAGTTTGATGTAAGTTCAACTAGAGGACAGGGGTAGAAAAGGAAATTATTCGTTAAAACCTATCAAATTTTTTTATTCGGTATGACTTTCAAGTCTTAAAGCTTAGTAAGATTTTTATATTATTATTCCAATTCTATTTCTTCTATGAAGTGAAACTAATTTCAAGTTGTGTTCTTTCATTATTGTTTCATTCGAAAGTGGTTGGCAGTGTAGGTCCCAAACAGGTAACAGTTATAAAATGTTGACCTTTCATTTGTAATTACTATGATGTCTAATTATTGAATCGTTTTCATCTTATTTAAGTTTAATAAAATCATTTTTTACAATAGAAATAATTCATTCTGCTGTGTGCAGTTCTGATGGTGTGGATCAACCAAAGCTCTTTGGCCCAAAACCAATCGTGAAGGTGAAGATGCTGACAGAGAAGGCTATTGATTCATTCGAAGTGGATTCTGAAGCAAAAAACTTGGACAATCATAAGATATATTTGAATAGTTCCTTGTGGAGTAAAAAATCCAGAATATTGGAAAGAAGTAAAGAAACATATACGGGGACAAAGCAACATATATGTGATATATGTGACAAGAGCTTTTCTCCATTTGAAAAGGCACCAAAGAGTGCACACTGGGGAGACCATTTGAAAAGGCACCAAAGAGTGCACACTGGGGAGAAACCGTTTAAAAGTGAGGTCTGTGAAAAAAAAATTTCTCAGTCAAGCAATTTGATTATGCACCAGAGAGTACATACTGGTGAGAAACCGTTTAAGTTTGATATATGTGATAAAAATTTTTCGGAGTCAAGTAATTTGATTACGCACCAAAGAGTACACACGGGTGGAAAACCCTTTAAATGTGATGTATGTGAGAAAACGTTTTCTATATCTAGCAGTTTGATTCAGCACCAAAGAGTACACACGGGTGAAAAACCCTTTAAATGTGATGTATGTGAGAAAACTTTTTATCGGTCAAGCAATTTGATTCAGCACCAAAGAGTACACACGGGTGAAAACACTTTAAATGTGATGTATGTGAGAAAACTTTTTATCGGTCAAGCAATTTGATTTACCACCAAAGAGTACACACTGGTGAGAAACCGTTTAAGTGTGATATATGTGAGAAAACTTTTTCTCAGTCAGGCAATTTGATTCAGCACCAAAGAGTACATACTGGTGAGAAGCCGTTTAAGTGTGACATATGCAAAAGAGAATATTCTTCTAAATTTAATCTTAACAATCATATAGCAACCCATTTATAATCTACAATAACAACCCCTGTGGTCTTGCTGAACCCTATTGTGAACCGTTTCTTTGTTTTGTTGCTACTCATTTATATATTTTTGTCAGTTCATTAATTGATTTGGGGAATATTTTTGTTCATTTCTTCTGCGAGTTTCTTTTGTGTTTTGTTTTATCTTGTTCCTTTCTTTGGTTATGAATACCAACGCCCCCCCCTCCCAAATTTGTCGCTGTTTGATAAACACCCCAGTAAAATCCATTTTATTCTTCTTATAATTTTTTCTCTCCTTTTTTAAAATCTCTTTACTTATCATTGGGATTCAAATATTGTAAAAAAATACGTATTTAGTTTTTGTTCTGTCCTCAGAGAAGTAAATCCTTAAAACTATGATTGTCACCAGGATTTCTAATCAAGAGATAAGAGGGGGATGTATGCTCATTAGGATTGTTCCAATGTGGCGAGGTCCTTATGAGTGATTAATATATCCTTAGGGAAACCACTGCAGAAGTAAAGAAAAGATAAATATTGGTTTGTTCGAGTGTTGTCATTGGTAAAATTGGGTATTTTGCCGTACTTTTACGGACCCTCTTAAAATTGGTACTTTACCTATTTACATATTTAAAATATTATACTGACATCTTTTACGGCGCTTTATAGTTAACATAGTGCAAAACTACCCAAAAGGCTGGGATAAACAAGTTTGGGTATTATATTGTTATTGTGATGTCTACTGGATACACAGCAGGGTGAAAGAAAGGAATATAATTGCACTCAATAATTTCGTTGTGAAGTGTTTATAATTGAGTAATAAATAGGTATTTGATTAGCCCTTATCTAACACCATCTCACTCTATTTGCTAATGTTTATTCTCTTTAATGCTTATTCTCTTTTAATTTCTTATCTCTTAATTTCTTTTAATCTCTTTTAATTTTAATTATTCTCTTTTAATGAACAATTTACATACAATTTACAATTTACTATCCACTAAAAAAGTTTCAGAAACCATTTGATCTGATTTTAAGATCAAATTTGAACAAAAGAACAAAGATGTTATCATTTGATCTGTGGGTCTGCAGCTATGTTACCCAGTCTAATCTGGTTTCTCTCCTCTCTTTTGGATGGAAGATGGGATGGACCCACATTTTTCTCTTCTTTCTGAAAAAAGCAGGGTGTTAATTGAGGTCAGTATTATTTCTGCTGCCAACCAGAGGTCTCAATTGATTTGGATAGGGAGAAGTACTTCATCCAGACTATTGCTCAATACCTGGTTTGCCTGGTATGAAAGACCCTACTCGAATGTAATTCAGAATAATTCAATAATAATTTCATAGTAGAATAAAAAAAGAGGTTTGCAAAAGAGAAAAAAAACAGCCTAAGAAGTAAGATCAAAGTCCTCAGATCTACCATAATATTGTTTTCTTTCAAAAGAGATAAGATCTGAACACACTGATTAGCAAAATACATAACCAAAGCTATTTCTGATATATTTTTTCACCTAAATCAACAGCTTTCCAAGATAGCAAGAAGCCCCTGATATAGAAATTTGCCTAAAAGTTTTATAATTTATAAAATTGCTAGGCCACTTTATTTTTTATTGTTGCTTTAACAGCAATTGCCAATCACCCAGTAAGAAGAAGTACAGTTGGGCCTGTTGAGAAGGAAATACTACAGGGTGGTAGGGTAGACTAGAGATGAAAGTCAAGAAAGATTGTATATCTATAACCATGTAATTTAATAAATTTTAACTACGTAAAAATTTAGCTTACAGATTTTCGTAAAAGAAAAAAAGGGTTTATATATGCTCAGCATGGATACATGCATATGTATAGTACCGGGAGCCTGATGGCTTCACCTCCTGGTCCCGCAACGTGACACGGCCCGGCACGGCACATATTGCGGTCTTGTCAAATACATTTGATTATTTAGGCAAGTCTGATTACAACGTCTAACAACGATATCCACTAAGCTTCAAACTTGTTTTTTTTTAAGGCTTTTGAATTGTTGTAATCCATTGTTCAAATATATAAAAAATATTTCTGCAATTAACAGCCACCGGGCCCCGGCATTCGGCAGGCTTCTACATGTGTATTCTCTTTTTCGCTTGTCTTCTAACCACAGACAATTTCTAAATTTCAATATCTCGAAATTTCAATTGGACGCATTTTGGGACATTAAGACGTGTGTTTGTGCGTGTGTGGGGGGGGGGGAGTTGCCCTCTAATCACTGTTACTCTTAGAAATGACACTATAAATTCTTATTACCAATCAAATCAGCCACCTCTGAAGTTTATACGATCACCCTTTGTATAAAAAACCTTATGTATCCCAGGATATAACTTACAACTCATGTCCTGAGGGCTGTTTGAAGGGAGGGGGGTCTTCCTCAAAAACATAATTTCTGGAATATATAAAATTTTTAGTAGGAGGTGTTAGAGGAAATGACGGGCCTCTTCCAACTCAATGAGCCCTATTTGAAGGATCTACGACCACCCTTCTATACGAAGTGCCCTGGCCTAAAACAAACAAACCAATAAATAAAAAATACATGTTGCCAACATAGTCCTTTACTTAGCCAGCACTATTGCTCTGCCTATGATTTTAAGGGAATTTTTGTCAGTTCAAATTAATGTTTAGGGAATTTGAGGAAATAGGGACGGTATTACCCATTAATTGGCTATATAACGTTGATTTTTGTATTCAGCATGATCGATTACATGAGATTGTATTCCTCTTATACTCAGATTGTAATCAAATTTGCTCATGTTTTTCAATATTCTTCTTAATTAGGCTATCAAAAAAGAAAAAAAAGTCAATAATGGTCAGGCAATCTATCCTTATTATTTGGTCTTACCATATGTTTATAATTTCATGGATCAGTTAATTGAAGAACATAAAAATAAGAAAAAGAAAGACATCCGGCTATACTATATTGCTACAAACAAATTGTGCAGCATAATTTATACTGCATTTCATTCTGCAAAGCAAATTATGCTGCTGGCTAAAAATTATGCATTTTAAAGCCACTGACACAGTCAACTGAGTACATCACCAAAATACTCAAGAAAAACATAAATATAGTATAGCATATTTGACACACAAAAAACCGCAAGTCCTTTACCACAAAAAAGAACAACATGCAAATACAATTAAAGGATTAAATTTAAACTTTTGATCACACCAAAGTTAATAATCAGACTGTCACTTTATATCAGTGATCAAAATATTTAATCAGCTGTTATAACGATGTTTATCACATAGCGATGTTTATCAGTTGCGATTTGGCATTCATTCAGTGCGGAGACGAAATAAAATCTATAGTGATACTCTGCTTAAAAGAGTTATAAACCAGTTTTTCAAGATTTATAAACCTTTTAATTGCGGTATATGATTTAACATTGGATTCAAAAGAAGATTGACGAATATTAATCTACCACCTGTTCTGTTTGAAACTGAGGGGCCGTACACGTTACGAAGTAGCCCCCCTTGCGCGTAAGTCCTCGTTTCATGTTTAATAGAAAGTTAAGCTAATAATTTTCCATTTTATAATAGAAAAAGGATGGAAGGACAGTCTATAGCATTTGCCCTTGAAGAGATTAAATAAAAAAAAAAAGTTTTTTAAACTGAAAGTAAGGAGCGACATTAAAACTTAAAACGAACAGAAATTATTCCGTATATGAAAGGGGCTGTCCCCTCCTCAACGCCTCGCTCTTTACCCTAAAGTTTTTTATTGTTTTAAAAAATAAAGTTGTGAGACAGAGTCAAACTTTAGCGTAAAGAGCGAGGCGTTGAGGAGGGGACAGCCCCTTTCATATACGGAATAATTTCTGTTCGTTTTAAGTTTTAATGTTGCTCCTTACTTTCAGTTTAAAAAACTTGTTTTTTTTATTTAATTTCTGATCGTTTTTTAGTTAATGCAGCTTTTATTTGCATAAAAATTTTACTTTTCTTTTGCTAAATGGATGTCTTTACAAATTAACTTACGTAACTAACTTCTATATTCATATATTTTTCTTCTGGCAAAAAATACAAAGTTGAAGATTTTTGCAGATATGAGCTTGAAACCTATGTAATAGGGGTTTTCTGATACGCTGAATCTGACGGTGTGATTTTCATTAAAATTCCTTCACTTGTAGGGGATGTTTCCCCCCTCTTTAAAAAATCGAGTAAATTTTCTCAGGCTCGTAGCCTTTGATGAGTAATACTAAACTTAATAAAATTTATATATTTAGAATCAGCATTATAAACACATTCTTTTTATACATTTATTGACATCAAAATTCCGTTTTTAAAAGTTTCGATTACTATTGAGCCTTATCGCTTGTTTTTTTATTGTTTTTTTTTTTATTACGTATATGTTATTACGTATATGAGGGGGTTCTCCCCTTAGTCAATACCAGGTTCTTTACGTTAAAAGTTAAAAAAAAAATTTGATTCACAAACCCCTGAATCACTAAGGCCGTTGAATTAGAATAGATAGCTCTTTTGAAAGCACTAAAAAAAAACTGTAGCGTAAAGAGCGAGGTATTGACTTGGGGGAGAACCCCCTCACATACGTTATAATTTCTGTTCGTTTTAATTTCTAATACTCCTTCTTACATTTCAGTTGAAATGTAATTATTCCGTATATGAAAGGGGCTTTCCCCTCCTCAACGCCTCGCTCTTTACGCTAAAGTTTTTTATTGTTTTAAAAAATAAAGTTGTGAGACAGAGTCAAGCTTTAGCGTAAAGAGCGAAGCGTTGAGGAGGGGACAGCCCCAAACCCCTGAATCACAAAGGCCGTTTAATTAGAATAGATAGCTCTTTTGAAAGCACTAAAAAAAACTGTAGCGTAAAGAGCGAGGTATTGACTTGGGGGAGAACCCCCTCACATATGTTATAATTTCTGTTCGTTTTAAGTTCTAATATTCCTTCTTACATTTCAGTTGAAATGTAATTATTCCGTATATGAAAGGGGCTGTCCCCTCCTCAACGCCTCGCTCTTTACGCTAAAGTTTTTTATTGTTTTAAAAAATAAAGTTGTGAGACAGAGTCAAACTTTAGCGTAAAGAGCGAGGCGTTGAGGAGGGGACAGCCCCTTTCATATACGGAATAATTTCTGTTCGTTTTAAGTTTTAATGTCGCTCCTTACTTTCAGTTTAAAAAACTTGTTTTTTTTATTTAATTTCTGATCGTTTTTTAGTTAATGCAGCTTTTATTTGCATAAAAATTTTACTTTTCTTTTGCTAAATGGATGCCTTTACAAATTAACTTACGTAACTAACTTCTATATTCGTATATTTTTCTTCTGGCAAAAAATACAAAGTTACAGATTTTTGCAGATATGAGCTTGAAACCTATGTAATAGGGTTTTCTGATACACTGAATCTGACGGTGTGATTTTCATTAAAATTCTTTCACTTGTAGGGGATGTTTCCCCCCTCTTTAAAAAATCGAGTAAATTTTCTCAGGCTCGTAGCCTTTGATGAGTAATACTAAACTTAATAAAATTTATATATTTAGAATCAGCATTATAAACACATTCTTTTGATACATTTATTGACATCAAAATTCCGTTTTTAAAAGTTTCGATTACTATTGAGCCGTATCGCTTGTTTTTTTATTGTTTTTTTTATTACGTATATGTTATTACGTATATGAGGGGGTTCTCCCCTTAGTCAATACCACGCTCTTTACGTTAAAAGTTAAAACAAATTTTGATTCACAAACCCCTGAATCACAAAGGCCGTTTAATTAGAATAGATAGCTCTTTTGAAAGCACTAAAAAAAACTGTAGCGTAAAGAGCGAGGTATTGACTTGGGGGAGAACCCCCTCACATACGTTATAATTTCTGTTCGTTTTAAGTTCTAATATTCCTTCTTACATTTCAGTTGAAAAAACTTGTTTTTTTTATTTAATTTCTGATCGTTTTTTAAATAATGCTTGGAAATCTGGCGCCCCTTCATAGAAATGTCCCTTACCCCAAAGAAACATCCTCCACGGAAATATTCTCCAGAGTAACCCCTCCTCTAGCCCCCCCCCCTCCAGAAAAAATCCTTCCTGAAAATGGTTGTATACTTCCCAATAACCAATAAATAATGCTGGCAAGTCCGGCGCCCCCTTCATGGCAATTTCCCTTCCCCCATGAAAAATTCCTTCATGAAAAGATCCTCCAACATAACCACCGACCCACCCTTTCCTCCCACTACCAGAAAAAAAACCTCCTGAAAACTTCTGTATACTTCCCAATAACCAATACTATATGTTAACATTGGGTAAAGCTCATAACTTTTAGCCCTCCCTCTGGAAACTTTGGGGGATTAAGTCATCCTAAAAGACATATTTATCATATTTTCGACCATGCTGAACAAAATGGCTATCTCAAAATTTTTTTCGGGTGACTTGGGGAAAAAAATAAGCGTGGGAGGGGGCCTAGTTGCCCTCCATTTTTTTCGGTCACTTAAAAAGGGCACTAGAACTTTTAATTTCCGTTCCAATGAGCCCTCCCACGATATTCTAGGACCACTGGGTCGATACGATCACCCCTGGGGAAAAAAAAAACAAAACAAACAAACAAATAAACACGCATCCGTGATCTTTCTTCTGGCAAAAAATGTAAAATTCCACATTTTTGTAGATAGGAGCTTGAAACCTCTACAGTAGGGTTCTCTGATACGCTGAATATGATGGTGTGATTTTCATTAAGGTTCTGTAACTTTTAGGGGGTCTTTCCCCCTTTTTTTTTAAATCAGCCAAATTTTCTCAGGCGCGTAACTTTTGATGGGTAGCACTAAACTTGATGAAAGTTATATATTTGAAATCAGCATTGAAATCTGATTCTTTTGATATATCTATTGGTATCAAAAACCCGTTTTCTAGAGTTTCGGTTACCATTGAGCCGGGTCGCTCCTTACTTACAGTTCGTTACCACGAACTGTTTAATAAAAAAGGCAGTGTTCGAAATCCCTAGCTTGTCGAAGAGAATCGATGACGTTAAACTAAGCCTAGCAAGTATTGAAGCTAAAATGAAAGAGTTTAATGTTAAGCAAGCGGAGACAGCTCAAGAATTGACAACCATTCGAGCAGAGCTGGAAGTTTCCGAATTCGGCCCTTTGTGGGCTTGTGATAGAGATTTTTTTTAAATAAATGTCTTATCTTATCTAAAGTATCCCGTAAGAGAAATATGTGGCTTGAGAAAGAAATGAAACAGACAAATTTCATGTTTTATAATTTTTCCCAGCCCCTTATATCGAATACAACCCTGTTAGATGATATAATTGCGCTAATCAGTAATACTGTGCCAAGCTTAAAAGTGTCAAAGTGGGAATTCAGGGATGCTATTTTTTTAAGGGGACCACAAAACCCACGCCCTATTTTAGTAAAGTTCAATTCCAAAGTTACACGAGACATTTTGTTGAGGAATGCGAACCTTTTCAAACAAAAAGGGATATCAGTAGCGCCAGAAGAACGCGAGGCTCGTACGACCCTAGGACCTTTATTATCCCAAGCTATAAGCAAAAAGAGAATTGTGAAGCTACGCGGAACTAGATTATGCATAGACAAACAGACGTATGTTTATGACTTTGAGAGAAAAACAGTGCTGGAAATGGCGGAGCCGACTATGGAAAAACAAACTCATAATAAAGATAGTAGCACAAAAAACCATATCCCGAGAAGGTCTTATATGCGATCCCCGTCAAGCGATAGTGATTCAGATCCTGAAATTGAAAGCATCTCAAACAGCGATTCAGATACAACGATCATAGAAAAGCCGGCTGTGGTACTAGACCCTAACATTCCTAGTGGAAACCACGCAAAAAGTGATAGGCCGAAAGGAAAAAGGGACCTGGACATGATTATAAGCCCAAGCAACGATAGTAAGTAAAAGAGAATGATGTGTGTTTAAATAGTTCATTTTTGGATTCACAAATAACTTGCTTAGTTGAAACATGGTTATTGCCAGTAGAGGAAATATCAGTGTTTGGTTATGTTGTTTTTCGGGTAGATAGAAGGACATCAAGGAATTCCAGGAACTATGGAGGAATAATAGTGCTAGTTAAGCAACATGAATTTTCCAGTTTAAGTCGTTTGCCAAGCATGTCTGAGAATTTGATATGGTTACGTTTGAATTTTTTGGGGAAGTGGTTTATATTGGGGTGTGTTTATATTTCACCAGAAAATAGTTCATATTATGAAGAGGATACTTGAGTAGTGACCTACCTATTGATGGAAAGGGTACAAGAAACGAGACACTACAGTATCACGTGGACATTTTAAAAAAGGCTGGCAAACCTATAAAGTGGCCAAACATGTTTTGAAACTATAGTCAAGGTTGTATAAGACAACCAGACTGGTTTTTGAGGCAACACCCTTTTTTTGGGCCAATCAGAGAGAGAGCGGAGGTTACTCTATATACAATAACTTGATTGGTGATTGGATTCAAATAAAAGGAGTGGTTTTCATTGCAATTCATATTAGTAAGAGAATTGAATTCAGCGAGAATAGTTTATTTGAGAGGATATTAGTAGAGAAAATGAGTGGTGCATTTAAACTATTGGAGATTGATGGTGGAGCCGGCAGCAGCAGCAAAGATATACGTGTACCAAATGTGGCTGTGGAAATAACCGGAGGGTGTAGACTATGCCTTGAATGGGACGATATGTATGCTAGATACGTGATATCATTAAGCAAATTTAAGCTGGAGGAGCAATTATGTTTTACTGAGAAACTGAATATTGTGCATATAAATAGGCTTCAGGCAGCATTAGATGTGCTAATGGAATATATTGATGAGAACAAAATGCATCAGTGAATATTATTTTTGTAATTATGCTCAATAAAATTGTTTCTAAATCAAAGGTATTTTTCTTTTTATAGTAGACTAGCGTATATTTTTTAGAGTAGAAAAAATTCTGGTTAGTCTAAAGTTGGTTTTGAGAGTGTTAGGACTCTAAAAAATGGATAGATTTGAGAAAGATCGAATCATGGGGAATCTAGTGCTTATGGAAAAACGTTTGATTCTAGATGATGATTTTCTAGAGCTGTCTATTCAAAGGAAGATAGTTTCTCAGGGAATGCTTGTCGATATAATGAAAACTGATTCTCCATCATTACACTTTTGCATGAAGCTTTTACGTCGTGGTCCAAATGCATTTACACAATTTATTGATATATTAATCACGACACGGCAAAATGATATTGTGGATATGCTTTTAAACACCAGTTTAGAAATTTAGGATTTTTTTTTCATGAGAAAGATGGTGTTCAAGGATGATTTACTCCTCTCTCACTCTCTCTATCCCTGTCAATTTGTTGTTGTTGCTAGCTCAGTTTCATTGTGGCAGTGAAAGTGTCAACACATGAAAAAATGTTCCATACATGTCCACTATGTATATACACACTGGGCAGCTGGCCATCATGTGAGAATTGCACAATGATTGATGAGTATGATGAAAAGTGTGGATTATGCAACCCGTGTAAATTGCATAGATGATATGCTGTACAAATTAAAGGTTGTAATTCCTGTCTTGAAGAGGTGTGCGACTCTCATCCTAGAGGACACCTATGCTCCAATTGCCACTATGATAAATGTAATCTGTGGCAGAATACATATCCCGGTATGATTTGGAAAGAATCGTAAGCGTGATTGTAGTTTATTGCTACGAGATTGGTATCGTCGTGGTTTTAGATTGTTCTGGGAGGAGGAACTGGGTCAGCGATTCAACTGATGGAACATCAAAAGAATATGGTTTCTACGTCATCGTTGTGAAGACAATGGGTGTTATGATAATAAGCCCACTGATTTTCATTTGGCTGTGACGGAATGTGATTCGCCACTTGAGGACACTGTTTGTGACATTGTTTCAAATAAACAAATTGAAACACGTGAATTCTATAGAATGAATGAGAATAGTAACATTGACTATACAAAGAGATATGACAAGAGTGAAGTTACACTCTATTGTAGAAAATGTGACCCTGACATTGCAGCACATTAGGATCAGTATACTGTGAATTCGGATAATCTACCTGCATTAGTTGTTGTCGACAAATACCTATTCCTAGTAGAAGATGAAATCTAAAGAGTAGAAAAGTCTTTTTTTATTATGTATATACAATTTTTTCATTTATTAATAAACAATTTCACATACATTTTTAGAACATTTTATTCGTAGGGCACTAAAATCAACATTAAACACGCTTGTAAGTATATTTTCCACTAGAAAGTCGTTCAATCGAGGTAAGTCAACGAAGATGTCGAGAAACTGCTTGTAGGTATAGCCACGATATCTAAACATGAAAAAGAGTAGTGCATGAAAGCCAAATGTCTTAGTCGTTAAATTCTGTACTCTTCGTTGATTTTGAATAATAGCTTTCAATAAAGTTGTTGATGTATGGAGTGTAAAATGTATATGATAGGCCAAGAGGATGAAAAAATTCAATATTCTTCGCTGTTTGAAAGATGCAGAGCCAATGACATGTCTTCAAAGTCAATGGACTGCTATTAACAATGATTAGGGTATTTTTAACACTTGGAATTTTTTCAATGAAGTCCGATGGTATGCAATAGGACTTGTAATGGGACATGTATGGATCCATACTAAATACGTTGATTATTTGGTTTGTGTTCATGGTGCTAGGTCTAGTAGAACACTGCCGTCGGGTGTGATTTCCCAATAGGTTTCAAATTGACTCAATGATATTAGCGTGATACTCTCAGTCAAAGCATCGGCAAATATACGCTCTAAACGTACATTCCCTGTTCGTACTATGCTCATATCCTGGGTCCCTGACAAGTCCAAAACAATTACGTCATGATTTTTTGAAAACATTGAATCGGTTATTCAATTTTCAAATAGTTGGGAGTCATGATCTAGGGATTGCATGGTCAACTCGTACAGAGTTCTATAGGATTTCTTGTCAAATGATAGAGTGTACAGTGGAATACCATTCACTTTGCACACAAGGCTAGATAGACCAAAAAAATTAAGATCATGGGGGGATTCAGTCCAGGATCCAACGGCACTGCCACTCTTCACAAAGACCAAAGCTAATTTTGATGGGATTTCTCCATTGATAAATGATGAATCGCTATAGCTACGAGAGCCACTGGCAATGTGACGTTGATTGGTGATCGTATGGGGGACAAAAAGTTTAATGTTGTTGCCATTGGCTCTTAGCTTTTCCAGTGCCAATGCAACAGAGCTCATAACCTGTTGTTTTCGAACGTGGAGAATTGTCGATGTGATAATAACATTTGCATCGGGTGCTACAGGAAGTGTTTTTCTCAAAATGAAATTTGATGGGGCCAGTTGCAACTTTATGTCAATCTTGACATTGGGGGGTAGCCATTGGGATATATTGAATATCTCATGATTTAATTTTCCAACCAGATGATACTCCTGGCTCACCGCAGTAGTCAACTCGCCGTCAGTATCAACACCTGATTGATATTCATAACCCAATGATTATCCTCTCAACTCCTTGTATGCCTTTGGTGTCATCATCATAAATTGTATGTAGCTTGCATAGTTGGATAAATTATTGCTAGTGCTCACCAATGTTCCATAATAAATACATTAATTTGTTTTGAATAGGTTGTTTAGAATACAGTTTTCACAGGAGAGACCATCGGCAACAGTTGGAGTTGTATTATCTGACTTTTTCTTCACCGCAACATTTAAATCAATAAATGTTGATGACAAATCAATGAAATAGTCTTCATTGGAAAATATTTGAAAGTGTATATTTTCCGAGAGGGGTTGTTGGGGGTGGAATTGTTCATAGTATCCACACTTGACACTGACATCAACATTTTCAGCATTGAATAGATTTAATGAGGAACAGATTGATGGATATGATTCCTTTTGGGGGAGATAAGTCATTTTAAGAGAAGAAATCCTTCTTGGATCTAACAATCTTTTTCTTTTTCTTCTTCTGCTTATTGGTCTTCCTTGTTTTATTCCTCAAAGTCCTTGTCGATGTCCTTCGCTTCCCGTCTGGGTGGAGACTGATGAGTGAATGACGCAAAAGCATCCTTTTCAATCCCACCCCATTTTGCCGAGATTTTAATTGCTCACCAACGGCTCTTGCTGAAGATCTAATATTTTCCTTAAGAATCTCCTTGAAATTCTTGCCCGACCCCCAGTCCTGTAGTGTTGAGGCAGCAAAATTTGATACAGCAGGTACAAGATATTTTTTGGCAAGGGGTAGTGCAGAACGAAATAGCCTAGCAAACCAGCTAACAAGACCATAGCCAGACATTGTAGTACGCCCCTTGTAGTAGTCCAATCCATTGCCTATTTGACGTGGACTCAGAGCACCAACATAGCAATCGATATCGGGACAGACAAATGGAATTCTTCTATTGTTCATTTTAGGTGATTGTGTCGCCGACAATGGGTCGAAAATGACATGTAATCACTGCTAAGCCTTTTGTTATTGCTAGAGGATCGCCCAATTCACTTCTTAGTGTTAACTGACAGAGTTCCAAATACGAAGTGTTTACAGGAACATACTGAAGATGCTTTATATTATAGTGATGAACAAGTTAATGAGTTTTTTTTCGTTCAAGAACACGTAGGAGGGGGACATTTGAATTACCAACTCTCGATGTTTCCACAAAGGATGATTTGAGAAATTTGCAAGAGTCCGAGGCGAGACCAGGTGGATAATCATAAAAAATAACTTGATTCATCCCGTAAACAGTGCCAGCATTTTTCCCATTGATCATATTCTGTTTAAAGCCCAGAACGTCTCAGATTATCATTGAGAATAATTATTTCAGTGTCAACAGGTGAGGTAATATAAATCCTATCGTGTTCCAGTGAATAATTAAAATGGAATGTACCATTCCTACGGTATGAGATTTTTCTATTGATTGTACGACACAAATCTGTCATATTATCGTATTAAATATATTTCAATTTGACATGTGGATATTCGCTAGATTTAAGTGCTTCAACCCATTCATAGTCGACAAAGAGTGACCAATCGAATGGTATAACTTTTATATCATACACACGATCCTTTCTCAGGATGCAATAGGTATATTTGAGAATACAGTCGACAAGAGCCACTTCATACGCACCGTCAAATTTGATGGCGAGGGAGAGTTTCGTCCAAAAATCACTTGTCTTATTCAAGTCGTTGTAGAGAGGATCGGAAAAGTTGGACATAAATGTTACATAGAAATCATTGGGCATTGTCAATATCTTCAACACCGATCCAAGAATCAAAATCAGAGTTGTATCCTAGCCACCGAACAAGAAACTGTTTCTTACCCTTGCGAGTACGAGTCCTTAATATCTTTTCAATTTGATAGATTTCACTATTATTTTTAACTTTTTGTAGTTCATAGTCATAACATCCGCCGAGAATCTCTTCATCTTTGGTATCGCGCAAACGATAAGTTATGGGTTTAGTGTCTAGGATTTTTGCCACTTTAAAAAGTTCTGTGATCCACAAGTAATTGCCCTTTTCAAAAACATTAGTTGTTCTATTAATTCGAACAGTATCACCAACATTGAATTTTTTTCTTCTTGACAATCGTTTCATTGGAATATTGTTTAAGAAAGGTGTCAATTGTATGATGATCAGAATGATGAACTTCCGTTGGGGTTGAGTTGGACAATGATCGATGAGGTCGTTGATTATAAATCAACATGATTTTATCTAAATCATGAATAAAAGCAGATGTATTTTTCAAGGTACAATATCTTGAAATTAAAAGTCGAATAGTTCTTATTATAGTTCTTGGCCCTTTATATGACTATGACTATGATAGAGCAGTGTATTATATTTCACTAATACTTTTGCAACATGGGGATTATCAAATTCACTACCGCGATCTGTTTGAATTTTTTTTTATACGAATCCTGTTCAAGAATACTTTCTATAGCCTGAGCAACTTCAACGCCTCTCTTTGATCGCAATGGAATTGCATATGCATAACGACTATAAACACTGATTGCAAGTAGAATGTACTTGTACGGTGTATTGTGACGTCGTTGAATCTCATCTAGAGTTAGGAGATCTGCTTGCATTATATGCAATGGGAAAAAGGCTTTAGTTTTTCGATAATGATCAGCACCAAGTCTATGATTTCTATGCAGAGTGTAACTTGATTCATTTTGTAGATAGTCTTGTACACTTTTAGTGTGAACACCAGTGACTTTGGAAAGAGTTCTGGGGGAACTTAAACTCCCCGCTCCACCAATATTTTCATAAACACCTTTCAGAACTTCAACCATTTTGAACGTAAACACGTAGTGTAACGTTCGCTACTACTACTACTACTACTAACAACTCATCGCAGCACCAAGCCGCCTGAGGCCAACACAGCTACGCACGCTCCTCCTCCACCCCAATCTATTCAAAGCCTCCCTTTTTACAACCCGCCCACGAAGTTCCCATTTCCTTTAAATCTTTCTTTATGACGTCCTCCCAACCCAGACGGGGACGACCTGCTTTCCGTTTAGCCCTAGATGGTTGGCCGAAAAGAACAATCTTCGGCAATCTGTCATCCTTCATCCGAACAACATGCCCTAACCACCTCAACCTTTCTTTCATTATAGACCTAGAAAGCGGTACTGAACCACATTTTTCGTATAGCCTATTGTTTGAAATACGGTCAGTCAGCCGGGTACCCAGAACAATCCTTAAGCAATTTCTCTGGAAAACATCTAGCAAATCTTCATCCGCTTTTCGGAGCGTCCATGCTTCAGAGCCATATTTGACCACTGTCATCACTGTAGCTTCTAAGATTCTAATCTTGGTTTGCAGACTTATCTTCCTATTCTTCCAGACTTTTTTTAACTGTGAAAAAACACCCTGAGCCTTGGCTATTCTATTTTTAACATCTTCACTGCTCCCACCATCTTTACTAATAATACTACCAAGGTAAGTGAAACTGCCCACCTGATCAATCTTTTCATTACCCAACGTCACCTTTTCATCTTCACTTATTCCTAGCCTTAGTGACTTGGTCTTCCTAACATTAATTTTCAAACCAATACTAGCACCCTGAACTCGCAAAACCTCTAAAACTTCATTCATTTTGCTCACACTTTCATCTAGGATGCTTAAATCATCAGCATAATCCAAGTCCAGGAGACTTTTTCCTCCCCATTTGATTCCGTGGTCTCCCATTGCCTTTCCTGTGCTCCTTAAAACAAAGTCCATCAAAATAATCCATATAAAGGGGGATAGAACACAACCCTGCTTAACTCCTGATTTAATACAAAACCAGCTGCTAACCTCATTTCCTACCTTAACCGCAGCAGTGTTATTCTCGTACATAGCACTAATCACTTTAATGTATTTGTCTGGTATACCATACAAGGATAAAACCTTTACTAAAGCTCCTCTATCAACAGAATCGAACGCTTGCTCATAATCTATAAAACTGAGGACCAAAGGTGTTTGAAAACTTAGGCACTTCTCAATTATTAACCTAAGAGTGAAAATTTGGTCAACACATCCTCTACCTTTTCTAAAACCGCACTGCTCTTCTCTTAAAACTTTGTCTACGGCATCTCTCAGTCTAAAAAGTATCATATTACTAAGCAATTTGCTACCTACAGAGACCAGACTAATGCCTCGATAATTACCACACTCACTTTTATCACCTTTCTTATAAAGTGGCTTAATTAAGGTTTTCCTAAAATCATTAGGTACTTCCCCTTTTTCAAAAATCATATTCATAATCTCCAATAACTTATTTCTAACCTCAGAGCCACCATATTTAAGAAACTCATTTACTACCCTATCAGCACCTGGAGCCTTATTATTCTTTAATCCTTTTAGTACTGTTTCTAATTCCTCCTCACAAAACAAATCTTCCTTCACATCCAAGGTATCACAAACTTTTTCATTTTCCTCTATATTTTTTCCTGCAACTCTATCACGGTTAAGCAAATTCTCAAAATGTTCGGCCCATCTCGCTTTAGCTTTTGTCTTATCGCTAATTGCCACCCCATTCCTATCTTTAACTGGGACAAGTCCGGATTGACTACTACCTCTCAATTTGTTAACGTGCCAGTACAATATTTTACTATTATGCCGTCTAGCTGCATCTTCTAAATCCTCGGCAATTTTATCCATGGCCTCCACTTCACACCTCCTTAGTTCATATTTCAATGCTTTCTCCACTTTCTTTACATTTCTTTTGTTTTCATGTGATCTATCACTCAGATAATTCTTGTACAAGTCCTTTCTCCTTTCTATTAAACTTAAAGCTTTTTCACTAAATATTCTTAGCTACAGTTCTAGCTTTCTTCCCTAATACACCTTCAGCAACTTCACAAATTATTTTTCTAAAATTATTCCAACCATCTTCCACATTATCAAATTTTAAACTCTCAAGTTTAGTATTCAACTGTTCCTGGAAAGTTTCTCTCAAATTCTCATCCTGGAGTCTACTAACATCATAACTTCCCGGGAGGTAATTACCCTTCCGATATTTCAGCTTTAAATTAACCCTTGACACTACTAGATGGTGATCTTTACTTTTAACATCAATAACAGCACTCCTATATACCCTAGTATCTTGTATTGATCCTGCCACCCTTTTGTATACTAGTTGTGGTTTGTGATGGGGGTGATGGTGACATGATACGCTTTCACTTTTGTCTAGCTATCAATGGTGTGCTCCTCTCCGCCACCGTTGTCAAGTTTCCACTAGGTGTGCTAGTATTTTCCAAGATTGATTTAAAATCTTCTTCTTCTTCCTCTTCATATTTTAATGGTGTTGTTGTTGTTGTTGTTGATGCATGTTCATTGATTTTTTTAGAATTTGTCTATTGCTAATAAGGCTTTTTTGGAAGTTTAATGTATTTAGAAAGTTGTATAGATGAGCGTCAAATGATAATAGTCCTTTACGATTTGTAACCATATCATAGATTAAATCAAGTAGATTATAGCTCTTGCCCTGAATTATAATCCCTTTCCCATTGCTATCAACTTGAATATGATCTTGACCACTTTCCATGAGATAAGTTAGGAGTTGTTTACTTTGTTCATGATATGAGTGGGGTAATAAATTTCCAATTTTCAATGCAATTGAATCCAATTCCTCCTTATTTAATTGTGTTCCAGCAGCAGAATCCTGAGGAGATGATTCCTTTATGTGATCAATACCACTGGCCTTTGCACGATAGGGCTTATGTTTGTCCACTCGGCGAAGTGTGTCTTGAAGTAAAAGCAGTATTTTATCATCCTCAATATTCTCGTTGTCAATGAATTTACTCAGATTGTTCTCAAAGTGTTCCACGGGTGATAGAGCGAGTTCTATTGGAGTCAATTTATAGGGTTTTGCCATTCTCTCTCTAGAGAAAACTGTTTACAAGTCCTGCAATTATTCGCAGTAAAAGTGTGAAAAAGCTACCGCCCGCCTGAAGAAGACGTTTCTTTTTAAAATTGTTTACTTTCTTTTTACAGGCCAATGTACATACAATGGAACGATGTTGCTTTGCCTGTTGCTTAACTATTTTTGGCAGCTGAACATTGCCCTCGGTCAAATTTAAACAAAGTTCAGATATTAGATTAATGAAATCATTGTCAATACCGTGTTTGAGTATCGCTTTCCTAAGCGAGGGTTTTGAAGTGCATAGAAATGAAAATAAATGTCTATTTTCATGTAGTTTCTTCAGTGTCATGATAGCAACTAATAGCCTTTTTTAGTGTTCACGGGGAGATATACTGTAATTTCATTGTCAAAAATATCTGTGACTACACGCAGATCCTCGTGTGTATTTTGATTAAGATCCAATAGGATATAGCCGTAGGGTTTATTAGTTGCCTGATTGTATGCTGAGAGCAGAATTTTAGGGGCGCCAGGGTATATTTGTTTATTGAGAGTTATTAGCGAGCTAGAATCACGAACAACTCTGTAGATGATATAGTAGGTGCAGTTCAATGCAAGAGTTCGCATACATTTGCTCTGATGAAAGAGATTGTGTAGAACCAGAGTAACGGAAATCTGTTCATGATGAGAGCGAAAAGTGAACAGTTGTAGCATTTCCTGGGACCATTGTTCAATAGATTCAGCCAGATCGTCAATAATCAGCCAAGAGTTTGGTTCAATAATGCTGAAAACATCAAGTCTCTGTATGATTTGTATCTGCACCAATCCCGTCGTGTCAATTGCTTTTATTTTATCGTATGACTCCTGCGAAATACTGTAACAATAGTAGATTTTTTTCGGCTTTTCCACAAACATTTTATCGCAATTTTTTATTATTTTATTCAAGAGTGTTGTTTTGCGTGACATTGTCGGCCCACACAGAAATGATCTGAATGGTTTTTTAAATTGATACATGTTCCCTTCAAAAGTTCACCTAGAAAACTAACTGTAGACTATAGCTGTCTAATGACTAAATAATTTCCCTATTACTACTACTCCGTTCAAGAATAATAATGAGAAGAAGAGGAATAAAGAATCATATTTTCTTTTAATATAGACGAATAAAAGTAACAACAGTTTACAAATACTATATTGAAAGCACATTAAACATGAAAAAATATACTTTTTTTAAATTTATTTATAATAAAAAATACAACATTTATATAGGCACTAGAAAAAACACTTTAATAAATATACTTTTTTTTTAATTTATTTATAAAAAATACAACATTTATTAGAATATGCACTTAAAATAATTATATCACTTTTATTTACAGCATTTGGTATGGGGTCCCCCCGGGGGCGGCCGCTGTGGCGGCCGGGAAGTGCCGCGGGGCAGGAAGCGGGGCCCGCTGCGGCGGGCCAGGGCGGAGGGGGGCATTAAATAATGGAAATTGCTCCGCCTTGCACACACACATTGAAAATTGTTTGTGATATAGAAAAAAAAGAATTTAAAGACATCCATTATCCAAAAAACCCTCCCACCCAATTTGTACTTTTTTAATGAATGTAAGTTAATTTTTCTAGACCGAGTTGCTTTCTGTACTCTATACATTCAACTTGGTCTGAAATTAAATAATGACCGTGTGGTAGTACTTTCACGCCATCCTCAAGTACATAGACTTTGTCCGATATGGTCGACATGGCCTTTTTCTCAACTCTAACTGTGTAGTTTTTAAATTGTAAAGAGCAAATCGCCATGACTTTCGCTCTTGGGACTAAACTACGTTCCACACAGTTTCTATACACACTCATGTCGAAATTATTTTTTACAAAGTGTGTAGGTACCCCCTTGCAAACTTGTTTGATATCCTTGTTGTGCTTTTCCACACAGTATACCTTCGGTCCAGGAAACACACCACTGGATATCAGATTGCTACCCGTTTCAGATTTTAACATTAACAATTGATTTGGGGCCTGGCTTTTCACTAGCTCTGGGTAGAGGGATTCATCCCAATTAGTGTTGTCCATTCGTGAGGTAATGTACTCGCCATTTTCCAAATCATTCAAGAGATTTTCAGTTTTGACTTTTAACAGGAGTGAATCAGTGTCCCCGTAATACACTTGAACTTGTTCCTCAATCGGCCACTGTACCTTGCATACATTATAATAAAATGAAAACATGAGTTTCTTAGATATTTCAGTTATTGCACTCCGGCCTGCAATATTTTATTTAAAACAATGTTTCTTTTCTTGCAATGTAGGAGAACAATATCAGAGTCTATGATTGTGAACGATGTGAAGTTTGGATCCGCAATGATTCGAGCACAATCTTTGGGATTGGTTACAATGTCACATCGACTTCTGTTTCGTACGCTTTCGCACATTTTACCGAAACCTGAGTTCAAAATGAGTTTATAGACTTCTTTTTCAACTTTCGTTTTCGCTTGTGAACGCTTACTGACAAAGGTGTCAATAAATGTTTTCATGTAAAGCTTATGATCAAATTGGAGGGCTCTATCAATCTTCGTGACTTTGAAACCATTGGACACCATCCATTTCAATAGCACGTGATGAACAACGATATTCTGTTTCGGGTTGAGGTCGGCAATTAGTTTTTGTTTTGAAGGGACCCAGTTCATACTCTCATCCTCTACTAAAGATAAATTGTAGGGGCTCAGAGAGTCCGTACCCAACGGTCTATATATGCACGGAAAAACAAAGTCTTTTACCGAGTCATGGATTTCGATGGGTATTTCACCGTCAATTTCAAAAAACCATCCCTCTGCCCCATTCTCCTCAACACTAGCAATGTCGGGGAAATTCGAAGAACACGGATTGTCAAGCCATTTATAATTTCCATACGGCAAACAGTAGTGAGACATTTCCGATGGGTAATGAGAATTCATATCCAAAAAAACTGCGTCCGACTTTTCATCGGCGTGCTGTCCGGTCGGATCAGTTGTCATGATACGGTTCTCATGAAAACATACCCACCCCTCATTGATCTCTCTACAAACAGATGCTGATCCACATTGGTGATCAGACCTAATTCTTCTTTGCTGATTTTAAGTATCAAGTCCATCACCAGATGAGGAGTGGAAAAATAATAACCTGAATCCAACCCAAATTCTCCGTAGATTTTATCCGTATTTTTGCACACAATGTCCAGAAGAGTGAGTACGTCACTGGCCAAGTATAGTTTACAATAATCCCACCCATTTTTACATCTGCCCTTTGCCCAAACCCTCTTAGTAAATTCGTAGTCGCTAGTGGTGCAGTCACTCTCAGTAAGAGAATTATAAAAGCTTCAATGGGCGGTAATGACACCTCATCTAGCCTCCAGCCAGAGTTGTAACAATCATATGGATATTTACCCTTACACGTTAATAAATCATACATTTCATCATCGGGGAAGCGCTCTTTGAGGAGGGGAAGCTATCAAAATTGTCACTTTTCTGTACCTGGATGAATTGACTTAAAGATTTGGGGAAGAAGCTGAAAGAGTCTAAAAAACGGTTTTTATTCAGGCACGTGTTACCCTTGTCAACTGTTTTCCACATGAATTCCAGCAGCAGTAGTTTCTCCGATGATTTGGGTATGATATTATATGAAAAAGAACCATCTATCCATGCGTCATCTACAACTCCACCCTTGGCAATGCGGGCCAACGCCGGTAGAACAAACTTTAAGTCGTAATTGGAATTGTGTATAAAAAAGGTACGAAATACTGCTGTCTAACGTTTAAATTGCATTACTGATGTGCTACCCCTCTAAAGTTACTCCCCCCGATGTAATTTCTTGACACAAATGATCATGGTCGATCACCTTTCTCCTCCCCCCATTCCCAACACCATCATCAAATTCTCCCTGGCAAACCCAACACATTTTACGATTTTTAATGGCCAATCTCTCATCTGGTGATAAAGGCATAGGATAGTTTGTGTAACGAAGGCGCGAAATTGCACCGTTCACTGTTTTGATTAGACTGACCAATGCCGAGCGCATGAAGTCTTCACCGTCACCCAACATCTCAACTACATCCAGCACTTGCATGGTATTATTGAAATCTCGTTGCGCGTGAGCGTAAGAGACCCATATGGCTTCATGTATTTTAACACGATTTGGATTTGACGAATCGTACACGTCTGTGAGTTTCGTTTCGCAGTCTAAAGTGTTCTTATTGCTCTGCAGGAGTGTGTTTTGGAAATTTTTAAAACGTAGGATCGCTCTATCTCCGCTTACTGCCTCCACAGCCTGGTATCCATGACGTTTACAGTGTTTCATGTGATGCTTTAACTTTAAATCAGTCCAAAATCTTGAGAGGCATGTTGGACAGTAATAACGTGCACTCTGTTTCTTACCTTCCTCCAAAACCCTACTAATATCGGTAATTGGATTAAAATGTCCAATTGAATCGGGGTCTCTGAGTGGAGTGTATAGACGCCACACCCAATGTTCCACTGATTCAATTGAAGGAAGCCTCACTGGAAATAATACACCCTTCTTATCGGAACGGTGACCCTCCTCAAATTCGCTTTCATATTGTAACACCGTGACACCAATCTTTAAATGTTCATTAGCCCGCTCGAAAATATCTATTCCTTTTAGTGTCACGGGAAATTGACCATTTAAACAATTAAAGTCTACTATGGGGAACTTTGAACCCTCTAAAACCTCTGAACCCTCTTGAAACACTGTGGCTTCGTATCGAAACAGATTCCTTGTATCCCCTTACATCCCTCTAAATCTGAATGATGTTTTAAAACTATAACCCTCGGCCCACTCCCCCCCTCTTAAAATAAAATCCTTTTTAAATCTACAAATATTAACATTTAAACTTTCAATAAATAAAACCACGACCCACTACTCCCCTTGTTATAACTTTTCCACTTAGTTTGAATGCTATTAACCCAATTTAGAAAAACCTCCCCATAATTTGATAAATGCGGGTGAATTGCCAACATCTCTGTGTGCAAGTATTTCGAATACAGCTCGCTCGCATTTTCAGTTAAAAAAAAATAATTTTAGTGCTATTGATGCTTTTAAACTAACTCCCAACCCCCACAACCCCATCTGTTGTTCAAGAATGGCTCGAATCTTATTAGTATATAAATGTGTAATGGCCTGGGGATCTGTTATTATATCCCCTGACATTAGAGAGTTAAAGGGGTCACTGAATTTGGCGATGTAGATCTTTGTGTGGTGCAAGGCAGAGCTGGAAAGAAAAAAATCTGGAAGAGGGGATACTTGTGTTGTTGTTGTTGTTGTTATATCGTTACTACTACTACTACTGCTACTAGATGTAACATTAAGCGGAATGGTGGGGGGTGACATAGAATTGTCAATAGCACCACCCCCAGTCTGTTCAATTGCAATGGATGGAGATGGCATGAAGTCCTCTAAGCCTGTTAGTATGTATTCCAGGGTGTTTGGGGATAGCTGATCAAGCTAGCCTGTATTGTCCTGTTACGGAATTTCTTTATGAGGACCCGGTTCAGATGCACTACTACTACTAACACCACCTAAATGCTCTCGTATAAATATATCTGTCCATTCCGGGTCCTCCACCATGTCAATGTCACAAGTTAAATCATCTAGGCTAGCCATGTCCCCAAAACAATCATTTAGAAAACCCCTATGCCATTCTATATTGTCTAGAACTAGCGTAGGTTCATCTCTAAACTCCATTGGTGGTGCTAGAACTGGTTCAGGTCCACTAAATGTTGATGTTTCATGACTCAATGAAGATGGCGCTTCTAATTCATTAATCTATAGAAAAAGGGTTTATTTTCTATGTGAAATAACCGTTATTTCATAAAGTTAAAAAAACCATGTTCATTTTTCCAACCCACCCTCAAAACCCAATTTCCCCCCTCCTTGCATTATTTAAACTAAATAATTGCCTCCACCCCTCCCCAGAAAGTTCAGAAAGACGCAATACCCTATTTATCCTGAAGCATTTCTAGTCAGATGTTTACCAGGATATTATATAAGTACCATTTTTCACCCCATCCTCAAAACTCAATTTCCCCCTCCTAGCACTATTCAAGTAAATACATGTCTCCACCCTTCCCCCAGAAAGTTAAGAAAGAAGCAAAAGAGTGCTTTCTTTGACAATCAAAAAAAACTACATTATATTCAGCTATCTCTGAGGGGAGCAGAGAAATTTAAAACAATGGTTGGGGGCGAGGGATTAATATTTTAATATCTCTGACATACACTCTTAGTGTTGAAAAAAAGGCGAAAAGAAAAGACAAAAAAAATGTTGGAAAGAAATAGGTAGATATTTCTATAATCAGGTAGAAGGTAGAGTTAAAATACCGACATTTCCAAATTCAGACTGCACTTGTATGCCTGAAGCCCCTGGCAAAGCATGAAGGGGGGTGGCCTCACGATCTTGAGTAGACGGGGCCGATGCATTATGAGAAGCTATCCACTCCCTCTTGAATTTTCTGCCAGGATGCATAGAGGTTTGCGCAGAGCTGACACTGGCGTGAGAGGCTCCTGGCATTAAAAGTTGTGTGGTCATTGGCTGGTCCAGAGCATTTGTAATGGAACCTGCATATCTGATGATGGAAGGCCTTGCATCTTGCACCGATGTGGTATCGTTCCATCTTGCTCTTTTTTCATGGGGAGAGTAATTGTAGGAATTGTCATCCTTAAAAAAAAGAAGAAAAATTTAGATTGAAATAATGACCTCTCTTTTACAGATAAATTGCCCTCTAAAGTTGATTCTGATGTTTGTAACGCTATATCTATTAGTGGCTTATAAATATTAAAAAAAAAGTTTCTAAAGTAGAATTTTGGAAAATTTTGAGTTTGGGGGGAAGGGAGATTAAAAAAGCATCTTTCCATAATATAAATTATCCCCTAAAGTCGATTTTATTATTTGTAACGCTATATCTATTAGCACTTTAGAGATATTTAAAAAGGTTCTATAGTAAAATTTGGGAAAATTTTTAGTTTGGGGGGAAGGGGGATTTCAAAAGCATCTTCCCATAATATAAATTATCCCCTAAAGTCGATTCTATTATTTGTAACGCTATATCTATTAGCACTTTAGAAATATTACCTCTCAAAATCAATTACCTCTCAAAAAGTTACTTCTCAAAATCACAGGGGAGGGGACATCCCCCTACAAGAAATAAGGAAACAGATGCTAAAAATCCCACGTTAAAATGATAAATACAACCTTTCGGAAGCAGAAAGAGCCTGGAATAGAACACCATACTCAAAGAAACTCTTGTCGCAGCATCCAATTAGAAAATCAAAATGGTATAAAAAACAAACAGCTTCCTCATATCTAAGGATATTTCCTCCCTTACCAGTCCCTTCTACAACGAAATGGTGGCAATTATATTTCTCTTCACATTTATTTTCCAGTTATTCTTTCAATAAGAGTCAAAATTAATTTATAAAGAAAATTATTTTCTAAAACAAATCACCAGTTTGCATTCAAAACATACCTTTTTTTTGTTAATCGTTTCTGGGATTCAGAGGGTACTGCCAAAATTCTACGGCAAATCCAAACTGATTCTTGATATTCGGTCAAAAATACAAATCGGAGGTGTGGATTTACTTGACAAAGTTCCAGCAACTTCTGAAACAAAAATGAAATAGAGTGACATCTAAAAATCCTGACACACTTATAGTCAACAACTATTTAATTTATAATGCTGCTAAAATAATGAACTGATGTTTGTACATGTATCTATATTTAGAAATTGTTTCCTTTCTATGATAGTTGAAATTTGGTTTAATTCATTGAATGCTAACTAACAGAATAACAAACAAGAATTAGCCACCAAAAGACCCTGCTTCATAGTACCCCAACCCCCGCCAAAGAAACATGAATCATACAATTCAAAACTGTTGTTTCCAGAAACCCAAGAGAAGTCATCCTAGCAAATTCTTGAATAATACAACAAAGAAGAAGCTACCGCATTAAAAGAATACTACCAGGCATATTCTACACAGATATTTACCCTTATATGCAAAATTCAGTAGCCAAAGAGAAACTTTACCTTATACCTTAGATCCTCTCGTGCCTCCGGAGGCATCCAGGGCATCGACGAAGAGACGCCAGACGCCAGTTTATGTTGAGGATTCTTCGCAGACAATTGCTCTCAAACGCTTGGAGTCTCTTCTCTTGCTGGTATTTTAACTTCCAGCATTCGCTTCTATACAGCATAACTGGGAGGACATTACTGTTGAAGACTCGAACTCTTAGCCAGGTTGGAAACTTCTGTGAGCGCTAAATCTGTTTAAGCCTGGTAAACGAGCAGCTAGCTTGTCCGATTCGAGAATGGATCTCTTTGTCTACTGCCCTTGTGTTTTCTACTGTGCTTACCAGATATTTAAACTGAACAACCGGTTCTATATCCTCGTCACCGCACTTTATGTTAAGGGGAGATGCCTTGACAGCCATATTTTTAGTTTTTGATGCATTTATCTTGAGGCCAAACTGAAGTATATTTTTTCTCACAACATCCAAAAACTGTTGAGTTTCTGCTTGTCTGATTCGAGGAGACTAATGTCGTCTGAGAAGTCTATATCTGCAATCCTCTTTTCGTTCCTGATTGGGATTCCGTAGTTTTTGCATCCACAGAGGATGTGATCAATCACCAGTATGAAGAGAAAAGGGGACAAGACACATCCTTGCTTTACTCCAGAGATGATCCTGAAATATCTCGATTGGCCTTCACTTATCTGTACGTGACCCTCCGTGCTCTGGTATAGAGCCATAATTAGCCTTATGAGTTTGTCAGGGACACCGTAGTACTTGAGAATACTTCTCAAAGTCTCAAAATGAGGTTGAGCTTCTGTCTCCCCTCGTTTGTCTCTTCTAACATCATTCGTAATGCAAAAATGAGATCCGCACAGGAGCTTTTTGGGAGGAAACCGTGTTGTTTTGTCCCTTAAATGCTTGTCAATCATTTGCTGGATACAATGCAGAATTACGTGGGCGAGAAGCTTTCCCGGAACAGAAATCCCACTAATTCCTCGCCAGTTGTTGTACATCATCACCTTTTTTGAATGATTTCACAAGGGTACTGCGCATCCACTCTTTTGAGTCAACCTCGGTGACCCATATCGTGCTAAACAATAAAATCCAGGTTTTCAAACAGGATCTAAAATATGTTTTTAGCATCTCAGCAGAAATTCTATCATTTCCAGGACCTCTCCCGTTCTTTAGCTTCTTTGACACCGAAATTATCTCAGTTTCTGTAGGAGGATCACTGTCAATTTCAGGAATAAGCAAAGGAGTCTCTGGTATATTGGGGGGGATTGATCGCTTATGGACGGTTTAAGACGTATTCAAAATAGTTGGGGGAGATTCCTTCTATCTATTTCTCTTCTGTGACTATTCTTCCGTTTTTGTCCTTGACAGGGCCATCCGTTTTTCACCGCTTGCCAATCATCTCGTTAGTGATCCTGTAGACCGTCTTAGAATCCCCTTTTTTGCTGTCGTTTCTGCTTCCGCTGCCTTGTTCTCCGGAAAAGTCCTTTTGTCAGATCTCGCACTTTTCTTTACAAGCTTGTCTTTATCCCTATACCCCTGCAGCTTCATCACTGCATCTTTCTGGAACCCTGATGAAAACTAAATGCTATTTCAGTTTTTCTTTCATAGAAAAATGCATTGTGGAGACTCCAAAAGAACTTCCTCCTGACTTTTGGTCCAGCAAGATTATCAGATGTAAGGAGGCCTTATTTTGTGTAAATATCGTAACTCAATTTTATTAAAGCTTGGAATTCCCTTTAGCTTCATAGATCAGAAATATAACGACAATTTCAAATTAGCTTGAATTTGAAATAGCTTCTTTTTGCGTAACTAGCCATAAATCTTTTAGTGATACTCTTTGTCCAAGAAACAAACGAACTTTGAACCCGTGATATGTAAAGCCCTAATTTAGACCAGTTTTGCAAGTCCTTGAAAGACTGGAAAGAAACTACTTTTAACAAAAGATGGTTGATTGGCTTGGAGGGAGAGAAGGTCGCTAAACAGATCAAGTAGCAAAAAGAATATAACTTATGGAGGAGAGACAAATCGGGGTGGTTTTCGCCTCGGAACCAAGGAAAGAGTAAGTGTTTACTTTGTAATAACGATAAGCTACCACTATCTGTCTGAAATTCTCTTTGGGGATAAAAGTTTGAAGATAAAGGTTAAAATAAGAAGATAAACCTCAAAAAGGCTTTCTGTCACTTGGAGATAATTTTAATACGTATATAAGAGAAATTGAAGATTTTGGGACTTATAGTTTCATTCGTATTTTCACCTAAACAAGGCTTGAACCATTTGAACAAAACAGCATTTTTTTAAGGTTAGAATAAGCCAAAGTAAATTTCTTCCCAGAAATTTAAGCTTCGAATAACTGAGGGTTTAAAGAAGGAAGGAAACCTCAACCAAGAAAAGAAAGCTAGGAGCCATTTGGGCTCTTCCCTTTTTCAGCCTAGAGTCCCTTGAGGCTTAGCTTGACTTTATAAGGACCTTATATCCAAAATTGGAATTATCGGACAATAACATAAATTAACCCCCCCCCCCTTTTGTGCAACCCTCAGACGTTTATACGAAGAGGAACACCGTTCCCTTTTAATCACTCTTTCATTTCGTTAACCCGCACTGCTTGTTTATACAAAAGTAACCTTAATGTTTATACAGGAAGGTCAGGGGAAAAAGGGGAACAATATTACCAGCTTAAGAATTTCTAAACCTTTATGTCCAGATATTTCCAATTAAGTTTCCCTGCTAAAATTAAAGCTTAATAAAGGTCAAAGGAATACACAATCCTATCAAGAAATAATAAAAGAATCTCTTGGTTTAGGTTAATGAAAATTGGAATTAAAAGCAAGTACGGTTATTCTTAGTTTAGCTCAAAAATAGCTTGAACTAAAGGATTTTATAACCCAGAATTCAAGCCTTGAATAGCTGTTCAAGTGCAACCCTTTTAAGTTGAAACATTTGTTAGCTTAGGATTAACTTAATCTTTTTCTTTTCGGTATACATCGGTGGATGTGAACAAGTAGATCTTTTGACCTTAGAAGAGGTTTGGAAATAGCCAACATAGATAGAATTAGAATATTTTTCATTTTATCTTATTTTATAATAAAATCAGTTGTCACTGAATTCTGAGTACCGATTCTTATCCAACGCCTCAGTTATATCATGCTACCAAATTTATTAGCCCTGTTAAGTAGGGGCAACCTTACACAGAGTTAAATAGGGGTATCATGGGGTCTGTCTTCTTTTTTGGGGTCTTCAGTTTTTGCACAATCTTAGCTATACAGAGTCTGTGGTCTGAGACGGCGTCAGCTCCTCTGAGTGTCCTTACGTCTTGGAGACTTGATTGCCATTTCCCGTTTATAAGGAAGTGGTCGATCTGATTTCTGGTTGTGCCGTCAGGGGAGGTCTAAGTGTGGAAATTTTTGTGACTAAACTGTGTACTAATAGTCCTATTATTGCAAATCTTGCAACTTCCACTATTTCTCAGGCTGGGGATATTTAGATGAAACTTCCAAAAAAAGTTGAGGAGGCTGTTGAACTGAATCAAAACTCATCCTATGCATACATATTAGCAATATCCCAGGAACGGCTTAGGGTACTAAACAGGAACTTTCAGTGTATAATAAGCGGTGTGCCGAAGTAGCAAAAACGTACTATGTGGGTTGTACTACTACCGCTTATACAAATTTTAATACTCCTGCTACTAAAACTGCTACTTCTACTGAGGCTGTGGGTACTAAGATGAAACATTCGGGGGGTGTTGAGGGGGATGTTGAACCAAATAAAAAAAACAAGATGTACGCAGGTTATCAATTGGACTTTTCAGCTATATTCCAGAAACAGCTTAGAGTACAAAGTTGAAACTATACGCACATATTAAGGGGAAAAGGTGTTGAAATAAGGAAAAGCACTATATGCATTCTTATGCTAAGGCTAAGGGTATTAAGGTGAAACTTTCTAGATATGTTGAAGGAGATTTTGTATTGAATTAAAAAACACAATAGGCTGGGATGATGTCTAAAGATCACACGAGGAATATATCATCACCTCTTATAGCATAAAGTTGAACCTTTCAGGGTATATTAAGATGAATTTTGAACTAATGAAGATAGTATGGGTATGCTATCACTAGTAGTTGTAGTAGCACTGCTACGACTACTCGTTTAACTAGTTTTACTAGTATCAAACGGACTTTTCAGCTATATTCCAGAAACAGCTTAAAGTATAAAGTTGAATCTTTCAGTGCATATTAAAGGGGGGAAGGTGTTGAAATATTTAAAAGCAATATGTGTATGCTTATACTAAGGCTAAGGGTACTAAGGTAAGACTTTCTGGATGTGTTGAACGAGATTTTGAACTGAATTATAAACACAGTATGTTGGGAAGATGCCAGAAGATAATATGAGCAATATATTGTTACTTCTTAGAGCATTAACTTGAACCTTTCAGGGTATTTTTAGAGGAATGTTTAACTAATGAAAAGACAATATGCATATGCTACTACTGGTAGTAGTAATACTAGTACTACTACTTGTTTTACTAAGACTAAACTTTCTCAACTTACTAAGGTGAAACTTTCCAAGATTGTAGAGGAGGATATCAAACTGAATAAAAAAAATACTGTGCATATGGAGAATTTCAAAAGCATATTGTGAATATCCCAGGAACGGCTTAGGCTATTAAGTTGAAAAATTGCGGTATTGACAGAGATTTCAAACTAGCCAAAACACACTTTAACACGGTATGTTGGCATGATGTCTAAAGATCATATGAGTAATGTGTCATCACCTTTTAGAGCAATAAGTTGAACCTTTCGAGCTATATTAAGAGAAATTTTTAACTAATAAAAGACAGTTTTGGTATAATACTGCTAGTAGTAGCAATAGTACTACTACTAATTCTACAATTACGAAGATTAAGGGTATAGAAGTGAAACTTTCAGAGATATTTGAGGGGGATGTCAAACTGAGTGAAAAAAAAACACTATGTACATGTCTGATGTCAAAAGCATATCGTGAATATCCCAGGAACGGCTAAGGCTATTATGTTGAATTTTTACGGTATCAAGAGGGATTTTGCACTTTCCAAAAGGCACTATATGCATATTACTAGGGCTACTACTGCTGTTCAAGGGATGTCGAAAACTAAATGTATAAGGTGGAGCCTTAAGCAAAAATTTAGGTGTATTGATGTTAATAAAACCATACTATGGGGATAAAGACTATCAAAAGGGTGTATCAGTAATCTTTATCGAAATCTAATTCTAATTGAAATATAATAGGTTATCTGCCCATCTAATTCTTTCAAGTGACAAACCGGCTATTATAATAAAAGGTTGAACATCTCGAACCTATAGTAATAAGTTGCAACTATTTGGGCACGCCTTCATTGGATTTTGAAGTCAAGGAGGCACACTTGTGCCTCTTTAAAGAGGCGACCCACCACAATGTTAAGTGATTTCCGGTCCTAGCGGTCACAGAGAGAAAGCGGTGATCACATTTTGTAGCCCAAGCTGCAACTAAAACACGTGCAAAATTTCACCACCCTCTGACTTTATCTTCATGGGTAAAAGTGGGCCGGAAGTTTCGACCCTCCGACCACAACCCCCCTTTAACGTTGTCTGATTGGGCTGAAATTTAGAAGTTAAGCTTTCCTAGGTCCCGGAAGCATATCCTCGAAATTTCAGCTCAATCTGATCACTCCTTCCCTGTTTTCCAAAAAACAAATATAGCGACTTAATGTTCGTTTCTCTTTTTTTTTATCAGCCACGCCTACAGGCTACAGTTGGCAACGGATCCGGGTAAATGAGGACTCATTCGAAGCGGAATTTGACCAGTTAGGGCCTTTTGATATTTTCAGACTGAAAAAATTATCCCCCGAATTTACATTTACGAAAAACCTCGTTTTCCTATAAGAGCCCATGTTAATTTTTCCCACCACAGCCCCCCTTTAACATTGTGCTTTCCTGGGGCCTGGAAGCTTATCCTCAAAATTTCAGCTCAATCCGATTATTCCTTTCCTATTTTCCAAAAACCAAATATCAAGTTTTGTGGGGATTTGCTTGCGTCAAAAATAGATACAAGAGACTAAAATAATATAACAAGTGTCTCTGTGGTACAATGGTTGCTGTTCCTGACTGTCAGGCGGAAGATCTGGGTTCGATTCTCTCTCAGATAAATTTTTTTATATACTGAATTTAAAGTTTAAAAAAGAAACTCAGTTTCTTTTTTAAATCCAATCTATTAAATCCTTCGGCTCAACAGGCGTCTCCAGAAGAAAATCACAGTCGTCCTTCAGGTTGCAGGTAAGTCTCCAATGCTTTGATAACATGCCGTATATCCGCAAGCTCGAAGAAAAGTTGAAAAGAAAATCTTACTGTGCATTTGATTTAAGTATTCAGGAATTAAAAGCCTTAAAACAAGAATCTTCAAAAGCGGGGGTTTAGGAGGCGGCAGCCCCCCACCTTTAACTCCTGAAAAGATCAGCTAACAGTTAGTCAAGCAATAATAAGTAATAAACTGTACAAAAACGTGTAGAAATTTTTTGAAAAAAATTACGTTTTCTAAAGAGTTAAAGAGGCTGAGTCACAAGTTCGAACCTTAAAACGTACTGGGATTAGGAGGTGCAGGTGGTATATGAAAGGGGCTGTGCCCTCCTCAACGCTTTGCTCTTTACGCTAAAGTTTGATTTTCTCACAACTCTTTTTTTTAAACAATAAAAACTTTAGCGTAAAGAGCGAGGCGTTGAGGAGGGCACATCCCCTTTCATATACAAAGTGGGGGTTTGGGGGTGGCAGCCCCCCAACTGCACCTCCTAATCCCTGTACGTTTTAAGGTTCGAACTTGTGACTCAGCCTCTTTAACTCTTTAGAAAACGTAGTTTTTTTTCAAATAATACCTATAAGGCACTATATGAATGCTACCACGGCTACTATTGCTAATATTACTACTATTATAAATACTATTGCTCCCACTGATCCTGTTACTTTTATTCCTACTACGAATAATAATACACTAAGGATAGAAAAAGATTAAGTTAAAACTTTCAGAGAATGGTTTGGGTGATTAATCAAATTTAAAAACACCATGCGCGGACATCTTGTCACAGAAGCGTTTCAACAATTTTTCAGGAACAGCTTAGACTACTAAGTGGAAAGTTTAAGGGCATTAAAATAAATCAAAATACACTGTACCCTCTAATCAAAATGTATACACTAGCAGTATCCTATTATGTACTTTAAGCGGGGCCCTACCTCGTTGTACTATTGGGGTTGCTAATACCTTTTTTTGGTATCATTAAAAAAATATATAAACCGGTTTCCGAGAATTTCAAGAATGATGTGTTATCTCGTATTGCGTAATTATTCATGTTTTTGATAAAACAATACAATGAATACAAGCGGGGCCCTGTCCCGATGTACTATTTGAGTTCCTAACACCATTTTTGCTGTCATTCCATGAATATGCAAACCGGTTTCCGAGAATTTCAAGAGTGATGTGCTATCTGGTATTGCGTAATCATTCATGTTCTCAATGAAACAACAAAATAAATACAAGCGGACCCACATCCTCATTTCCGAGATTTTCTTGGCATGTTTCTGAGAATATCAAGAGTTTTGCGTTATCTGGTATTGTGTAATCATTCATGTTGTCGGTGAAACAATACAATACGTTCTGTGACAACCCTCACATCTGATCTTTTCAGATAAAAACTGAGCCAACAACTTTTATAGATGCTAAGCAGTTTTCCACTGATTTTTTGAAATTTATGTCTAGTTCAAATATCGAACGTGAGACACATAATTTCCTATGGTAAAAGAACGACACCTCACTAGACTGAACTAACTAGTCATAGATGATATTATGTTCTTAAAAATACATTCTAGGCAATCAATGTATTGTTTCTGGGATGTAATCCAACTGGTGTTAGGCGTCACAATATCGCAACAAAATAATTTTGCATTCGATTTCTCAATTGGAAGCACATCGGTTTTTCGGTAACGGTGCTTGCGTATCAGGTTGGGTCCACAATTCCCATTCAGGGCCCCATGTCCCCCTTAACGGTGCCCGAGTGAAAGACAGACAAAACACCGACAATCACGCAGAGTCAGACACGGCAACATGCAAACACCCGCTCAGACACACAGGTATAGCGAGAAAGGGAGATAAAACACCTACAATGACAAAAAGTCACGCCTGGAAAACATGCAAAAACCCACTCAGACACATAGGCAATAACACCCTTACAATCACACGGTCAGCCACGGAAAAATGTAAGCGCATGCTCGGTCACACACGCATAGTGAGTGAGTGAGAGAGAGAGAGAGAGAGAGAGCGAGAGAGAGAGAGAGAGGAGAGAGAGAGAGGGAGAGAGAGAGAGAGAGAGGAGAGAGAGAGAGAGAGAGAAAAAAAAACACCTACAATCACACAGAGTCAGTCACGGAAACATGCAAACATCCGCTCAGACTTGCAGGCATAGCGAGAAAGAGAGACAAAAGCACCTATTATCACACATAGTCACACAAGGAAAATATGCGAAAACCCACTCAGTCACACGCGCATAGTGAGAGAGAGAGAGACAAAAAACACCTACAATAACTAAGAGTCAGACACGGAAACGTGCAAACACCCTCTTAGATACACAGGCATATTGAAAAAAGGGGAGGCAAAAACACCTACAATTACACAGAGTCAGACACAGAAAACCTGCAAACATCCACTCAGACTCACAGGCATAATGAGAGAGAGAAAGAGATACAAAGATATCTACAATCACAAAGAGTCAGACACGGAAACAAGCCAACACCCGCTCAGACACACAGGCATAAAGAGTAAGAGAGACAAAAAAGACCTACAATCACTCAGAGTCAGACACAGAAACATGCAAACACCTGCTCAGACACACAGGCATTGTGAGAGAGAGTGACAAAAACACCTACAGTCACAGAGTCAGACACGGAAACATGCAAACACCCGTTAAGACACAGGCATAGTGTGAGAGAGACAGAGAGAGAGAGAGAGAAAAAAAAACACCTAAATCACACAGAGTTAGAAATGGAAAACATGCAAAATTGCAAACACCCACTCAGACACATAGGCATAGAGACAAAGAGAGAAAAAAAAAACACTTACAATCACACTTTGTCAGACACAGAAACATGCAAACATCCACTCAGACACACAGGCATAGTGAGTGAGTCAGACATTTTCCCTTTTTTCATCATGCCTGTGTATCTGAGCGGGTGTTTGCACGTTTCCATGTCTGACTGAGTTATTGTAGGTATTTTTTGTCTCTCTCTCACTATGCGTGTGTGTCTGAGTGGGTTTTCGCATGTTTTCCGTGTGTGACTATGTGTGATAATAGGTGCTTTTGTCTCTCTTTCTCGCTATGCCTGTCAGTCTGAGTGGGTGTTTGCATGTTTTCTTGTCTGACTGTGTGATTGTAGGTGTTTTTTTTGTCTCGCTCTCTTTCTTTATGCCTAATTGTCTGAGTGGGTGTTTGCTTGTTTCCGTGACTGACTCTGTGTGATTGTAGGTGTTTTTGTCTCTTTCTCTCTCTCTCTCTCTCTCTCTCTCTCTCTCCTCTCCCTCTCTCCTCTCTCTCTCCTCTCTCTCTCTCTCTCTCTCTCTCTCTCTCTCTCTCTCTCTCTCTCTCTCTCTCTACTCTCTCTCTCTCTCTCTCTCTCTCTCATCTCTCTCTCTCTCTCTCTCTCTCTCTCTCTCTCTCTCTCTCTCTCTCTCTCCTCTCTCTCACTATGCCTTTGTGACCGAGCATGTGTTTGCATGCTTCCGTGGCTGACCGTTTGATTGTAAGGGTGTGATTGCCTGTGTGTCTGAGTGGGTTTTTACGTGTTTTCCGGGCGTGACTTTTAGTCATTTTAGGTGAGTAGGTGTTTTCATTTTTCCGTGTCTGACTCTGTGTGATTGTAGATGTTTTTTGTTTCTCTCTTTCTCATTATGCCTGTGTGTCTGAGAGGGTGTTTGCATGTTTCCGTGCCTGACTCTGTGTGATTTTAGGTGATTTTATCTGTGTGATTTTAGGGAGTTAATATTTGCAATACCGAAAAAAATTGAACGAATTTGGTTACGTTCGGTTTTACTAAAGGATAACCATAAATGGGTTAAAAAAGACATGTGGCGCGATCAAGGCGTTGCAGGGACGACCGAGCGTAATTTTCTCAAATTGACTTTTAGTTCGCGCTAGCATACCGTAAGTTTTCCGCAGTTTTTCTTTAAGTGCCGCAATAGCTGCATTTTTAGTAGCTTCGATAGAATTCCCATATTGGAGTCCGAGATAGTCAAACTTATCCTTTTGGAGAACTGTCTTCCCGCAAACATCGACAACACGATTTGGCAATGTATTGTCGTTCAAAACGACGAATTCAGTTTTAGACGGCTATCTTGTTTGCCCAATATCACCAAGGTGCAGACCACACGACATTAATAGCTTTCTGTAAAGATTCTAAATTATCACTTATCAAAAGTAGATCATCTGCGCAAGATAGATGACTACCATTAATTCCATCATCTATCAAAAAATCTTCTATCGATTTTGTCACAGAACGTGCTGCATTGTTAAATATCACAGGGCTGATTACTGAGCCTTGTTTAATACCCCTGCGTATAATTATAGGTCAAGAAAGCTGTCCCGCTGACCAAATTCTTACTTGAGACTTTCGATACCATTGCCATAGACAATTACGAACAAAGGGATCAACTCCTGCCCTTAGTAGTGACTTGCGAATGTAAAACAGAATCAAACGTCTTAGTTATGTCCATTGCGCAGACGAGGAACGGAGTTTTTCGTTTCTTACACTTTTCAACAGTTGAAATAAAATTGCGTGTGCATTCTGAACACCGAGACCGGACCGGAAACTGAACTGATTGTCACCCACATCCGCTAGAACTACCACTATAGGGCACAGTATCTTCTCTAGTAACTTACTAGAATTGAACAAATAGTGATGGGCCTGTACAAATGTGTACAGGTAACGACCCCCTGACACAAACCTTCACAGACTGTGACAGACTTGCGATACTATTGCTTGGAACAATAAAGCTATGTTACTAAACAGTTTAGGGGTACCATACCTCAGATGTTCCGGATGAACACCATCTACCCCAGGTGATTTTTCTAAAGGAAGAGGACGAACAAAAGATTCAACACACGACGGAGTAATGGTGAGCCAGTTACTGTATTGGTTTAGTCAATCAAAATGCTGCATCAGAATGTCACGGAAATAACTTTTTAATAATGGAAGATCAGCCGCAATCACTGAAGAAAAATGTTCAAACCATCTATTCATTTCAATGCTATCAGGCGTTGACGAAAAAGAACGGATGAGTTTAGACACTTCTTGCTATAGCTAACGAGGATTATTTTTTATTTCCCGCGATAGCTCTTTAACCCGACTTCTTTTCCAAGATTTCACCTTCTTTTGATATTGGTGTTTACTCGACTTCATAATTTTAAAAACCCATCCTGAACGGGGTCTTTCACAATCAACCCAAATTTGTCTCCAAAACACATAGCGAGACTTTTCAACCTTCAAACAAGGAAAATCTGACCTGCCTCTCTTACGGGTATTCAGCTTTTTTTCCGACGGAACTGCAAAGGATGCAGCCATTTTCATACCATGCTCCAATCCAAGCAAATAAAGCAAATAAATGGTCTTACCGGTGGTCTTGTTGCTGTATCGCATCGAATAGATGTTCTTGTCGTTGTAGTGTCTATTGCTACACTACTGTTGTGAACAATGCTTAATGATTTTTCAAAAACTTTCTTTACTTAAACTATTGCTTGTCGGTTTGGAATAAAAAGCTCTGTAAATTTGGAATTTGCTTAATTCTGGCTTGGAGTTTAACTGCTTGCTATTTAAATTAATTTAGAAAAATGTATGACCCTCAGGCGCAAAAACCTTCTAATGTACGGCAAATGGAAATTTTATTTTAATGGATAACTGGTATAATTTAATATTGTTTTCGGGAGGGGCATCACGTATTGCAGGGGGGGGGCACTCCTTCCCTCGCCTTCATGGCCAATCAGATAAGAAGTATTAGTCAGTAAAAAAAATTACTTGCTCAATTTTACGTTGAAATGACAAACGGGCTGATGGAAATAAAACACAAAAAATCAATTACAGAAGATCAGTCACTTGATAACAAACAAAAATGAAGTAATCTTAATATCAATATTTTTCAAATATCAGGGTAAAAATTACTTGCCAGTTTGTAAAATCCATTGTCAACACCTTCTCAAAATGTTTTGACTAGTTATGCCTCTATTGTCCTAGTTCCGCTCAATTATTTCTGTGCACCTTCTTCATTAGACATATTTTTTTCAGTTGTCATTAATTTAATCTTTTCTTTAACTGTTATCTTACCCTGCTATGATAACTGAACTCCCCAAAACACAAAAAAAAACAATTTTGGTAAACAGAAATATATGAATAAATACTGCGGGAGATTCTTCGCCATACATTCCGTCTTTATTTTTGAATATAGGCTTTAGGTTGACTATTCAAAATGGCTTATGACTACATTATTTTATTAGTCAGACTTACTCTTTGGTTCCAACTGTACAAAAGTTCAGCCAGTCCCAAGCCTGAAAAAAGGAGGAGGGTTAGGTAGACGATTTGCGTCCCTCGCCCGTCAAAACCAATCAGTGATTAAACATCGCATGAACAATAAAAACCCTCAGATGACGACAACAAGGAATCGACCCCAGACTGATTTTATGGACCCGAAAGGGCCTCTTAGATTTGGTTTTTGGAATGTACGGACAATGTGGCAGCTCACCAAAACCGAGGAGGTCCTGCAAGAAGTAACTGCCTACAATCTTGACATAGTAGCACTGCAGAAGTGAGATGGACCGGTTTCAGCAAAGAAACACTTAATAATGGCCAAATAATAATCTACGTTTGACCCGAAAAGAAACGAGAAGCAGGAGTAGCAATGTTTATTGTCCCAAAATGCAGCGAAATCTTTCATCAACTGGAATCCTGTAAATGATAGAGTAATGTTTGCGAGGTTTCAGGGACACCACAACAAAGTGACTGTAGTTACCTGTTGTGCACCAACGAATGATATGAAGAGGTGGTTAAAGAGCGTTTTTATGCCACACTTAACTCAGTTTTTAAGCATACACTGCGTCTTGACATGGTTATATTTGCCGGAAACTTCAACTCCACAGTAGGCAACGATAGATCCTACTGCCCGGAATTACTTGGCACACATGGTCTTGGTGACCGAAATGAAAATGTAGCCCTACTTATAGACTTTGCTTCCACCAATGATCTCCTGATTCATTGAACACAGTTTAGTCACAAAAATATCCACAAGTACACTTGGACCTCCCCTGACGGCACAACCAGAAAACAGATCGACCACTTTCTTATAAACAGGAAATGGCGATCAAGTCTCCAAGACGTAAGAACACTCAGAGGAGCTGACGCCGTCTCAGACCACAGACTCTGTATAGCTAAGATTGTGCTCAAACTGAAGACCCCAAAAAAGAAGACGGACCCCTTGATACCCCTATATAACTCTGATCAGCTTGCTGGACCAAAAGTCAGGAGGAAGTTCTGTTGGAGTCTCCGCAATGCATTTTTCTATGAAAAAAAAAATTCTGAAATAGCATTTAGTTTTCACCAGGGTTCCAGAAAGATGCAATGATGAAGCTGCAGGGGTATAGGGATAAAGACAAGCTTGTAAAGAAAAGTGCGAGATCTAACAAAAGGACTTTTCTGAAGAAAAAGGCAGCGGAAGAGGAGACGACAGCAAAAAAAGGGGATTCTAAGACGGTCTACAGGATCACTAACGAGATGATTGGCAAGTGGCGAAGAACGTATGGCCCTGTCAAGGACAAAAACGGAAGAATAGTCACAGAAGAGAAATAGATAGAGGGAATCTGGGCCAACCATTTCGAATGCGTCTTAAACCATCTATAAGCGATCAATCCCCCCCAATATACCGGAGACTCCTTTGCTTATTCCTGAAATTGACAGTGATCCTCCTACAGAAGCTGAGATAATTTCAGTGTCAAAGAAGCTGAAGAACGGGAGAGGTCCTGGAAATGTTAGAATTTCTGCTGAGATGCTAAAAACATATTTTAGATCCTGTGTTAAAACCTGGATTTTATTGTTTAGCACGATATGGGTCACCAAGGTTGTCTCAAAAGAGTGGATGTGCAGTACCCTTGTGAAATTATTCAAAAAAGGTGTTAATGTGCAACAACTGGCGAGGAATTATTTTGATTTCTATTCTGGGAAAGCTTCTCGCCCACGTAATTCTGCATTGTATCCAGCAAATGATCGACAAGCATTTAAGGGACAAACAACACCTAATTTTCATAGACTTTGAGAAGTATTCTCAAGTACTACGGTGTCCCTGAGAAACTCATAAGGCTAATTATGGCTCTATACCAGAGCACGGAGGGTCAGGTACAGATACGTGAAGGCCAATCGAGATATGTCAGGATCATCTCTGGAGTAAAGCAAGGATGTGTCCTGTCCCCTTTTCTCTTCATACTGGTGATTGCTCACATCCTCTGCGGATGCAAAAACTACGGAATCCCAATCAGTAACGTAAAGAGGATTGCAGATATAGACTTCTCAGACGACATTAGTCTCCTCGAATCAGACAAGCAGAAACTCCAACAGTTTTTGGATGTTGTGAGAAAAAATGTACTTCGGTTTGGTCCAAGATAAATGCATCAAAAACTAAAAACATGGCTGTCACGGCATTTCCCCTTAACATAAATTGCGGTGACGAGGATATAGAACCGGTTGTTCAGTTTAAATATCTGGGAAGCACAGTAGAAAACACAAGGGCAATAGACAAAGAGATCCATTCTCGAATCGGACAGGCTAGTTGCTCGTTTACCAGGCTTAAACAGATTTAGCGCTCACAAAAGTTTTCAACCTGGCTAAGACTTCCAGTCTTCAACAGTAATGTCCTCCCAGTTATGCTGTATAGAAGCGAATGCTGGAAGTTAAAATACCAGCAAGAGAAGAGACTTCAAGTCTTTGAGAACAACGGTCTGCAAAGAATCCTCAACATAAACTGAACACGCCTCGAACCAGACAATACACCAAATTACTGGGCAACCTCTCGTGATCAACATGATCAGGACCCATATATCGGGATCAAGTACTTGGGACATGTTGTACGAATGAAAGACGACCGAACACCGAAGTCCATCCTCCAGTGGCAACCAACGGAACGCGGCGAAGGGATAAACTAAAGAACACACAACGCCGAACATACCAGAGGGACATTCTCAACGTCAATACGTTCATACAATCCCACTGGGTAGACATTTAGGCAGGAGCCCATTTGAGGGACGACTGGCATCTCTTCGTCGATGCCCTGGGTGCCTCCAGAGGCACGAGAGGATCTAAGGTCTAAGGTAAGGTTTCTCTTTGGCTACTGAATTTTGTATATAAGGGTAATTATCTGTGTAGAATATGCCTGGTACTATTCTTTTGATGCGGTAGCTTCTTCTTTGCTGTATTATTCAATAATTTTCTAGGCTGATTTCTCTTGGGTTTCTGAAAACTACAGTTTTGAATTGCATGATTCATGTTTCTTTGGTGGGGGTTGGGGGGCTATGAAGCAGGGTCTTTTGGTGGCTAATTCTTTTTTGTTATTCTGTTAGTTAGCATTCAATGAATTAAACCAAAATTCAACTATCATAGAAAGGAAACAATTTCTAAATATAGATACATGTGCAAACATCAGTTCATTATTTAAGCAGCATTTTAAATTAAATAGTTGTTGACTATAAGTTTATCAGGATTTTTAGATGTCACTCTATTTCTGTTTTGTTTCAGAAGTTGCTGGAACTTTGTCAAGTAAATCCACACATCCGATTTGTATTTTCGACCGAATATCAAGAATCAGTTTGGATTTGCCGTAGAATTTCGGCAGTACCCTCTGAATCCCAGAAACGATTATCAAAAACAAAGGTATGTTTTGAATGCAAACTGGTGATTTGTTTTAGAAAATAATTTTCTTTATAAATTAATTTCGACTCTTATTGAAAGAATAGCTGGAAAAGAAATGTGAAGAGAAATATAATTGCCACCATTTCATTGTAGAAGGGACTGGTAAGGGAGGGAATATCCTTAGATATGAGGAAGCTGTTTGTTTTTCATACCATTTTGATTATCTAATTGGATGCTGCGATAAGAGTTTCATTGAGTATGGTGTTCTATTCGAGGCAGTTTCTGCTTCCGAAAGGTTGTATTTATCATTTTAACGTGGGATTTTTAGCATCTGTTTTCTCATTTCTTGTAGGGGGATGCCCCCTCCCCTGTGATTTTGGGAAGTAACTTTTTGAGAGGAAATTGATTGAAAAAGATCTTCTTTGGTATTTTCAATGACAAAAGTTGATAAAAAATGGCAATTTACCCCCGTGGACTATGGGAAATATAAAACATAAACATAATACATGTTTTGCTGTGTTTTAAGTAATGTGATAATTAAAATGCCAGTCCTTTTGCACCATCATTATTAATGCACGTTGGCTGCCTTGTAATTATTCCTTACGCGCACCTTTGGAACCCCCTGATATAACCGGAATACTAAGGTAATGTTTTGTTAAAAAATGATACGACTTCAAAATTTTTTAAGTTTAGAAACTGTTAAACTTAAAAATCAGGATCAGGTATTGTCAGTTCTAAATTACCCTTGCCGCTTCTTTTCCCTCTGCGTCTCCAATTTATATATTTGAGCTTTTAATGCTACCTGGTAGTTTCTCTAGTAATCCAAATATCAACTCTTTCAATAAGTTAAATGACACTAGTTTCAAATGTGATTTATTTATGTCAAATAATTGGGTTTGCCTATACATTTTGGTCTTTATTAAGGCACTAATAGAAATTTTGGTTGTCCAATTTGGATTGCCTACACTGTCACAGTAGAAAAAACTACGCAAAACCACAAAGAAAGTTGAACTTTGCTGAGGCTTTGGCAGCTATTTCAGTGCCATCAATGCCATATCGTCCCATTTAAATCAATAATCAGTTGTTTAATATTTTAGTTCAATGAAATGAAGCTAAATAAAGCACCCTTCTTTCCCTTTCATTTAATTTGCAATCCATCATGATGTTTATAAGGTCTGCTAACTAAAAATTTTGAAAAGGAGTGGCAAAATGTGTAGATATTGATCCTATAATATTTACGTAACGATCATCTTTCATTTTTAATTGTTAAATTAGCTTTTATTTATAATTTTCTTTTACTACAGCAATAATGAATTCTACGGGATGCAGCTCTGATGATGTAAATCAACCAAAACATGCACACCCAAAACCAATAGTCTTGGTGAAAAAGTTGACAGAAAAGGCAATACAAGAAATAAAAATGGTTTAAATTCCAGTCAAAATTGGATAGTCATTAAACATTGCATGCAGCACAGAAATCGTTTAAATGTGATGAAAGTAAGAAAAAGTTTTGTGAAGCAGGCTCATTGAAAAAGCATCAAATAGTGTATTTTTGTAAGAGACAATTTAATTGTGATATATGTGACAAGAGTTTTTCCCAGATTAGGAATTTAAAAACGCATCAACGTTTGCATACAGGAGAAAAACCATTTAAATGCGGTATATGTCAAAAGAACTTTTCTCAAGCAGCTCATTTAGATAGGCATCAGCGAGTGCATATTGACCAGAGCTGTTTAAATGTAAAATATACCAGAAAAACTTTTCAAACTTGGACTACGTGAATGCGGATTAACGAGTGCTTGGACTATGTGAATGCAAATTAACGATTGCGCACCGGGGAAAAACTATTTAAGTTTGAGGTGAGCAAGAAAAGTTTTTTCGACACAATAACATTGAAAAGGTACCAGAGAACACATTTTGGTGAGAAACCTTATAAATGTGATGGATGTAAAAAAGCTTTTCTGAATCAGATCCTTTGAATAAGCACCAAAGGTTGCACACTGGTGAAAAACCATTTAAATGTAAAATATACAACAGGAGCTTTTCTTGGGTGAGTAATTTGAATGCACATCGTAGACTGCATAGCGGTGAGAAACCGTATAAATGCAATGTATTTAAAAATACCTTTTCCCAGTCAGGAAATTTGAAAAAACATCGACGTGTTCATGCAAGAAGTGTTTAATTGTGATATACGTGAGAAAAAAATTATGAGCCAATCAATTTGTATGCTATATGCATTAAAGAGTGCAGATATTCAACAAACCATTTAAATATATGTGTCAGAAGAGCCTTTTAGGATGAGCTCTTTGAATTTTCGCATTGTAGAGTGTATACCGGCTGGAAACCTCTTAAATATCATGTACAAGAACTTTTCTCAATCAGGTGATTTGATTGTGAATACTGCTGAGTACGTATTTTAATGTCATGTTTGTAAGAAGACCTTTCCTGCATCAGACAATTGGTGTATACATCAAAGAGCGCATACAAGTGAGAAACTATTTAAATATGATATATGTCCGGTGAGTTTGTCTGAATAGAAGAGCAAATATTTCCTCAATGATTTAAATAGGTATCTTGATATGAGTGAATACAAGCAATCAACAACAACTGAAAAGTGCGTATCCTTAAAAAACTGCATAAATATGATTAATAAGCTTTTCTTAATCAAGGTCATGGAAAAGGCGCAAAAGAATGCACACAGGTAATAAGTGCAAGAGAAGACTTTCCTATGTGCCGAGTCTAAAAAATCATAAAACAAACTACTAGATTCAGAAGGGGTCTATGGGCCCATGAAAAAGCTTTCTGATAAGAATAAATTGATTTTTCCCAATAATCCGTGTGTTTGCGAAACCATAGAAGTAAAAATACACATGTATATCATGACTGTCGATATTAAAAAACAGCACATGCAGAGGGAATAAAACTTTAACAACCTACGGTCTACGATCTGCACGACCAATGCAGAAATATAATTCTTCTGTTTTCAAGAAGAAGGAGAGGTAGACAACGATACCAAATATTAATGAGATACTTTTTGAATAAATTTGACATTATTTTCGATGGGCTTCGGGATATTTTGTTTTAGAATTCTCAAAAGGATGTTTAAACATAATAAATTATTGTTCTGTTAAATGTAAACAAGAACTATTGTTCTGAATCAGCTTACATTTTGGCCTAAATCTAAGATAAATGTCCATTTTGGTACTTAAATCCACACTCTGCGCTGGTTTAACTTTTTAGTTACTTAAAAAAGAAATTTAGTCATTTTTAATGATAAGAGCCTCATGAGGTAAAAAATGTCTCACAATTTTTTTGTGCTTAACATTTGAGTTATTCGGATGTACTACCGAATCATTCGAAACGCAAACTTAGCTTGCGAAAGACTTTTGGTAATACTATTTTAACGCTTTAGAAACATGAAAATGTGATTTGACACTTTAAAAACATTTTTACGTAATTCTCTTTCCTCTGTTTAGATATTTTTTTATGGTCCTTCGCTATCCCTTTGTCAAAACAACATAATAAAAGTTTTCTTTTCTTGCATCTCAGCAGGTTTTGGTAGGGTAATTTTTATCCAGAACTTTTTGACTAGAAAGTCATTACCTCTACCTCAAGTTCTTCTTTATTTAGTATGGCTACCATATTTTACTTCTTCTAATTGTTAAGATATTAAAACAACTTTTTCTTGATTTTGGAAAATTTTTATCTCGACTTTCAAAATTTCATTCTACGGCCTTAGTGAAGTGTGTCGACTTCGACCGATTTTTTGGTCGATCTATCAAATTTCTAATCCATCTTCTGACAAAAAAGAAGATACCAAATCTACCGAAAATCTCCAGTGGACTAAATCCCAGAAAATGTTACTTTCCGGTCATTCTTTATTCTATACATTGCTGTTGTCTGTGGTATTTTAGGGATATTGTCTGGGGGTAAAAACGCAGACACATCACTGGAAGTTGAGACATTACGATTTGAATTTGCTTTTAATCACCTTCAAGGTTTGTAATTATTTCAATTCATAACAACAGGCTAGCACCAAGAAGGTGGGATCAGAATAGGAACAAAACTATTTCCATCCAGTTGATTCAGTAGGTTCAAGTGGTACAAAGAAATATGGTTACCAAAAATTGACAGAAATATGAAAAAAAATAGAATTTGTATGCCGTTGCTTTGCAAAACTGAAGAAAATCGATGGCTTGAAGAAAATCTCTTTTCCCAGTCTTGTGTTTTTGGTCTTATTTTCACTTTTTGTTCGTCAGTTATAAACTCAAGAGCTACCCTTTACCTTACATTTTATCTCTTTCGCGTATAGCCTTTCTTGTTCATTTCTAAGAGCAAAACGCCGTTTCCCTTTTCGACTAAGGCCTTATTTTTCGTCGTTTTTCTCCCTTGATTTTTTCTATTATGGAGGAACGAAAGGCTTTTACGTTCTTTTATTTAATTAATTAATTGACAATACAATAAAACGAAAAACATAATAGCAGAACAAATGATGAAACTTCGTTTTGCTTCCCGTCAGTCTTTTAGAGTGTATTCCTACTGCTTTTCATAGATCAGTCTTAAACCATTCTTTAACGGTTTTAAACAGTGATTGGAGATGGATGGCCGAAGCGAACGAATATATTCATTTGTTTTAATGAATGTAATGTAGTATATATATTTGAAAGATGTGTGAATTTTTATATTTTTGCGGTTATGTTATTATTAATGAGCTGAGACTGCATTTTCTCTTCATCATTCGTTAATAACTGTTTGGGGAGGGTTGTAAAAAACGTTTATCCACTTAACTCAGACTCAATGGTTAAAGACCTGGTGTCCCAAATTCACTCAGATCTTTTTTCCCCGTTCTGAACTTAGTGGGCTGTCGTATGGAGCCTGAAATGGTGAGAAAAAGTAGGGGTTGATGATGAAAATTTTCTTAATTGAACAGCTTTAAAGTGAGAATGAAATACTACTGCGTTTAGTTTCAAGATCAAATTAATTTCATTATTTTTTCGAGGATCCATTTTTCTTTCCCCAATTACATTTGACTCTTGTAGATCTGCTCTGTGAACTTTTATATTGTGGCAATTTATTCGTAAATCAATCAAATACTTCCGAAAACATAATACAAAATAAAAAACATTCTTACTGAAAATTTTATAGAATTCTGAGAGTTATCTACCGATCTTGTATCTAAAATCACAAAAAGGTTTTACAGATTGTTTGAAAAGAAAAAGTGGAAACAATGCATCAGTGATAAAACAATATGCTATGAACAACCCCATTGTGATAATAAATAAGAAACAGCAAACATTTAATTTATTAGGGCTATTGATTTCCCATATCCCGACTCTGGAATTTTTTAAATTATTGAAACTAGAATATTTTTTCTTTAGCTGGTTGGTATAATTTTTATAATTTCTAATATTTCCAATTATTTTTTAGACTTGCAGCTTGTTTATGTTAACATTTGTGATACATGGTAAGGCTCGCGTGTGTCACCACATAATTCACTTCGTCCCTTAAATAATTCATTACGTATACAGTTTTTGAAATTTTCTTAGATATCATTTCGACTTTATATCTTTGGTAGTTTGCTATACTAGCTTGTATTTTTGGACGTGTAACGTTATGTTCATGGTGTTATTCAACTTTCTTACATTTTTCCTTAGCATGTTTAAGTCTTCCTCCGTTGTTAACCCAAAAGGCGGGAGGCGATTTCTCCAGTGATAGGAATTAGGCTTGTAGACCTTCGTTATTTACTACTTTGAAAGAATACTTCAAAAATCCTTGTAGTACTTTATTTTAACTTTTGTATTTCTGTGTTAAATAATTCAAATAATGCTTGTAATATTTGGCTGTTTAATATTAAGAAGGCTTGATGAGTTGACACTTTTTGGGCGTTTTTCTCATTTAGATCAGGTAAAGGTTCGATACCTTGTTTTTTTGGCTCGTCGGCCATGGTTAGTCTAGCGCATGTACGTTTGCCCTCTATTGTCCAACATTTCTTATGTACGTAATTATCTTCTTCCTCTTTTTCATAATTATTTTTCTTTTCTTCTGGCTTATGCCCTTGTACTTTTATAGTTTGTATTTAGGTATGTCTTACTGAGATTCTTGCTCTTGCCTTACTTCGCCAAGAGAATGGGTATATGTAAATGTGGGCCCTGTTGACCAAGTCCATTTTGTGCATGTCGTAGGTTTTAGATAAGTTAATATAGTTAAATTTCTAGGCGATTCTCCACTAAGTTCGATCAATTCTGACACTGTGTTTGCCGTAGTTTTTATATCGAAGACTGTATCTCTTTGGCTGGGGTCTCATATGTAGGTGTGGCTGTCGTAATATCTTTTTCATTTCCTTCAATGGGATTTGCATATTCATAATCTTGTTGGGTATTTGAGAACTTGTTTCTTGATTTGTCTGATTCTTCTGGGTTGGTATCTTGTGTTCTTAGGGATCTGTTTGTATTTTCCTTTCTTACTTTAGATGGTGTCCGTTCAGTGACGTTGTTTTCGGCATGACTCTGCCATAGTTTTTTGAGAAAAATCCATATGCTTGTTAGTTCATTCAGCATTGCTCAATTTCCATCATAAAGTTTTCCTTTCCTCGTAGTCAATAATTTAGGGTTTTCCATAGATTTCATTGCAGTCAAGTCTCTCGACAAGTATTCAATACTATTCGCTGACCTTTTCCTTCTGTCTTCTTTGGTGCTGGTTCCTAGTGCCATGTCAATTTCTGCTATTTTCTTATCAAAGTCGTCTATTACGAACTTTGATTTTAGTTTTGGGATAACTGGAATTAGGAACTCTTTATTATCTTTATTATGCATTGTTTTACTGGTTTGCAATCCTTTGTCCGATCTTAGGAATTGAAATGTTGATTCTTTGAGTTCAGTCGTATTTGGGTCCAATTTCATAAAAAAATTTCCATGCATTATGGCTGGCTAGCAATGAATTTTCATGCTTATATATTACTCCATGCTTTACAATATTTTGGGCTGCGGCGTGAACAACGAAGATTATGATGATATTCCTTAGCATCATCTGTTTGTTTGCTTCTAGAATTAATTTATCATTAATCTTACCTATTTTCGCAAAATTCATTTACTTTACTATTTTAATTTTTCAAAGTAGTTTGGGCGTTTTAACTTTTAACTTGGGCTATTTTATTATATCAATTTATATTAATTTAATTTTTGAACTGTTTTATGGCATTGGCCAAACAAAACTGAATTGTGAGCGTGAAACAGAATTTTTGTTTTTGAACTATATCTTAGGATTAGAATGGCTATGGAAGTCTTAGCTTTACTCTGGTTGTGATATGCCTTTATAACTGGTTGTGACATACCTTAAAGGCTTAATCAATAATTACTATACTACTCAATTTTATATTATATTTTTTGATCAAGAGCGATATATATTTATTTTTTTTGCTTGTACGTTATTCATTCATTAAGTGAATAATATATAATAATAATATGAATAATAATATAATAATAATGAATAATAATATAATGACAGTGAATAATAATATAATAATATAGTGAATAATAATATAATATATAACATGCGTAGCTGAAAGGGTTGCTGTCCCATTACGTAGCGTCCGACGTGGGTCGCGAGTGAAAGGATGGGCCTCTAACAGTGAGCTTGTGAAGGCAAGAGCAGCTGCCAAGTTCTGGCTGGGGGTTTGGCACGAGTGCGACCGGCCAAGAAGCGGGGTAGTCAATGAATTGCGGGTTTATACAAAACGGCGGTTCGCGAAAGAGCTACGAAAACATCGTAGTAGCCTCAAACGGGAAACAGTTTAAAAAATCATTGAAAACCCTAATTTGGTCTGGAAGCTCCGTGCCAGGCCAGTAGAAAGTACGGGACAAAATGCTAGTGATATAGATGAGGAAATATGGGTAGATTATTTTGCTGCTGAATTCTCCCCACCAGATGAAGTGAAAAATAAAAAGTTTAGGCGAAGAGCTCCATCAGCTTATGACGAAAGAGCATAATTACCTCGTGATTTCTAGTGCGAAAATAACCCACCTTTGTCAAAACTTAAGAAGAAATTATCCGCCGGTGCCGACCAAATCTGTGCTCTACACCTACTGAATGGTGGTCCAGTTCTATCGGAGCATTTAGCAATAGCTTACCAAATTATACTAACACATGGTATTGTACCGGACATTTTCTGTTTAGGTGTGATCACTCCAGTTTTGAAAAAAAGGTAAACCTGCTCATGAACCATCGTTCATACAGACCCATTACTGTATCATCTGTGTTTTGTAAGCTATTTGAAAAGCTCATAATTTCGGACATTAAAGCTAGTTGTAAAGTGCCTCCCCACCAGTTTGGATTCCAAGCTGGCTTAGGATGTGCCCATGCCTTGCATGTAGTTGCAAATGTTCTACTGGATGCCCACATTTCGAAAGAAAGCCTAGCTATAGGTGAATATGATGTACGGCGGGCTTTGATTCGGGTATCCATTCTCAGAATATGGTTGAGCTGAGAAAGTCCGGAGTTGACCATGCTATTGTCAAACCCTTGAACGACATGTATAGTAGGCTCAAGGTCCGTATTAAACTGTCAGGTAAATTAAGTCGTAGGTTTGCTGTGGTGAAGAAAGGTATAAAACAGGGAGCCGTATCATCACCTGATCTGTTCAACAACAGCATATCGACGGCCCAGTCAAAAGTGGCCCCTTGCTGTATTTTTAAAGGCATTGACGTGTCCCTAGTTGGGTTTGCGGATGACCTTCTAAACTTTTCAAGAATTTGTCTTCTTTGGAATCTAACTTTAAAATTTTGGAGATGGAGTATGATGAAATCGGGTTGAGTTTTAATGTGACAAAATGTGAAGTACTGTTATTTAACTGGAATGCCTCTCAACCCGAAATCCAACTAGGGTCACAGGTGGTCATGCCCTCTAAGTCAATTGTATACCTGGGTCTGCCGATCGGTGAAACTCTTCAGCATACACGAGCACTGCTTGTAAAGCACATCGAGAAGAAGATCAGGTCAGCTTATGGAGCTTCGGTTTCCTCCAAGCGTAATCTAAATAGGTCGCTGCGTGCACAAATATTTGTTGCTGTTGCCTTGCCCCATGTTCTTTACGTTTCGCCGTTCTGGAAGTTACTTACAAATTCGAATAAAGTAACTATAAGAAGAATATTCTTCAGGTACCTCAAGTTCCTACTTGAGATGCCATTAAGAACAAGTAATTCTTACCTAACGAGGCGGTATTCAGTACCTGACCCATTTACTGCGGTGGAAGCGTGTCTTGAAAAGTACCGTGATAGAGTAGAAGCGAGTAACCACCAGTGGACCGCCATTCTTACATAGTTGTATTATAGTTCCTTCGTGATTATTTTCATTTCAAGAAGTTTCGTTGTGTTTTGTATGTGTGTTTTCTTCTCTTTTGTTTTTTATCCGTCTTTTGTCAATTGTGACGGGTTTTTCCAATATATTTATTTATTTATTTATTATTTATAAATACGCAGGTAACCTATTTTTTATTATAACTCTTTTATTCAGATTATTATCGCCATTATAACTAGAATTATTAGGGTTTACACTAAAACAAGATAACTCTTATATATGTCATTAATTTGTCCCATAGTTAAATATTCCTATTATTGATAATTACCTAGCATAGACCTTGCAGGGTCATTGCACTAAGCATCGAGGTAAATGTAAGGTTTTAACTTTGCGTAAAATATGCGCTATCTTATCAATTTTTATTCCCTTATTATTAGTATTTTTGAGAATGAAAAATTTTGAAAATAGAGGTTATGGTGTTATTTCGTGAATTTCTAAGTTAGGGCATTATTTTGATAATTTTATATATATACAATATTTTTCCCATATTCATCTACGTTCAATTTTGGTATTGACGTATCTTTCGGTAATACATTGCGTGTTTCTAAGAACGCTAGCATGGTATTAAGACGATGAACTTCCCATGATGACACATTTGTTCTGAGGAACTTCAATTCAAACACTACGTTATTCTCATTATTCTCATCTGTGTCTATGGGCATCAAATAGACCAATAGATCGTTCGGAAGGTCTAGGTTTTTTAATGTATTCGATATATCTTTCTTTTGCATATTTTCACGAATTACTCTGCGACATCATTCAGCTAAGGAAAGTGCATTATTTATGACTTTTACTACACTAAAAATTAATTGTATGTGCGACGCATTATAACATTTTTGTTCACGTACAATAATATCAAAACCAGGAAATACTTTGGATCCAAAATTTTCATCTTCTTCAAAGAAGTTTAATATAATCTTCTTTATATCATTATAATCTCGCGCGGTAACATCCAATGTGCTGAATTTTTTTTGAGGGTTTATGCCATCAAAGTTCCAACAGTTTTTATACAACATTTTAAGAAAATTTCCTCCATTTAGTAGGTAATACCCTCGATTTATTAATAGTATTAGAAATCTAAGGGGTAAAATGCGATTATCGCCATTACTACCATTTGGCCCTTTTCGGTATCGATAATCGTGTTTCGGATAGGACTTGATTCTGTTGTCATGATCTGAAATGATCAGTTTATAATTACGTATATTTATACTACTAGTTTTTTGTTTTTGTAATATTATTTTTTGTAAGACTATTTGCCGTGTGCCTTCAGCACGAGAATTTATTTTTGATATGCTACACATGTACGGAAATATATTGGACAAAATTTTTCTTTAGTATTTTTATAGCTATACCATTTTTATTCCTAGAGAGAGACTTCTTAAATTATTATTAATTTGTGACGCCAAACCATTAAAAAATTTTAATTCTGTATTGACTAAGGGTATTTCTATTTCTCAGGTTTTTTAACGGTTCGACCCGATTGTTTCGTTACTTTTTCTTCGGGTTCTTGTGGTTTTTTCTTTTTTGGTTTTGCCAGCGATATAAGATCAAACTTTTTGTATTGTTTTTTCAAGAATTCTTTACCTTTTAATTTTGTTTCTTTTGCATGTGTAGCCGCTGAGGTTTGTTTTGATTTTCCTGTTTCTTTAACTACCATCTGGTCTGATTCGCCGTCAGACTCTTCGGAACTGGTCGCCGATGATTCCGCATTATAGCTCTTAGAAGTGACACTTTGCGTTTTGAGGCAGAACCTGCTCTTCCTTCGGAAATTTCTTCTCCTTTGGAAGTGGAAGGTCTATTCTCCAAATTCTCACTTTGAGTTCTCCACTCGGGAGACTTGAAAGACTCTTGAGAGCTCTGAGAGGAATCAAAAGTTTTTGCAGGGTTCCTCTATTGTTTAAATGCCATATCTTCAGAGGGATGAGGCATCGTTTACTCTAATGTTTCCCTCCGAGAAGACCATTCTTTACGTTTAACCTTGAATGCGGTTATGTTGTGATGCTGTCCATTCTGGGCATCCTTGGGAGTTTGATTCCAAGGCAGTGTACTTTGCCTCGTTATTATGGGGAAATTTATTAAATCCATAGGTTCTCACAGATTTGTTTTAACCGAATTTTTGGGAGGAGTTTTCTTTATAATATTTCCCAGAGTTTCTACTTCTCTGTTTAGTTCCTCTTGTAGCGATAGGGTCTCTCTATCGGGGTTGCTGGGGAAACCATATTGTCTGGAAATCTTTTGGGGCGACAAGAGGTAGAGATTCTATTAGGAAAAAATTTGGTTTTTGGATATAGGGTATTATCTAATTCTCCTGTGCTCTCCGATGATGAACTTTTTGGACTTTTTGACGTTTTTATTCTCACTGGTATTAGGGACTTTCTTTTGGGAATAACTAGGTTTTTCAAAGCTAAAAATTCTTCAAAGTTTTCCTCATCACTATCATTTTCAAAATAATCTTGCTTGAAATTAAAGGGTTTTAACTCGGCTAACCTTGACCTAAGGGGTTCGTTTTCCGCGTCTGATGAATCGGTAGATGAGGGTCGCGATACCCTTCCTTCCATCTTTTTATTCGGCTAACATGTGTCTTATAAGTTCTTCCATTCTCGGGATTCGCCATTTTAAAAGTAAAATTGTTATCGTACTTTTTGATTATTCTATACGTTCCAGAATATTTATTAGAAAGTTTTTTGCCTTCCGTCTTTGCCTCATTTTTTAGGTAGACGCAGTCTCTTGTCTAAAAATCTATATTCCCTTTGACTTTGGGTAGGTTTCATAGCTCTTGGCTTATTTTACATTTTTCTAACTCTTGCCTAACTATCTTGTAAGTTTTCCTCATCCTATTTATGAACTCTTGTTTGTAATCCTTCATGTTATTATAATATTTTCGGGACTCAACAATGTCATCATACGGTATTCTGAAGTCGCGACCAAATAACAAATAAAAAGGACTTTCTTTAGTGGTGTCCGAAAAAGCAGTATTTATTATGTTGATCAAATAAGGTAAGAATTGATCCCAGTCATTCCTGTTGTCTTTTGTATAAATACTTAATACATTCGAAAATATTTAATGCCTATTTTCTATTTTGCAATTAGCTTGTGGGTGATATGGAGATGTCACCAATTTCTCTTTGTTAAGAAAACTCATTAAATCTTTTGTTACCTTAGAAACAAAATTACTTCCGTTATCGCTTAAAACCTTGTTAGGAATGCAAAATTTTTAAAATAATTTCTCTAACGCCTTACTCGTAGCGTATGTGCCTTGATTTTTAATGCTTTAGCAAAAGTAAATCCGGGAAAGTAATTTATAACTGAAAGGATACAAGTATGGGCCCTGTTGGAAACAGGTAAGCCTCCACTAGTTTCATACAAATCAAACGAGATCATATCGAAAAGGAACCTCGCTACTGGGACTCTTTCCTTTGGGAGGTTAGGATAAGCTGTTTTTTTCTCAAGTTTCACGCTTCGCATGTGCTTACAAAGTCTTTAAGTTTTGTTATTGCCGACGGGACATAAAAATACTGTTTTAATTTATGAAAGCTTTTAGTTATTCCTAAATGTTCACCTATATCTGAATGAAAGTATTCAAAGGCAGGTATTACTAAGTTTTGGGGTAATACAGGTGTTATTGAGGTTGGGTTTCTATTTGCCTCAGCTGTCATAATTCTGTATAAGATTTCTTCGTCAACATAATAATAAAAATTATCCATTTCTTTTCTAAGAGTTTTGAATTTATCTGGTAACACATCATTGTTTATGAAATAATTAGTAAGTGCTAGACACATTTCATCCTTATTTTGATTTCTTTTTATGTTTTCCAAGGACAAGGGACAATAGTTATTCTTATTTTCTTTTATTCTGTCTTTGACTTTGTTTTTCTTATATTTGCGTTCACTCTTAGTATTGATAGCATTAATTTTGTTTTGCTCGGCTTCCGGGATATTTTCTGGGAATCTACTCAGGTAATCACAAGATGTATTTTGTTTACCTTTTAAATATTCAAATTCGTAATCTAGGTCTTGGATTTTCATAATCCATCTAGCTAGAATTCCAGTGGGGTTTTTGAAAGTGCGGAAGTATTGCAGGCTTTTGTGGTCTGAACGTAGCTAAAATTTTTCTACTAATTAAATAACGTCTAAATTTATCCAACTGGTGGATTATAGATGATAATTCTAAGTTTGTGGCGGAATAATTACTTTTGCCTTTTGATAGGGTTCTACTTGAATAGTATATAATTCTTTCTATTTTTTCTGATTAGGCGGTCCCTGTAGTGGATCAGTGTTTCCTATTGAAATTATTTGTAAAAGAATAGCACCAATGCCTTTCGAACTGGCATCAGTTGTGACCACGAATTGCCCATTTTCGAAATCAGGCAACGCTAATATTGGTTCAGGAGTGAGTGCCTTTTTGAGACGGTCTAGGGAAGTTTGAGCTTCCTGAGACAGGGGTAACGTTTTGGGAGTTCCCTTTGGTTAATTTTGTTAGGGGTTTCGCAATTTGGGCGTAATTGCGCGCAAATTTTCTAAAGTCACCAGCAATGCCTAAAATTCCTCTTAATTCTTTCATAGTTCGAGGGGGTTTAAGATTTTCAACACATTTTATCTTGTCAGGATCTAAGGATATCTGTCCTTGAGTCACCACTACACCTAAAAATTTAATTTTTCATTGAAATAAATTTACATTTTCAGGCCGGCATTTTGAATTGCCTTCTCTGAATTTCTCAAACACTTTAGCCAATGTGGCTAAATGTTGTTGCGCATTCTCGCCTACGCATATAATATCGTCAACGAAATGAATTATTTTCTTTAATCCTCTTAATAGGTGTAATAAGGTTCTAAATAACGCGCTTGAGCTTGTTTTAAGTCCAAAAGGTATTCTTAAGTATTCATAGGAACCGCATTCAGTTGTAGAAAACGCAGTTTTATAGACATCTATCTCAGCTATTTTTACTTGGTGATAGCCTTGGGTAAGATCTAAGGAAGTGAAAATTTTGTTTTTACTCGAAATAGAGTCAAGAATTTTGTCTATTCTTGGTAAAGGAAATTTATCACTAACTACTTGCTTGTTAAGGGCTCTATAATCAACTAGAAGTCTCAAGTCACCATTCTTTTTTGGTACTAAGATGACTGGTGAGGAATTCGGACTTATGCTGGGGCGTATATTATTGGTTTTTTCTTATTCGTGAATTTTAATTTTCAACCACTTTTTATGCTTGTATGGTATACGTTGTTTCGCGACAGAGTTACCGCTCATTAGAATTGAATATTTATAAAACGGTATTAGTCCGATGTCGTCTTCAGATGCGGAAAACACATCTTTAAAATTCCATAATAATTCGCATTATTTTTTCTTGAGTTCCAAGTCAGTAATTAGATCCATATTAAATTTGCTTAAAAATTGTGACTTAGTTAGGGAGTTTTTGTCATCTGATGTATTAAAGCTGTTAACTAGGTTTCTTTTGGAATTTTTCCACTGATCTAAATCATTCTCCGAGATAATTTGGATTTGAACTAAACATGTTCCCTTTTTTATCGTATTTGCATCATTTTCATTATTATTAGTTACCCAAAAAAACCTTCTCCTTTTTCGTAAGATATAATTTGCAAGATATATGCTTGCCCTCTTAATCTTAGGAGGAGCATACTTATTATCGTTTTTAGCTCTGTTTTTGTTATCTCTACAAATTGGGACAATTGGATATTAAATTCGTTGACATCTGATTGTCCATCATATTGAGGAATAGATTTCGTTATTTCAAAATTTTTTGCTACTAGTTTTTGCACAATTAATATTTCACTTAATTCTTCTGACATCTTTGTGGTTTTTTTTTTAAATAATTAAACCAATTGTATGAAATTACACAATCCTAATTAACTGACTCTTTTCATTTAACCTATTCAGGAGAGAACAACTATCTCCTATGAGATATTCTAAAAGGATGTCTGTATTAATAGCTTAGGGGTTCTAGGCTTAGACACTTTTTGTTATAAGTCTGTATCTATCCATTGATTTAAAATTGAAAGAGAGAGAAAAAAATTGTAGCATAACTAGTTCGCATGTTTTCCCCCAAGTTTACAACTGCGCCACTTGTGCACTTATGGTTTCCACCTTTACTTCTACGCAACAAGCGCCATTAAGGTTTTGCTAGTGCCATTATGTTTTTGCTTATACTTGCACCGCTTATGGCCACCTTGTGCTGATTAGGACCGCGCTACTTGTAAAGGAGAAATTAATTTAGGTTAATTATAATAGGCTAGAAATTCCCAAGCTATCAGTCCAGGAGCGTAACCAAACTTCCTTGGGTCATCTCCTTGTCAAGTACCTCTAACGTTGCGTAGATATCAGATTCCTTGGGAGCGTTACCGATGGAGAACAGTTGAACTAGTTATCTACTATGACGCTTGATACAGGAATATATGGAGAACAAACACAAATATAAAAGTAATAGGTTTATTAAGACTAACATTTGAACATACAGCAAAGTACTTCAATTCAATCGTACTGATAATCAGAATGGTCATAATCAGAATGCCCAAAAAATACATTTTCACTGCTATATATCACGAGTCTTGATTCTGTACCTTAAAAGCTATTTCACAATTGGCCAAACTCCTGTTGGGGGCCCCCTACTTTATTCTTATGCTGACTAAACAAGATCGTTATGCTGACTGACTTTCCAATAATTTATTCACAATATTTTGATCATTAAACATTCACATTCCTAGGATAACTTGAAACTTTGTATAAAACAATTCGTATGATTTTTTGTCAAGTATTTTCACGAAATTCAAAACTATACTCTTTGATTAGTACTGTCATTCGACCCGCAGCTTTTTCCGGATTTCATATCTGTTGTTCTGTAAAACAAAGCATGTGGAATGCTGCCAAGCATTACAAAGTACTCTGGAATTTATCAAGCTCTTATGCAAATATAATCATCTTTTTTTACTTGGTACTTTAGAGGGATATTTGGCTGAGAATAAAATGCGGTTTTTCTATCTCTGTTTAGGAATTTAGACGAAAGTTTAAAATGACATTTAAACTCAATTAAGGGGAGTTTAATCTATATCGGAAGTATTTTTAGAAGGAAACAAGTTTCTTATATTTTAAGTATATATTTACATATTACTCACAGTACATTCAGGGTTGTTAACATTGTACTGGTGCGTAATATACCTATTGTTGTTTACGGTGGTAAACACAACAAAAACTTAGCAAACATATAATCCAGTGAACGCAGCTTCGGCTTATCGGAAGCCTTATAAATGCGCCAAAATGGACTAAGGTACAGATAATGAGGAAAAATCTTTGGCCAACAGACGACAGTTAAACTTTTGACAATATAGAGGTATACGTAAGAGAGAGCCGTGTCTGAAAATTAGAAAGCAGTAGCCGCGTCTCTAGTATTAACTTCCTAATAGAAATGCCCAAATATACAATGTCATCCGCAAGCTCAATAATAATATCACACGTTTTGAATCTTCAACAAGCATCGGATTTCAAATTAAAAAGCATTACTTCAGACTTTTCAGTATTAAACTGGAGTCTAATGTGGCTATACTCTTGTTGTAACCTGATAAAATTATTTTCTAGCCAATGCAAAAACCGGTCATCCGCATAACCAATCAAAAACAAATCGATACCACACAGAAAAGAAGACATAAGTGACTTTGTTTGTGGCTTAAAAACACTGTTATTAAGGTGAGGAAATAGTACCTTGCTAATTCTTTGATGTATTTCCTTCACCTTTGATGTGTTTTGGGAAATTATGGGTGTGGAGGGGGGCTGGTTTCTCTCCAATCACTTTTGACTCATAAGCAGGTAACTAGAACTTTCGTTTTCAATAGAAACCTTATAAGCCTTCTGGGTTTAATTTACGGCTCTTGCCTATTTGGCTTTTGCGGGTTGTGGAAACCCTAGAGGCATTTTTGTTGCCTTCCAATAATTTTGACTCTCAAAAAGGGAACTAAAACTGTCAATTTCCAATTGAACAAGCCTGCTCTAAGGCTTATACGATCACCCCTTCCACAAAAACTTTAAACGCCTCTGGAGCATGACTTAAAACCTATACCCTTAGACTCTGGGGATTTTTATCAACCATGGGAGCATTGCCTCAGGATCTTTGGACTATCTGGAACAAAATTACTGTCTCAAAATTTCAATCGGTGACATCTGGGAAACAAAAGCTATATATGGCAAGTTACCCTCCGATCACTTTCGAATCTAAATTTAGGAAATGTATTTGTGTATCTTTAGAACCTTGTTTTATTTCAATTACTGTTATTCGAGTAGAATTTTAAGCCATATCAATGTTGTTTTTTTTTAATTTAGGAAATTTGTTTGTGTATCTTTAAAACCTTGTATATTGTAGGATTGAGCAAAGTTGTGAAGCTGAAAATAATTTTCTTGTCCTTCATTTAAGAAGAAGATTTATTTGGTAAGATTTTACTTTTATAACAGACAGATTTTGAAGATCATCAAAGGTCAGGATCCTCAAGAGGGAGAAGGAGTGGATGTAGGTAGCCTACTTCAAAATACCTTCCCGGACATACTTTAGCCTATAGCCCCATCCCTGTAAGTTTCATTTTCCTAACCTAACCCCTTTCAAAGATAGCCAAAAGTTGCTTAAGTAGAATTTTACCCATAGGCCTACTACAGTCTGTAGACCCATCCCTGGAAGTTTAATTTCCTAGCTTAACCCCTTTCCAAGATAGCAAAAAGTAACTAAACTAGAATGTTGTCTATACCTATTGTTGTCTATGGTGGTAAACACAGCAAAAACTTGGCATACTTATATCGGTCATTAGAATTGAATGTTTATAAAACGGTATTAGCCCAACGTCGTCTTCAGATGCGGAAAACATATCTTTAAAATTCCATAATAATTCGCATAATTTTTTCTTGAGTTCCAAGTCAGTAATATGATCCATATTAAATTTGCTTAATAATTGCGACTTAGTTAGGGGGTATTTGTCATCTGAGGTATTAATGCTGTTAACTAGGTTTCTTTTGGAATTTTTCCACTTATCTAAATCATTCTCCAAAATAATTTGGATTTGAACTAAACATGTTCCCTTTTTTATCGTATTTTCATCATTTTCATTATTATTAGTTACCCAAAAAAACCTTCTCCTTTTTCGTAAGATATAATCTTTAAGATATATGCTTGCCCTCTTAATCTTAGGAGGAGCATACTTATTACCATTTTTAGCTCTGTTTTTGTTATCTCTACAAATTGGGACAATTGGATATTAAATTTGTCGACATCTGATTGTCCATCATATTGAGGAATAGATTTCGTTATTTCAACATTTTTTGCGACCAGTTTTTGCACAATTGATAGCTCACTTAATTCTTGTGACATCTTTGTGGTTTTTTTAATGAAATAATTAAACCAATTGTACGAAATTACACAATCACAATTAACTGACTCTTTTCATTTAACCTATTCAGGAGAGAACTACTATCTCCTATGAAATATTCTAAAAGGATGTCCCTATTAATAGCTTAGGGGTTCTAGGCTTAGACACTTTTTGTCATAAGTCTGTATCTATCCATTGATTTAAAATTGAAAGAGAGAAAAAAATGTAGCATAACTAGTTCGCATGTTTTCCCCCAAGTTTACGACTGCGCCACTTGTGCCATTGTGGTTTGCACCTTTATTTCTGCGCCACTTGCGTCATTAGGGTTTTGCTCGTGCCATTATGTTTTGCTTATATTTGCACCGCTTATGCCCACCTTGTGCTGATTATGACCGCGCCAATTGTAAGGGGGGGGGGGAATTAATTTAGGTTAATTGTAATAGGCTAGTAACTCCCAAGTTATCAGTCCAGGAGCGCAACCACACTTCCTATGGTCATTTCCTTGTCAAGTACCTCTAATGTTGCGTAGAGATCAGATTCCTTGGGAGCCTTACCGATGGAGTACAGTTGAACTAGTTATCTACTATGACGCGAGATACAGGCATATATGGAGAACAAATACAAATAAAAAAGTAATAGGTTTATTAAGACTTACATTTGAGCATACAGCAAAGTACTTCAATTCAATCGTACTGATAATCAGAATGGTCATAATCTGAATGCCAGAATGCCTAAAAAATACATTTTCACTACTATATATCACAAGTCTTCATTCTGTGCCTTTAAAGCTATTTCACGATTGGCCCTACTTCTGTTGGGGGCCCTCTACTTTATCCTTATGCTGACAAAACAAGATCATTATGCTGACTGACTGTCCAATAATTTATTAGCAATATTTTGATCATTAAACATTCACATTCCTAGGATAACTTTAAACTTTGTATAAAACAATGTCGTATGATTTCTTGTCAAGTATTTTCACGAAATTCAAAACCACTTCCTTTGATTAGTACCGTCATTCGACCCACAGCTTTTTCCGCATTTCATATTTGTCATCTTGTAAAACAAAGCGTGTGGAATGCTGCGAAGCATTACAAAGTACTCTGGAATTTATCAAGCTCTTATGCGAATATAATCATCTTTTTTTACTTCGTGTTTTAAAGGGATATTTGGCTGAGAATAAAATACGGATTTTCTTTCTCTTTTTAGGAATTTAGAAGAAAGTTTGAAATGAGATTTAAACTCAATTAAGGGGAGTTTAATCTATATCGGAAGTATTTTTAGAAGGAAACAAGTTTTTTAAATTTTAATTATATATTTACATATTACTCACGGTACACTCAGGGTTGGTAACATTGTACTGGTGCGTAATATACCTATTATTGTCTAAGGTGGTAAACACAGCAAAAACTTAGCATACTTATAATCCAGTGAACGCAGCTTCAGCTTATCAGTAGCCGTATAAATGCGTCAAAATGGACAAAGGTACAAATAATGAAGAAAAATCTTGGGCCAGCAGACGACAGTCAAACTTATGACATATAGAGCTATACGTAAGAGAGAACCGTTTCTGAAAATGAGAAAGCAGTAGCCGCGTCTCTAGTATTAACTTCCTAATAAAAATGCCCAAATATACAATGTCATCCGCAAGCTCAATAATAAAATCACGCATTTTGAATCTTAAAAAGCATCGGATTTCAAATTAAAAAGCATTACTTCAGACTTTTCAGCAATAAAGTGGAGTCTAATGTGGTTATACTCTTGTTGTAACCTGATAAAATCATTTTCTATCCAATTTAAAAACCGGTCATCAGCATAACCAATCAAAGACAAATCAATACCACACAGAAAATAAGACATAAGTGACTTTGTTTGTGGCTTTAAAATACTGTTATTAAGGTGAGGAAATAGTACCTTGCTAATTCCTTGATGTATTTCCTTCACCTTTGATGTGTTTTGAGATATTATGGGCGTTGAGGGGGGATGGTTTCTCCCCAATCACTTTTGACTCAGAAGCAGGTAACTAGAACTTTTGTTTTCAATAGTAACCTAATAAGCCTTCTGGGTCTAATTTACAGCTCTTGCCCATTTGACTTTTGCAGGTTTTGGAAACCCTAGAGGCATTTTTGTTGTGTTCCGATAACTTTTGACTTTCAAAATGGGAAATAAAACTGTCAATTTCCAATTGAACGAGCCTCCTCTAAGGCTTATACGATCACCCCTTCCACAAAAACTTTAAACGCCTCTGGAGCATGACTTAAAACCTATACCCTTAGATTCTGGGGATTTTTATCAACCATGGGGGCATTGCCTCAGACTCTTTGGTCTATCGTGAACAAAATTGCTTTCTCAAAATTTCAATCGGTGACATCTGAGAAACAAAAGCTATACGAGGGAGGAATATGGCAATTTGCCCTCCGATCACTTTCTAATGTAAATTTAGGAAATGTATTTGTGTATCTTTAGAACCTTGTTTTATTGCAATTCATGTTATTCGAGTAGAATTTAAAGCCATAGGAATGTTTTTTTTTATTTAGGAAATGTATTTGTGTATCGTTAAAACCTTGTATATTGTAAGATTGAGCAAAGTTGTGAAGCTGAAAACAGTTTCTTGTCCTTCATTTAAGAAGAAGATTTATTTGGCAAGATTTCACTTTTATAACACACAGATTTTAAAGATCATCAAAGGTAAGGATCCTCAAGAGGGAGAAGGAGTGGATGTAGGTAGCCTACTTCAAAATACCTTCCTGGGACATACTTTAGCCTATAGACCCATCCCTGTAAGTTTCATTTTCCTAACCTAACCCCTTTCAAAGATAGCCAAAAGTTGCTTAAGCAAAATTTTACCCATAGGCCTACTAAAGTCTGTAGACCCATCCCTGGAAGTTTAATTTCCTAGCCTAACCCCTTTTCCAAGATAGCAAAAAGTAGCTAAACTAGAATGTTACCTATTGTTGTATATGGTGGTAAACACAGCAAAAACTTGGCATACTTACAGTCCAGTGATCGTAGCTTTGGTTTATCTGTAGCCGTATAAATACGCCAAATGGACCAAGGTACAGATAATGAGGAAAATAATAGCCTTGTACACTTGGGCTAACAGACAACAGTCAAATTTTTGAAAATATATAGCTATACGTAACTGAGAACCGCTTCTCAAAATGAAAAAGCAGTAGCCGCGTCTTTAGTATAAACTTCCTAATAGAAATGCCCAAATATACAATGTCATCCACAAGCTCAATAATAAAATCACACATTTTGAATCTGCAACAAGCATCGAATTTCAAATTAAAAAGCATCACTTCAGACTTTTCAGTGTTAAACTGGAGTCTAATGCGGCTATACTCTTGTTGTAACCTGATAAGATCATTTTCTAGCCAACACAAAAACTCGTCATCCGCATAACCAATCAAAGACAAATTAATACCACACAGAAAATAAGACATAAGCGACTTTGTTTGTGGCTTTAAAATACTGTTATTAAGGTGAGGAAATAGTACCTTTCTATTACCTTGATGTGATTCCTTCATCTTTGATGTGTTTAGGGAAATTATGGGCGTGGTGGAGGATGGTTTCTTCCCAATCACTTTTGACTCATAAGTAGATAACTAGACTTTTTGTTTTCAACAGAAACCTTATAACCCTTCTGGGTTTAATTTACAGCTCTTGCTCATTTGGCTTTTGCGGGTTGTGAAAAACCGTACAGGCATTTTTATGGCCCGCCGATAACTTTTGTTTCTCAATCAGGGAACTGAAACTGTTAATTTCCAATTGAACAAGCCTCCTCTAAGGCATATAGGATCACCCCTTCAACAAAAACCTTATACGCTCGGGAGCATGACTTAAAACCTATACCCTTAGACTCTGGGCATTTTACCAACCCTGGGGGCATTGCTATAGGCTCTTTGGACTATCTTGAACAAAAAATTTTTCTATCGGTGATATCTGGGAAACAGAAGCTGTACAAGGGAGGAAGATGGTAAGTTGCCCTCCGATCACTTTCGAATCTAAATTTAGAAAATGTATTTGTGTATCTTTAGAACCTTGTTTTAATGAAATTCCTGTAATTTGAGTAGAATTTTAAGCCATGTCAATGTTTTTTCTTTCTTCAAAATTTATGAAATGTATTTGTGTATCTTTAAAACCTTTTATATTGTAGGATTGAGCAAAGTTGTGAAGCTGAAAACAATTTTGTTGTCCTTCATTTAAGAAGAAAATTTATTAGGCAAGATTTCACTTTTATAACACACATATTTTAAAGGTCATCAAAGATCAGGATCCTCAAGAGGGAGAAGGAGTGGATGTAAGTAACCTTCTTCAAAATACATTCCCGGGACACAGTTTTTCCTATAGACCCATCCCTGTAAATTTCATTTTCCCAACACAACCCATATCCAAAATAGCCAAAAGTTGCTAAAGTTGAATTTTATCCATAGGCCTACAACAGTCTTTATACGCATCTCTGGAAGTTTAATTTCCTACCCTAACCCCTTTCCAAGATAGCAAAAAGTAGCTAAACTAGAATATTACCAATTATTGTCTATGGTGGTAAACACAGCAAAAACTTAGCATACTTATAGTACAGAGAACGTAGCTTTGGTTTATCTGTAGCCGTATAAATGCACCAAGATCTACTGAGGTACAGATAAGGAGGAAACCCCATAAGTAACAAAATAGCTATGTTTGTGGCTAAGTAACTTTGTTTGTGACATAAGTAACTTTGTTTGTGGCTTAAAAAAAAAACTATTATTAAGGTGAGTAAATAGCACCTTACTCTTGTCTATCTAGGGAAGGGGATTTCCATGCGTAGAAACAGTAAAATCCTTTCAGATTCACGAGAGGCTATCACAATCACTAGCTAGTAGAGAAAACTTTCAGTTTTACCTAACAACAATGCTAAATAAATTAGCTGCCTCAAAAATTTGATTGGATGTGTTTCGGGAAATTATGGGCGTGGTGGGGGGGGGGGGCTGGTTTCTCTCCAATCACTTTTGACTTATAAGCAGGTAACAAGAACTTTTGTTTTCAACAGAAACCTTATAAGCCTTCTGGGTTTAATTTACAAATCTTGCCCATTTGGCTTGTGGGGGTTCTGAAAACCCTAGAGGCATTTTTGTTGCCCTCTGATAACTTTTGACTCTCAAAAAGGTAATTAAAGCTTTCAATCTCCAATCGAAAAAGCCTCCTCTAAGGCTTATACGATCACCCCTTCCACAAAACTTATACGCTCCTGGCGCATGACTTAAAACCTATACCCTTATACTCTGGGGATTTTTATCAACCATGGGGACATTACTATAGGCTCTTTGGACTATCTTGAACAAAATTGCTGTCACAAAACTTCAATCGGTGACATCTGGGAAACAGAAACTGTACGAGGGAGGAAGATGGCAAGTTGGCCTCCGATCACTTTTGGATCTAAACTTAGGAAATTGTACCATGAGTGAGATGCGATGTATTTAAAATACCAAAATAAAGTTCTTTCTTTCGAAAGATAATTCCGATTTTCTATAATTAAGTTAACCCTAGTTTCAAAAATGAAGTCCTTAATCAGCAAAGAGAAAAAGTGCAGTCACCTCAGACAAAGAACAGCACTATCCAGGTTTAAGATTTCGCTAAGAGAGTGAGAAATAAAAAATATGCTACGTACGATATTTCTAAGGAAGTTTAAATGGCAAAAACCGTGTGAACACCTGAATCATCAGAAATATCTAAAAGGAATTATTGGACGAAAGATTTACATCCTTGGTCCTCTTTGGCCAGTGGTGAGCCAGTCCTCATGGCGCAGGACTGAAAAGCTATGTGTTGATAGTGGGGTAGATGTGCTTTTTGAGATTTTTCGTAAGTCAGATTTGGTATTATTCGTAAATCAGATTGGGGAGGATTCAGACGAAATTCTCATATTCTTGTCACCGTTATTGTCATTATAGTGACCCATTGCTGTGCATCTAAGCATGTAAGTTCAATAAATCTATTGCCTTTTTATCTGTGTTTATTTCATGTTATATTTCTGTATTTAGTCTAGCCTAATAATAGGTAATTAGTTCGTATATCTCCAAGGTAAACGCTCCCAAAGGAATCTGATCTCCAGATAGCTCGAGAAAAAAGAGGCCACATTTATATGTCTACATATTCAATTTTCTCCCATTAATTGAGAGCGGCGCTAGCCTAGTTGACACAATCATTAGCGTTATAAGCGGCGCTGTCGGAGAAATTTCTATCGCTACAAATATCAATCTCTTTTATCGCTACAAATGGCGCGAGTCGGAAATTGGAGGAAAGCTGCGAACTAATTAGGCTATTAAAACTTTGTAATTTAAATTTTATTATTGGAGAGATACAGACATATAAGAAAAGTGATTAGGCCTATTGCCACTAAGCTACGACAGGAATACCCCTATATCTCATAGGAGATAATAGCCTCCCCAAAATAGGATAAGTAAAAAACAAAAAAAAATTATTTTTATTTTTATTTCATTGATTAAAACGAAATAAAATGGAAGAACTGAATGATTTAATAATAGTGCAGAAGTTAGTCGCGAAAAATATAGAAATAGCAAAATCTATACCAGAGTACAATGGTCAATTGGATATTGACGAATTTAGTATCCAATTGACCCAGTTCGTACAACTAACAAAAACGGACGTTGGAGCGTTAAAAGACATGCTACTACTACGATTAAAAGGCCAGGCCCTAACCTTTATAAATCAGATCAAACATACCATACGCAATAACGCCAACTTGCCAATAAATACGGTTGATGACTTGTTAAAAGCATTCAAAGAGAGATTTATAGAAACCAGTTCAATAAATAAATTAAACCACGGAGCAGTGAGTTTTGACTTTTCACAGAATATAAGAGAATACCTTGATAATACACGCATTTCTGTAGAGGCAAAATACGGAAATGGTTCGGGACAACTGTATGAAAAAGTCATACTAAATACCTTTTTGTAAGGGCTACCCCCAAAACTATATAGAGTGGTAATATCCAAAAATATTCAGACGTTGGATCTTGCAGTTCAGGAGGTAGAGCAATTGGTCGAAGTGGATACGATGATCGCTAATCATAGTAAAGCAAAAATAAATAGCCGAGGCGATTCAAACGCGATCTAATCTTCAAGGGCGATCAGGCATCCCCCAATTTATTTTCAAGGGATAACTCCCCAGTGGCACAAAGAAACAAAACGCCAGAACCCGCTAGGCAGAAAACAGTAAGTTTTCAGCCTATTAAACAATCTAATTACGGAAATAACCCTACAATAATAAGGTGCTATAATTGTAATCGTGTTGGCCATATCGCGAGAGAGTGCCACTATGTCCCCAATCCCATTTCAAGAATTGCTGTCGGTAATACGGAAAATTACGGCAACCATTTGTTCAAAAGAACAAATTCTAGCACTGGTCGTGAAATAAGCTATAGCCAGGGGGATTGCGCCAATCAGTACCTTACAACACGTACCAACCAAATTTGTTTAACCCTCCCCCCAACAGACAAATTAATTACCTATTTGAAAACCCAAATACTCGCCAAAGCCAATATAATGCAAGAATGCCATATAGAAATCACGAAAATTTGCCGATGGGAAATGAAAATTTTGCAAGCCAACGGCATTGGCAGTCAACACCAGCAAACGGCACTGACACGAGACATCCACGTTACCATAATAATACATGGAGAAGACAGACAGACGTAAATCAATTAAATATGCCTACGGAACCTAATACGTCTGAATATCTATTACAGACACCGACACATGAAATAAATTCTCAGGGAAACGCTTTAGGCCCCTCAGAAATATAAATTGGACCCAGAGGGTGCCCGGATAATTTAATAGGTCCAAGACAATATTAGTGCCGTCTTGTAGCGATATTAATAACAAGTTACCTATATTTAATGATTTTTGTGTAGAAAATGTTTATTTTAAGGCTTTGATTGACTCAGGTGCAACAATTAGTATCATAAACTCTTGCGTATTCAATATGTTGCCTCTTCATATTAGGCGACAGAGGAACCCTAATAATCCCAATTTAACGAGCGTGACAGGTCATAAATTAAATGCAAAAGGGTCAATTTGCCTAAACGTAAAAAGAGACAATAGAACCTTTATGACAAATTTTATTATATGTGATAATTTCCCATATGTGGCTATTATAGGTGCAAATTTTCTAAGGTCTAATAAAATACTAATAGACGTGGCTAATGAGAGACTTGTCTACCCAGCTAAGGTAGGGGAATACATTTCTACTTTAAGAAATCGTAACAGAGGTTACGAAGACAACGTAACAGTAAACAAAATTTCTGGTGGTATAATGTCGCATTATTTTGAACCTCATGTCTCGCAAAGACATGGCATAATTGGAAATTTGTTCAATTACCCTGAGAGATATTGCAGATGTGAAGTAAAATAAAATAATAAAAGTATTGAATTTGCGAAAATAAAAATAGGAGATATGCGACAGTACAGATCAAACGAAATTAAGAAAATAGCGGAATTATGCAAGAACATAGTAAAACCCAATGTGACGCCGCAAGATGCCACAATGGCGCAGCAGAGCGCCAGTATGAATCTAATAAACAATGAAAATAAAGAGAAATATCACGGATTCGCGATAAGGAAAACAAAAGTCCCTCCCAAAACGATGCAAAAAATTAAAATATCACAGATGATTGAACCAGTGATTAGCAAATCAGAAATATGGATTGCGACACCGTCTGAAATACCTGAAAATCTGTTATGCGAGGAACAGATTATATCTTATGACAAAGGGGAAGGTTTTATTTGGGTAACCAATAACCATGAAAATGATACAATTACAATTAAAAAGGGGACGTGTTTAGTCAAATCCAGGTTTTAACGGAGAATGATTTAAATAGATGGGAAAATTCTAAAAGAAACCTAGTTAACGGTATCAAAACTTCAAATAATAAATATCCTTTAACTAAATCGCAATTTTTAAACAAATTTAATATGGATAATATTACGGACTTGGAACTTAAGAAAAAATTATGCGAATTATTATGACATTTTTAGGATGTATTTTCTGCATCTGAAGATGACATCGGGCTAATACAATTTTATGAACATTCAATTTTAACGACTGGTAATCCCGTAGCAAAACAGCCATATTGTGTGCCATATAAGCACAAAGAGTGGTTAAAAAATAAAATCCATGAATTAGAAAAAAACGAAATTATACGCCCAAGTATAAGTCCGTATAGTGCACCAGTGATCTTAGTAACAAAAAAGAATGAAGATCTTAGACTCGTAGTAGATTATAGGGCCCTCAACAAACAAGTAGTGAGCGATAAATTCCCTCTACCAAGAATAGATGAAATTCTTGACTCACTTTCAAGCAAAAACCAAATTTTTACTTCTTTGGACCTTACCCAAGGCTACCACCAAGTGAAAATAGCCGAAAAGGATGTCCATAAAACTGCGTTTTCAGCATCTGAATGTGGTTCATATGAGTACTTAAGAGTACCATTTGGACTGAAAACAAGTTCAAGCGCGCTATGTAGACCCCTATTGCACCTATTAAGAAGATTAAAGAATATAATTCATTTTGTCGATGATATTATATGCGTGGGGGAAAACACTGAACAACACTTAGCAACATTAGCTAAGGTGTTCGAGAATTTCAGGCAAGGCAATTTAAAATGCCGGCCCTAGAAAGTAAATTTACTCCAACCTAAAATTAAATTTTTAGGAGTAGTAGTAACCCAGGGAGAGATATCCCCAGACCCTGATAAAATAAAATGTGTTGAAAACCTCAAGCCCCCAAGAGCTATGAAAGAATTAAGGGGAATTTTAGGCCTCACTTGCTACTTTGGAAAATTCGTACGCAATTACGACCAATATGTGAAACCCCTCACGGAATTAACTAAAGGGAACTCCCATAATGTTACCTGGTCCCAGGAAGCTCAAACGTCCCTAGACCGTCTCAAAAAGGCACTCACTTCTGAACCAATATTAGCACTCCCTGATTTCGAAAACGGAAGATTTGTGGTTACAACCGATGCTAGTTCAAAAGGCATTGGCGCAATTCTTTCGCAAATAATCCCGGTAGAAAACCCTAATCCTCTAGAGGGAACGCCTAAACAAAAACAAACCGAAAAATTTATATGCTATTCGAGTAAAACCTTATCAAAAGGTGAAAGTATTTATTCCGCCACAAATTTAGAATTATTATCTATTATCCACCACTTGGACAAATTTAGACAATATTTAATTGGTAGAAAATTTATACTACGATCAGACCATAAAAGCTTGCAGTACCTGCGCACATTTAAAAACCCCACGGGCATTCTAGCTAGATGGATTATGAAAATCCAAGACCTAGATTACGAATTTGAACATTTAAAGGGAAAACAAAACGCAGCTTGTGACTTTTTAAGTAGATACCCAGAAAATATTCCACCGGAAGCTGAAGAAAATGAAGTTAACGCCATAATTGCTAAGAGCAAAGATGGATGTAAGAAAAACAAAGTCAAAGACGCAGTAAAAGAAAATAAGATTAACTATTGTCCCTTGTCTTTGGAAAATATAAAAAGAAAGCAAAAAAAGGACGAAATGTGTGTAGCACTAAATGATTATTTTGTGAATGATGATGCGTTACCAGATAAATTCAAAACTCTTAGAAAAGAGATAGATAATTTTTACTATGATCTTGATGAAGAAATACTGTGTAGAATTGTGACCGCCGAGACAAACAGAAACCAAACCTCAATAATACCTGTATTACCACAAAACTTGATAGGGCCTGCATTTGAATATTTTCATTCGGATACAGGTGGACATTTAGGAGTTGTGAAAGCATTCCATAAGTTAAAACAATACTTTTATGTCCTGCCTGCAATGACAAAACTTAAAGAATTTGTGAGTACATGCGAAGCATGTAACTTAAGAAAAATCCCCCCAGCTTATCCAAATCCTCCAATGGGAAGGATCCCGGTAGCAAAGTACCCCTTCGATATTATCTCATTTGACATGTACGGGACAAGTGGAGGCTTACCTGTTTCTAGCAGAGGCTATACTTGTATTCTTTCGGTTATAGATTATTCTTCCAGATTTACTTTTGCAAAAGCTTTAAAAAATCAAGGTGCTTATTCCACAAGTAAGGCATTAGCAAAGTTATTTTTACAATTTGGCATTCCTAATAAAATTTTGAGTGACGACGGGAGCAATTTTGTTTCGAAAGTAACAAAAGACTTGATGAGTTTTCTTAATATAGAGAAAATGGTGACAGCTCCGTACTACCCACAAGCTAATGGTAAAATAAAAAACAGGCATAAAATATTTTCGAACGTATTAAGTATTTATACAAAAGACAACAGGAGCGACTGGAATAAATTCTTACCTTATTTAACTAACGTAATCAACACTGCTTATTCCGAAACAACCAAAGACAATCCATTTTATTTACTTTTTGGTCGTGATTTTAGAATCCCGTATAATGAGATTATTGAATCTCGGCAGTGTTATAATAGCTTGGAAGATTACAAACAAGAATTCATAAATAGGATGAGGAAAACTTATAAAATAGTTAGGCAAGAGTTGGAAAAATGTAAAATAAACCAAGAGCTAAGAAACCAACCCAAAGTCAAGGGGAGTATAAGTTTCAAAGTAGGAGACTTCATTTACCTAAAGAACGAGGAAAAAACGGAAGGAAAAAAACTCTCCAATAAATATTCTGGACCGTACAGAATAGCCAAAAAGTACGATAATGAATATACTTTTAAAATGGAAAACCCCGATAGTGGAAGAACTTACAAGGCGCATTTTAGCCGAAGAAAAAGAGCCAAATTTCCAGAGAGGTGGGTATCACATCCCTCTTCTACTGATTCGTCAGATTCAGAAAATGAGCCCCCTAGGTCAAGATTGGCAGAGCTAAAACCCTTTAATTTAAAGCAAGACTATTTCGAGAATGACAGTGATCAGGAAAACTTTGAAGAATTTTTAGCAATGGAAAATCTAGTTGTTCCTAAGAAAAAATCCCTAATACCAGGATTTTTTCCTGAAATAAAAACGCCAAAAAGTCCAAAAAGTTATTCATCGGCGAGCGCAGGAGATTTAGATTATACAATATCTCCAAAAACCCAATTCTTCCCCGATATAATTTCGACCCCAGGTCCCCCAAAAAGATTTCCAGACGATATGGTTTCCCCTGCAACACCAATAATAAGGCCCCTGTCATTGCAGGAAGATTTAAACAGAGCTGTAGAAACCCCCGGTATTACTGTAAAGAAAACGCCTCCCAAAGATTTAATTAAAACAAACCTGCGAGAAGCCATGGATTTCATAAATTTTCCCATAAAAACGAGTCAAACTACATTGCCCGGGAATAAAACTCCAAAGGATGACCAGCAAGGTCAATATCATGATATAACTGTGTCCAAGGGCAAACCTAAACAGTGGACTTCATGGAAGGAAACCCTAGTGTAAAAAATGCCCCATCTCCCTGAGGAAACGGCCTTCAAACAATGGAGGAACCCCGCAAAAACTATTGATTCCTCCCAAAGCTCTCAAGAATCTTTCAATTCCCCCGAGTTTATATTTCAAGGCGAGGACTTAGAGAATAAACCTTCTACTTCCAGAGGAGTAGAAATTTACGAATGAAGGGCAGGTGATACCTCAAAAAGTGCCACCTATAAAGTTCTAATCCAGATTCGTCGGAAAGCAGTTCGGAAGAGTCCGACGGCGAATCAGACCATATAGTAGTTAAAGAAATAGGGAAATCAAAACCGAATTCAGCAGCTGCACACGCGAAGGAAACAAGATTAAAAGGGCAAGAATTCTGGAAAAACAGTACAAAAAGTTTGACCTTATTTCGTTAGAAAAACCAAAAAAGAAAAACCACAAAAAACAGAGGAGAAAATAACGACACAGTCAGGCAGAACGGTTAAAAAACCTGACAGATGGAAATATCCCTAATTAATGTAAAGACAAATTTCAAATATAATAAATTTAACACCATAATAAATTTAACAGGGTGTAAGTAAAGTTGACCAAGCCAATACTAATGAAAAAAAATAATAATACGAGTAATGTCAAAACACTGGTGATCAGGAGAGAATGGTTGGAACAGAAAATAACCAAAGGTAGGAAGATCGTGGTCGACTAAGAACGACAACTGGCGTTGGACCACGTCTTGTGGGAAGCCTGGGGAGGAACTCAAGGCCCATGATTGTTTTTCGTAGTTTTTTTTGTAAACGACCGTAGGAAGGGATATTTCTCAGTCCTTCAAGTGTAAGAAATTAGTATTTTTATGCCAATCAGGGCCAGTCAAGACAATACTTAAGGGTTGAATAGAAACTTCTGTGAGCTAATTAAGTTTTCGTTTTTTGGATCAGAATGCTTTGAAAGAGAAACAGAGAGTTTCATTTCTTATAGCTACGAGGCGAAAAAAAAGAGAAAAGCGTTTTAATTTCATTATATTATATCTATGACGTATGCTGTCCTACAGCTGTGTGTTAAACATTACTTCCAAAGAGAAACAGAGACATTAATGTCTTTAGCTCCTTGGCAAAAAATTTAATTTTATTAGTTTATATTTATGACGTATACAATAACAGAGAGATCACTGTTCTACAGTTCTGTGACAAAAATGTTCTTTAATTTCATTGGTTTTTCTATGACATATCTTGTACTCTAATTTTTGTGACATATTTTTGCAAGTCAGTCACGTTATATCTTACCTATACTGACTCAGGTCTCCTGGAGTTTTCTATAAAAAAAAAATCTACCCATGCCCTAACTATGATTGATATTATCCAAAACAAGATATTATCAGTACAGAAACGTCTAATTATATGAAATATTTTGTCCTAGTGCAGATTATTATTGTTTTAGGCCTACACATAAAATAGGATACCACTGTAAATATGTGCTGTAAGTTTGCTTATTCATGTGTTTCTTACTTGAGAAATATAATGTAAAATTAAATTGTGTAACGATTACTAGCTACGCTTTAAAGTTATATCTCAACCAGTCATAGAGGTATATCACGACCAGAATAAAGCTCAAAAGTGATGCTTAAATTTTGAAATCATTCGATTGGTTGAAGTTTGCGGAAGAAAACCCGGTATACATCAAATGGTAACTAAGTATGACTCATTAGGGTTAGAAATTATAAGCTGGAGAATGTATAGAGGCAGTCCTAATGTATGGACAATCAGTCAATATTAGCGGCAAAAATACTTTAAACAGAGGGATACAAAATATCCGATCCGAACTAAACCTATAGTTGGCTGTTGGTACGTTTATATGTAGAATTTCACGGCAGATGTGGAATTATATCTCAATAATAATATGTAAAATTTTAAAACCATTTGATCAGTTAAGATACATGGATTGAAGCCCTGTGTATGTCCAATGGCGACTAAGTAAAACCCACAAGGAATTCTCTATTAATGTGAAGGTGTTTTTCGCTTAACGGATTCTAATAAGACTTTAATATCATATTTATTTATTTAGTGCTGAAGGGTTTGCTCAAACAATAGCCTTCTAAATAGATATTGATGTCAGTTCTTCATTACGCTTATATTCTTTTCCAAGCATCAACTGGAATCTACGCGGGCAAGCTTGGATATCCTGCATCTAATTACCTTATTCGAAAGGCGAATATGAGGTACCAATATTGACTTGTAATTACGGAAAAATCCTAAAACTAATAGGACAAAAACCAAGAGAAGAACACGGGGAAACAGCTGAAATGCAGAGGCTAAACTCGGAGCCCCATGAGAAAGTCTAAGCCAAGAAATAGGGAATACATTAGAAAACGAGTGGGTATAGAGGTCTCCACTCGTCCTTGTTATGTCTTATTCCCTCATTGTAGTATCGTTTACGTAAAACCGTGTGGTTATGACGCTGCACATGCGTTTCTTAAACAGCACGGACGTGCGTGAACAATGCAGGTATGAAATAAGTTGTAAAATTAGACCTAAAAAAATTACCCATGTAGCATAAACTCTGTTTAAATGATTATTTTAGATCTAATGTAAAATTAACTAAGTGTTAAAAGAAGTTAAATAAAGTGTATGTAGTTGTGTATATTAGAAAGTATAATAAGAGACCATACTTATAGTTAAAGTATTAATATTTTATAAGAAACTTCTATGTATTGAATTTCCCAATGGGAACGATGTTGTTTTAACCCAATTAATGCGTGAATTATTGTATGAGTATTTACTTTAAAGAACGTGTGATTCTGCCTCGCTATTTTTATTACAGGAAGTAAATGGACACAATCTGTTTCAAATCTGTTTTAGTATATTTCTACTTACTTCATGCAGGTCTTTGCCACGAAAACTATGTGAATGACTACTTTGATATACGGGGAGGGACCGTGAATTTTGATACATGTGACTGTCCTTGTCGCATCTATAGAAAGAGCCTAACTCTAAAAGAGAGTTTATCTTTATTTAGGAAGATTCTTGGTGCTGTGGACATGCTTGGTATGGTTTGTGACAAAGTAACAGAAGTAAACATCCGGCTTTTTTTAAAGGTGACCTTAGAAGCTGCTTTTGGCTTCAGAAGAAGCTTGATACCTTGCCAATCCCCTTGACATCGACCATCTATTCAAGTATGAACAATTCACAGAATCTACAGCCACTGCTAAACGTTGCTGTTCGGCAGTGCATATGCTTAGGTCTTCTTCAAATTGACTTTTTCACCAAAAGAATACCAAGTTCTTCTCCAGACATAGTTAAATCTCTTGTATTAACTGAAAAAGGGAGGCATTTTCTGAATTCCCAAGAAACTGTCAAAGTTCCCGAACAAGTTCAAACTTTTTAAAAAAAATCATCCAAATCGAAGGGTTAATAAATCGGGCAAGTATGAATCAAATATTAATTCTACTGATAGTATTGAGGCACCTCCCGAACCAACTAAAAGAAATATGTTACAAGGGATTGTATGGATGATAGATTAAGAATTTGTTGAGCCTGTCTCATCAGAAGACCAGGTAAAATTTCTTGGATACTTCCACGACTACAAAAAACTTTTATATATAGAAAATACCTACGATTTTTCAGAGTATGAGGCTGTACGTTCAGACAAAATTTCATTTGGAGTTTTCTTCAGTTAAAAAAAGGTAAGGGTATGATTCCAGCTCAAAGGTTTGTCAGAATAAAAGGGGAGACGATGGATGTTATTGTTCATAGGAACAAGTGTGCAGGGGTGAGAGCATGTGCTCAAACTGGCTGCTCTACTTCCTATCCCATAGCTTATGCAAGTCAAAAATGTCCACAGCACCAGGAATCGACTATTATCAAAATGAAATGTAATGCCTTCATGATTTACGTGCATCCGCTAGACCCAAAAGATAAAAGAAGATGGATGGGCGTTTTGCAAAATTGGATACCCTCAGTTGAAAACGGTCATGACCATCCTAGACCGGTTGAAACTGCATTTCTGCCAGATGCAGAGCATCATGCAATTGAAACACTCTGGCGGAATCCAGGGATCACTCCCTCGGAAATCAAGGCGGGTGTGGGAACAGATTATAGCTTGCCGTCACGGAGTATCGCTTTTGTCGATACTCATAAGATTGCTAGGCTTAAGCTGAGAATAACAAAAGGTGAAGATGGCTATGGTGTGCTAACAAACAGACACTACATTGAATCTTTTGAGTCTAGAAGGAGGCCTGAAATTATTGAAGGTTTCACAAAACTTAGGAAATTTGAAATTGCTGCTGAAGGAGGACCAACACAAACATTTCATTCTTTGCTCCGCGATAAATCAAACAAATATATAGAGATTTTGCGAGTTTGGTGCTGATCCAAAGAAACTGTCATATGTCGTAATGTTTTCTGACCATGGGGTTGAAATTTTTGCCGAGGCTATTTCACTGCTTGTTGACGTTACATTTCCGTCAACAAAAGGTTTTAAATATCTTATGAACGTCAGGTCACTTAATATAGTTACTATGCGATACGAAGTTGTTGTGCGAGTTCTTTTGAATCAGCAAACTGCAACAGCTTATGGAATAGTTCTATCAAAATTATTAAGTCTGGTGACAGAGCTTTTTCCTGCGTTTGACAATGGATCTTCGACATTCTTTATTGTTGACTTCCTACAGGCACAAAGAAAAGATTTGGAAGAGGCCCTTTGGGCAGAGACAGCAGCAAAGTCCTTAAGGGGCTGCAAAGTCCACTGGTGGCGAAATGTGCGAAAAATCGCAGATAGGCTCTTCAAAAGAGTGGTAACTCCTGAATCTCTTTTGTTTCAAAAAATTGCCAAACTAGTTACCACCGTGAAAGAAGAAAAAGAGGTAATACTTTTGTTTGAGATTCTCGGGGGACTCAAAAACCGACAGCCTAGCTCTCTTTCGGAGCTATGGACTATTTCTGTTTCTAAGAACTTTACAGAAGAAGAATTAAGCTTAAACGTAGACTGGTCAGAAGCTAGGCATTTTGCACTCTGGTGGACAAGAATTGAGCACAGATGAATGTTTACTCGAGCATGCTCGCTTATGACAAAAGAAGATTGGGAAGTTATGGAAGATTCGACCAACGCTTGTGAAAGTATGAACAAACTAAGTCATGCTTTTGTGAAATATAAAACAGTGCCTGGACTGCTTGAAGGGTTATTTAAAGTTGATTTTACTGCAGTTACCATGCACTGCGTGAAACAAATGAAGTATCCATTACAAACCGCAAGGAAAAAGAAGGCGAGGGCAAAGTTTTACTTTTCTTTTGACCAATCAGACCTTGAAGACGACTCCGGAAGTTCATTTGATGAGGAAGAGGAGTACGTAGTTGAACCAGACTCTGTAGAAACTGCTAAGACCATGATAGGTAGACTTGTGATGATTGACACCAAAGATGAAAATGGGAAATATGGCTGGAGGGTGGCAAAAATAGCCTCATGGAATAAATCCAAATACAAAGGTTTATATATAGATTGGAAGGGCTACTTTTGTGATTTTAGCAGTGTGATGCAAAGAGATGTTCAGCTTCTAAATGTGGACTACAAGCCAGTTTCGACAGCTACAGCAAAAAAAGCGGGGGGGGGGGGGGTTCGAAGAGAAGAAGTAAACAACGAATTTCTATTAATGTATTATTTTATTGATTCCTTTTTAATAGTTTTAAATATTTAGCAACTAAAAACTATTCATAGCATTCCTATTTAGGTTCTTCGTCAGGGAACTTCCTAAGTCTTTTTCTTTATTGCATTTACACAGAAACCAATTTTCCCAGTCCAGTCAGTTTGAGTATGCTTTCACACGCAATTATCGAATCCTCTACGGGTATTATTATTTGTTTTAACATTTGTTCGACTACAGACTTAATTCAACTAAAAACAACTGCCTTTATTAATCCAAATTAAATAATTCTTTTCATTTTTCTATGGTGTAATAGATACTAAACTCTTCCCGTGCGTACGCATTATTCTCCACATTTGTCGTTGAACACAATTCGCCAAATGAACACTGCGATTTACAACAGCTATTTTGAATCAGCAACATTATTTCACTTTGCTACTTGTATTGGGGATACTTTTGTCGGAAATATAATTTTCTTCACTTTCTGGGGCGTAATAGTCACTAGATTTTTCTATGACTCTTGTCTACGGCCAACACTCATATTTCCAAATCAACGACTTGAAATTCCAAACAGTTATGCAAGCTTAAGTGAATAAGGCTCTGTCTTATCATGAAAAGATTGGTCTAAACTCTCTATGCAATTTTTCTTGTTAGTTTAAAAACCACCACTAGTCATTTGCACAAAGCATTCTATCTCTGTGATGGAATTAGATGTAGTTTAAGGAACCTAATCATGTAGTATTCAGCTTATATTCTATTGCTACTTAAACTTTTATCAGTAATGGCTTACATCAATGTATAACCCACTAATAGTCAATGAATTTATTGAAAGCAGCAATGTCACGCATAAGTATAGCAAGAAAAAGGGAACAATATATCCCTTTTTTGGCTCAAATACGTAACAATCATTAAAAAATCCCCAAGCACATTTCACCGCTTTTTCTCTAACTATAGGGTTTGCAAATAGGGTGAATGCTGCCTAAAATAGGCTACCTTGTTTATTGAAATATTTAACTTGCACTGGCTGTGTAATATTTGAATCTGCGGCTACACTGGTTATGGAAAAGCCATTTTTAAAATTTATCCTTGTTGTGCTTAATTGTTTTGTCACTTTTTCCATTTATCAACACTTTACTATTATTCCATAGCTTCATTTCTAAATTTACAACCAAGGATTTGTAGGCTTACTTTTGAAAAAAAATCAATGCTGCAGAGACTTGGTTTAGCAGGTTTTATTTGACTTCTTATTTCAAAATAGGATTCTTAAATTATTTCAAATAATGAAAATGTAGTAACATTTTTTATGTTGCGCTGAATGCCAAGGTTGCCTTATCATCAAAAGTGTGCTGAAATCATTGTACTTGCACTGCCATACTTTCCTTGCACTTACCTGCCATACTTTTCCTTAGCTATTTAGATATGTGTGTCAGATATATTTTTGTATTGCGCTTCCTCACTCATAATTATTATGTTTAATAAAACGAGTACCTTAGATTTGTGACTTCGAGCAGCCTCAACTACCATACCCTAAGTACTGAAGTTTAAGCTATAAATAGCAATGACACTATAAGTTCAAAAGTGTGATATATTTATTATTCCTGCAATGCCATATTATTTCTTTGTTGTTTAAACATGTGCAATGGGTGCATTTTTCATATTCAATTTTTATTCTAGTGTAAAACCCACTACTAGTCATTAGAACAAAGTATAATGCTTTTAATTATTATGCTTAAAGCTCCGAGTATCTTAGAGTTGTAACTATGAGCAGCCTCAAGTACCATACCAAAGGATTTGTAGTTTGTTTTTTTTAAAGTGAAAAATTAACACAAAATACTCTGAAGACCTGGTTTAGGAAGTTTTATTATTTTTTTTTTTTTACCAGTTCAATTATTTGAAATATTTAAAATTTGTGGCCCCTAAGCGTCGTATGTTTTTTTTCTACTCGTGTTCTTAATATAATCAATAATCAAGCTGTAACCTTCGTCAACATAAATAGGAAATTAGAGCAGAGGTTTTTGTCATTTAAGGTGCCAAAATACAATACATAAACCTTAAAATTTCAAAGACATGTCATGGTTTTCTGCTTCAGTTGTGAGCTTGGGAAAAAGTCTAGTAATGTTAATAAAGCTCCGTTTTTCCAGAACATTTCATATTTGACTCATAATTACATTGGATCTATATGCATAATCCTGAAGGATTTTCAGAATGCTAATATCAAGAATTAGAAATCACAGAAGTAGTGCATTTTCCAATTTCGCTCTGTAAACAGTAAAATTGCAAAAAAATAAATTAAAAACCTGGCTTGTTGGACCTGTTTTATAGCACAGTTTCAAAAACAAAGAAACAGTGATGTTTGTCTATTTTTTACACTTAAACAAATGAGCAAACAAAAGAGATGAAAACATTTAATTACTATAAAATAAGGGTAGTGTCTATAGGTCTTGAAGCTTGAAATCACCTATGGTATCTAAATTGGTATCATCATTTTTCAAATTGCGAATCTCCTGCTGATATTTTCCATAAGCTCCAACTGGGAATTCTGAAGTACTTTTTTTTGTTTCTTCTGCTATTAAAGTATATCTGAAAGAAACAGGGTCAATCTCATATAAGCTAAATTTTCTTTGATGCTTAGCCTCGGAAATTGGTTTTCCTGAACACGGGATTATCAGAAGCCAGTAGGGATGCATGGATTGATAGCAATCAATGGAAATGCACAAGGATAACTCTCTCAGAAAATTTCTCAAGTAAACAGCAAAGAAGAGCCATTCAAACTAAATATTTAGATAAAGAAAAAGTGCTTCGTAAAGCAAAGTTAGTCCCATCAATCAAAATACTAATTTTCACCTCCCTAAAGCAATATCTACATTCTGCGTAACTTAGAAAACTAAAACAAAAAACTAGGTTGAAAGAAACAGGGTCAATCTCATATCATTTATTTTTATACGGTTAGCCCAGAAAAATGGTTTTCATGAACACTGGATTATGAGAAGCCAGTAGAAATGCACGGATTACTGGCAATCAATGGGAATGCACATAGATAACTCTCTCGGAAACTTCCTTAGGTAAGACAGTAAAAACAAGCCACTCAAAATATATATTTAAATAAAACGAAGTGTTTTGTAAAGCAAAGTTACTCCAATCCAATCAATCCGATTCTCTTATTTGTCATTGAAACGCCTAATAAACGTCCTGTTCCTTACGTTTTGAATCCATATACTAACCAACAAATGAAGGAGTGCCTCTATATTCAATACTATGCTGACTTTCCACTATTTTTACTATTCTAAATATTTCTTTTAACCAGCTCCAAAAAGAAATGACATAAATGTGCTAAGAATTATGACTGGAATTAGTCGCATTTCACAAAACGCCATTGCTACTTGTGGGATATTTATCCCAGTATCAGGATGATGCACTAAATGTCTGTTGATAATAGAATAAAGTGAATTTAAGCAAAATAGGTATATTTTTCTCTCAATTTAGAAAGTTTGTGTGCACGTATAAGCGGCACCAACCCATTCTCAGTTTCTATTGTTCTCAGTTTTATCATGCAGCACTAGGAAACCGAGCTTTGCTTGTGAAAAGAATTATACACATAAAAACGATATTCAGTGTAACCCCCCTCCAAAAATGTATACCCCCCTACCTTGATTTATACAAGAATAAATTTTACATTACTTTTATAAAATTCATTTTTTTTTAACAGAGATGCAAAGCGAAAGGTAATTTCCAAATTCTAGAAGTCAATTTCCCTTCCCATTGGCATCCCTGGCAATTTTTAATTAATTTAAGGTTTCTGCCACAATGATACCATGAATTGTTCAGATTTTCTGGATATTCTTTGTCAAACAATGCCCAACGGATAAATTATAAAATTTTAATTTTAAATTTTGTCAATGCTTTCAAATTTGAATATGGTCACTATTCCAATGAGAGGATTATGTCACTATATAATGTTAAACTTTATGTGATAATACTTTGACTTATTATGCATCTTATGCAGCATTTTTACGCGGCCTGTGATTATTTTCGGCTTTATATGGCCCGCTGATATCAATACTATTTGTTAATATAAATCGGTGAACCACAACAATAACCCACAAACAAATAAATTTAATAAAAAGTCATAAATAATATGTCAATAAAACACGTATGTTAAAAGTTTAGTGCAACAAATTAAATCTTACAGAGACAAAATCCATATGAAATTACGATCAAATTAATAGCTTAATACCCGGGGCTATTAGAATAGAGCTTGGTTCAAGAATGAGATTGAGCATCCTGTGGTGGGTATGTGGTGGATATGGGGGAATATACACTGCAGCAATAGTGGTGAATCTGGCTGAAAAGTTGAATGTGTACGATATTTAACTTCGCCCTCCCGAAAACTTGCTTACACTGTACTACTGTCGTCTGCAGAAGCTCATTGCTGACAATTTTAGTAAAAACCAAGCACCAGCACTTATTTTTATCATTGTTTAATGTGAGTATAATATTTATAATATATTGTGTAATGTTTACAAATTCTCCGAGTAGCTTGATGTTAAATAGTTACTGGCTATTAGAATAGAGCTTGGTTCAAGAATCAGATTGAGCATCCTGTGATGGGCATGGAGGTTAAGGAAATTGGGGGGGGGGATATGCACTGCAGCATTAGTGATGAATCTGGCTGAAAAGCTGAATATGTACGATATTTAACTTCGCCCACCCGAAAACTTACTTATGCTGTACTACTGTCGTCTGCAGAAGCTCATTGCTGACAATTTTAGTACAAACCAAGTACCAGCACTTATTTTTATCATTGTTTAATGTGAGTTTAATATTTATAATATATTGTGTAATGTTTACAAATTCTCCGAGTAGTGTGTTTTTTAAATAGTTACTTATTTTTCATACCACTTGAATAGCCTCTACTTTAATAGCACCCCCTCTTGCACCCCTATAAAAATACTATAGCTATGCCACTGGTTATAAATTAGTGCATCTAACTGAGCCAGTGCTGTAAAAACATCTTCCTAATTTTAATCAGCTCTTTGAATGTAATTCTTAAACTGTTCTGCTATTTTGACATGGATGTCAAAATTCTAGGCTTGTCACGCTCTTTAGGTTACAAAAGTATGGCTTGTCGCACTTCTCAGGTCGAAAAGAACTGTTTCGACTAATCACATCTTATAACTGGCAACGCTGTCCATTTGGAAGAAATGGTAAGTGATCTACTGACTTTAAGCGGGGCTCCCACGGCGTCAATAAAGTTAATAAAGTATTCCGCTAAGTTACATACCGTAAAGTTCGTCCCGCTCACACATGAATTTTACCTTCCTGACTTTATGGAAATATTTTGAAGCAATTAATTTGAATTATTCACACGTTCATTCTTGAGTATATCTGACATTATTTTTTGATAACTTTTTCAATTTAATAAGTTAGTCTTAAGTTAGACGTTGTTTTCACTTTAAAATTTATTAAAGAAGGCTCAGATAAAAAGTTGCCTAGGCCCCCAAATTTTTGCTGGACTAAGTGATAAAAACTTCCAGTAGGCTGATCAGTTATTAGTTCATCAAAATTCATAAACACCTAGGCCAATTTGTGCTTATCTGAACAATAAACAGTCTGTACCAAAATTAGTTCCTTACAAGCTTGTGAATTTATAAGCTGGCCTAGGTCTGTATCAGATTTAACCTAAATCCTATTTATCTAGGCTTATGCAATATTTAATAATTTACATTTAGGAAACTGTTGTAAAATTCTAGCTTAGCTACACTTTGATATCTTTGAAAGGAGTTAGGTCAGGGAAATGAAATTTTCAGGGACAGGTCCACAGACTAAAGTAGCCCTGTGTCCCAGGAAGGCACTTTGAAGTACCTACCTCCTCTACTCCCTCAACAAGGCAGTGAGATTTGATGACCCTAAACAATCTTAATGTTATGAACATGAAACCTAACAAAACAGATTTTCTGCTTAAATGAAGTACAACAAAACTGTTTTCAGCTTCACATCTTTGCTCAGTCCCAATTTATGAGGTTTAAGAGTTCTACAAATACATTTCCTAATTTTAAAAAACAAATGATTAATATGGCTTAAAATTTTACTGAAATGATTAGAATTGTATTTTCAGAATAAAGACAAGAGAAACAGAAACTGGTATCTGAAAATTAAGGTAAAATGTTGTTTTGTCAAAATTTCAATAGGTTTTATAGACCTGTCAAGTAAGCAAACAAGAGAGCTTAAGAAATCAGAGGAAGCTTGGCAACACCATCATTTTCATAAACTAACCCCTTTCCAAGATAGTAAAAATAGTTCTACTAGAATTTTGCCAAAACTGGTATTATTTTTATAGTGAACAGTGTTATATAGAAATAAACAAAAGATGTATGCTACAGACAAAATTATGACACAATTTTGTGTTGCCTAGAAATTTGTCACACTCAAAGCTAAAATATAAAAACCATTTTATATTTCTGATGGATTGATCATTATTCATATTTTTTTCTGATTAAAAATCTGGTATTTAATTTTCAATTTCTGGCCCCCAAATAAAGTTTTTGTGTTTTATCATACTTTTGCATCAACTAATGAACTTACCTCTAATGAAGCCCATGTAAACTTTCAGTGCAATTCAAGATACACTGAGACACAAGTTTCAGCATTCATGCTGCATGCTTCCAAATGAGGTGTAAGATTACTATCTCAAAAAGGTTAGATTTGTATGGTAGCTAAATAGCCTGTGTGGTTTTTTTAATTGTTGCACTAAGTTTAACAAAAAAAATACAAAATGTATAAGAAGGGGCAAAACATTGGTTTTAAGGGATATTGAAAGTGTGTGTATAGAGGGGGGGGGGGGGTTGGAGATTGATATTGACTAGCTGAACTTGTCAAAACAGCTAGAATGGGTGGTAGCAAAGGATTCTTACTAGGTCATTTGCATTACATTTTTCAGAGAGGGCAAGCAATGACATCAAGTGTAAGATGAATAAATGTTTTTTTAAGGTTTAAAATTGTCTTTGGAGCATAAACAAAGTTCAACATGCTTCTTATTGAACTGAAATGGGGGGTAATGTTTAAACTTATGGGTTGCTTTATCTCAAGGAGGCTTTCATATCCTGAAGGCGTTTTCTGACTTTTAATTTAGAGGTAGCATGACAAAGGGTTTGAAACCCTTCTCCTATGAATTGAATGTAATGGGATCTGATCGAGTTTCGTTACCTCTATCTTGAGACTAAGGATTACAGATTTAGGAATGCTTGCTGTCCTCTGATTCTGGTTCCCAATAGGAACGTTACCTAGAGTACACAAGAGATCTGACTGGAACCACTAATTGATCAAATTCTTAAGATGCATGGCTTCAAACTAAATTCACTGTACAACCAATGGAATTCCTCCCATTGTTTTCTAGTTGCATATACACATATGTTTAACATTCCCTGTTCTTTGCTTTTTAGATCAAGATGGAAGAAGAAATTTTATTACTTTTGAATATGCAGTTGCTCCTGATATTACTTTTGAAGAAAAGGAGAGTTGTAAACAGCACAAGAAGAGTTTGGGTGAGGAATGTCTTCAAAGTTTCTAAGCGAAAAGAACAGGGCCCAGTTCACAATTTAATGAAAGAGTTGCTTTTTTCAAATGACATAATTCTATTTGCCAACTATGTAAGAATGTCCCCAGAAACATGGAATTTCCTTCTAAGTAAAGTGTTTGCAAGATTAGAAAAAAAGACAACCAATATGAGGAAACCTATCACTCCTGCTGAAAGACTTTGTGTTACTGTGCGCTACTTAGCAACAGGTAATTCCCAAAAGTCTTTGACCTATGAGCACAGACTTGGGCACAGTACAATAGTAAAAATAACACAGGAAACCATGGCAGCAATTATTGAAACTCTTCAAAGTGAGTATTTACCCACACCCTCTACAGAAACATTGAAGGAAATTGCTGATAAATTTCTTCATATTTGGAATATTCCAAATTGTTGTGGTGCTGTGGATGGTAAGCACATCCGCATCATTGCCCCTCACAATTCAGGCTCAACATTTTATAATTATAAAAATTACTTTAGTATTGTCTGAATGGCAATTTGTGATGCTGATTACAAGTTTACCTTTGTTGACATTGGTGCACCTGGTAGTGGGAGTGATGGAGGTATATTTTCTGAAACAAAATTTGCCCAAGACTTGGATAATGGGACCTTCCCTCTTCCACCTAATACTCTCCTCCCACAATCAAGAGTAATGTTTCCTCACTTTATTGTGGGAGATGAAGCTTTTCCTCTGAGAATGCATATCATGAGGCCATACCCAGGGAAATATTTAGCAAATGACAAAAGAGTTTTTAACTACAGATTAGCAAGGGCCAGAAGAGTAATTGAAAACAGTTTTGGCATTTTAGCCTCCAAGTGGCAAATCTTCCACACACCAATTAATGCCTCAATTGAAAAAGTAAACCAAATTGTTATGTGTTGTGTTATCTTGCATAATTTTTTGAGAGTGAGGGATAGCATAACATCAATTAATGCACGATACATACGTCCTGATGAAATTGATAATGGTGATGAAAATAATGCCCAGTGGAGAAATTTCTCAAGGCCAGTTGATACATAGACTAACATAAGAAGAAGTAGTGCAAATAACTATACTGCAAGGGTGAGGCAACTTCGAGATGTATTCTGCAGTTACCTCAATGGTGTTGGGAGTGTGCCTTAGCAGAATGATATTATCAATAGAAAATAAATCCTCAATTTTCTTTTCCTATCTGATTATAAACTTGTGCTACATACCATATTGTCTAGTTTTAGTAATATTCAAATTATAAATAAAGTACAATATATTGTTTGTATAATTGTTTATTTACTCACAGGCTATACTAAAACAAAATAAAGAATCATACTAAGTGGCATACAAAAATATACATAATATAATGTATATATATATATATGATATATATAATATATATATATATATATATATATATATATATATATATAATATATATATTATATATATATATATATATATTATATATATATATATATATATATATATATATATATATATATATAATATATATATATAATATATATATATATTATATATATATATATATATATATATTATATATTATATATATATATATCTATATATATATATTATATATATATATATATATATATATATATATATATATATATATATATATAATATATATATATATATATAGATATATATATATGTATATATATATATGTATATATGCAACATGAGGTAGTCATCTAGTTAGCTAGTTTAAAAATAAAATATACCCTAGGAAGTATGCAAATGGCAGTCCATTTACTTCCTAGCATAATTATGAAAGTCAAAATTTCTTAAGATAGATGCTTGTTGCTTCATCCTTTTTGATACTAAGTCTGAATATTTTGCTAGTACAGCATATATTTCTGCTTTTGCACTTATCTGCAAATCACTTGGTAAAGTCTTTAAATCTTTTGAAATTGCCACAGCAAATAAATCTGGAATTTCTTGTCCATCGTTTGACAGTTCTTTTTTATTTTTATTCCCCATTGCCTCCACAACATCTCCAATTCTTTGGGTTAAGCTAGTGATTTGCAAATCCAGCTCTGTAGACTTGGATTTCTTCTTGCTATTAGAGCTAAAAGTAGAATTATTCAAGTTAAAGATTATGTATATATATATATATATATATATATATATATATATATATATATATATAAATATATATATATATATATATATATATATATAATATATATATATATATATATATATATATATATATACATATATATATATATACTATCTAAGAAAATAGTAGCATTACTAGCCTCTAAATTGATTTTTCAAATTCCGTAAACCACAAGCATATTGAAGTAAATTTTTACATATCTGATGAATCTAGTCATCAGTAGTTAAAATTGTAATATTGTCTCCCAGATCTGCTAAAAACACAAAAATTAACATTTTCATTTGAATTTATAGACAAACTACCACACAGATCAGTAAATTGAAAAATAATCAAATGTACACTACTTCCCCTAAACATTCCATTTTTTATTGTTAATACTCGATTTATCCTTTATTTGTAGTTTTGTTAATTTTTAAAATACTTAAAAACCTCTTCAAATTCAGCAGAATCCTTAGGGGGCAGCAGACCCACTTACAAGCAGGATTATGTGTGCTTGCTATTAGTTCAATTTTGATCATTTAAAACAAGTCGAAGTTTGTTTTTTTAATTGTTTTAAAGCTTTAAAAAAAACCTTTTATCAAGTATTTTGCAGTAGGTTGCATCAAAACATGGCTAATTGTAGACAGAGAAAAGCCAAGACAGATAGTCCAAGTAACTGAGAGGCAAGTAAGTAAAGAAATAATGTTGGCATAATGCATAATAATTTATTCTTTTTTTGATGGGGGGGGAGGTTTAGACCAGGGCACTTTGTATTGAAGGTGTTGTTGTAGAAACTTCAAAAAAGGATCATTCGATTGGAAATTGGAATGGCTTGTACCCTTTTTAATAGTCGAAAGTTATTGGAAGGCAACTAACACCCCTTCCAAGCCCACTATTTCCCAAAACACATCCAATCAAAGTTTTGAGATAGCCATTTTGTTCTATGTAGTGGAGAGTTTTATAAATTATGTATTTGAGGATGACAGAGCACCCAGGGCAAAGGTTGTTAGTAATGTCCTGGGGATGGTTTTTATAGAAAGTGGGTCATATTAACTTTGGAGGGGGCTCATTGGATTAGTAATCAAACTCTATAGTGTTCTTTTTAAGAGTCAAAGTGATCAGAGGGCAGCTACCCCCCCCCCCCCCCACACACACACATTGTATTATCTTAAAATGCATCTAATAGAAATTTTGAGATAGCTATTCTAGTATCATATAACAAGGCCTTTGGAGTTGAAACAATCCCCAAAGATTAGGGGCAAGGGTTGTAAGCTATGCCCAGGGGGTATTTAAAGTTTTTTTTATGGAAGAGGCAGTTGTTTAACTTTAGAAGAGGCTCAGTCTTTCTCCGTGAAAAGGACTATGTCAATATAAAACAAACAGAAATTAATCCAAAAACTTTTTCAACAAAATAAATTTTTTAACAAAAAGTAAAGAACTCCATTAAACCAAAATGAACAAAATAGAATCAAATAATCTACCAAGAATACAACTACCACAAATCAGTATCAATAAATAAATGAAACAGAAAACAAATAGAAATTAATATATATAAGTCAAACTCAAAACGAGCAGAAATTAATATGAGTAGGGTTCTAAACCCCAAGCTTTCTAAAAGCCAGAATATAATTTGTACTTTACTGAAAATATTCTTTTAAATGTCTTCACTTTTCTAACTTTAAGAAGTCAAAACCAATTAAGATTTTAAGGAATAAATATCAGCATATGTATATTAAACTGACAATGCAGATTTTTTTTTAAAGCCAAATTCTAAATTTATACTTTAAATTTAAGACCTATGAATTTTATCCTCTTGGGCTATAGGTTATGGCCAGCAAGGTCTTAGGGCTTAGATCATGTTAAAAGCCAAATTTGCAATGGTCCTTTTCTAGTTAGACTCTGTATAATTTTGCAAATTAGAAACATTTCAAATTGATAGTAAAAATAGTGCTCTGAGTATTTCTAAACTAACATTTTACCTACAACTTCTCCTTATTATGAAGGTCTGAAACATCTATCAAAATAGATTCTATCTTATATTTACTTTAAGTTAATTAATCTCTATCCAATCCAAGGTAATGCAACAGTTATCAACATGCTATCTTATTACCTGTACACATGGGCACCCATATGGGGGGGGGGCTCCCCCTCCCCTGGCTGAATGATGCTGCCTTATTTTTATATTTTTGTTCTGAGATTTCTATTATATAGCATAAAAAGTGCCAATTAGATGAGGTTTGCCCCCCCTGGAATTCAGCTTATGGGCGCCCATGCCTGTACAGTCTTACCAACAGTTTGATGAGGAAATACCAATGAATGATATTCCCAATTTTCTACAGTTTTTTAAGGTGATAGTTGGAGATTTGCTGAAATGTTCTTATTTTGGGCAATAAAAATTGGAAAATGGTCTTGATCAATCTGTCCAAATTTTTTAAGGTGAATGTTGGTAGCTTGTTGACAGTTTTTAAACATCCATAAACAACTCTACAATAACAAAACAACATTGTTCAATGTGTAAAAACTAGACAACTACCAGTACATGCATTTGCAATACCAGAAAATGAGGACAATATATATATATATATATATATATATATATATATATATATATATATATATATATATATATATATATATATATATATATAATATATATATATATATATATATATATATATATATATATATATATATATATATATATATATATATATATATATATTATATATATATATATATATATATATATATATATATATATATATATATCACAGAAAAGGGAATAAAATTGGTAGTGTCAGCATTGGTAAAATTAAATTATAGATAATTCCAATAATTTCTACTCTTGACTATGCACCCTATCCCTCTAGGCTATTAGTACCAGTAATAGCCAAAGACTTTGCCTCCCCAAAAAATAAATTATTACTCTATGATATGCAACATGATTTTATGAATCAGATTTTAATATTCTACTAATTGTTTTCTGCATTTTTAGATAACATATTTATGCCACTGATCTTTAGTCTTTTCAAGCAAATGAATACTACAATTAAGCTAGAATATCGTGCTTTTCAAAAGTCAAAAATGCATATAACCATTGAAAAAAAAAGTGTAAAACATCAGCAGATAAAAACAAAAGTGTAATATATTATATGAGGTTATGTCTAGGACCACTAGGGGTGAGTGGGCAGAGGGGATCATCATTAGAGCAGCAAATTTGTACTTACAGGGACCATAAATTGGAAAATCTAATGGAAGGTATATTAGGGCAAAATTACCTTAAAGTTGATTTTCATGCCTATTTCTAAACCCAACTCAATAATATGATTTGGTAGATATTGACCAAAGTATGTCCCAGGAATGTCTTTTGAAGTACCTACTTCACACTATTTCTCTTTCAAGAGGGTCCTGACCTTTGATGACCTTTAAAAATCTGTGTTATAAAAGTGGAAGCTTGCAAAATGGATCTTCTTAAATGAAATTGTTTTCAGTTTCACAACTTTGCTCAATCCCAATTTATAAGATTTTAAAGATAGTCTATATACATTTCCTAAATTTTGAAGAAATAAACATTGATATGGCTTAAAATTCTACTCAAATGACAAGAATTGCATTTTCAGAACAAAAGTCAGACAAAAAGAAAATGATTGCTAAAAATTAAGGTAAAATGTTGTTTTGTGAAATTTTCCATAGGTATATAAATTTCAGGACCCTCTAGAGGGAGGACAAGTGGAGATATGTACTTTAAAATACCTTTCTGGGACATACTTAAGCCTGTAGATCTATCCCTGAAAGTTTCATTTTCCTAAACTAGTCCCTTTCCAAAAGAACAAAAAGTAGCTAAAGTAGAATTTTACCAAAGATTAAACTGGCTTTTATGTTGACATTTGGATATGGTAGGCTATTAATAGAGACACTTTTCCTGGGTTTTGTTTAAGCTTTAAATTCACAATACTAGGACAACTGATTGATTCTCTCTAGATGCTTTAATTATTATGACTGATTCTCCCTATATGCCTTAAGAGAACTTCTCAGGCATGGGATAGCCTAAAAAGAAACCTATTATCAATACCCTAGCAATATTTTCAAAAGAATGAACACAGATGTTAGCTCACCTACAAAATGAGGACCCAATTCTTGACACATTACTTCACTTATTTCCTTGAATGCATTTTCAACACAAATTCTGTCCTTATGTTTCCCTTGTGAGGAACTGTATGTCAAAGGTTTATTTCTCACTAGTGAAATAAGCAAGTCTTCTGATTCAATGTTCCACATATTAGAGAAAAAGGTTCAAGACAGGCTATCTAATTAGTTTCTTTTAGCTGAATTGAAATTTTCCACAAGTCTTCTCCTATTGGCTAAACTTTCCGGACCTTATTGAAAAAGTTAAATAAAGTTTAACTTCTTTCCGACAACCATAAAGTCAATGAAGTTATAAGAGGAAAACGGTTTATTAACTTTACGGACAGCTTTATTAACTTTATTGACGCCGTGGGAGCCCCGCTTTTACATGCTATATAAAGGAATGAGGTAGTATAATGTCTTTCCTATAACATTGTAATCTGTAAGACTTTATTTATGTTTGTTCTATAGTAGTAGGCCTATGAGGTATAAAAAGTCATCTGTAAGACTATTTAAGTTTGCTCTAGCCTATAATAGTATGAGGTTTAAAAAGTCATCTGTTTGACTTTACTCATAATGCCTTATAGTACAGTGATATATTAAAAAGTCATCTGAACGACTTTATTTATGCTGCTCTAAGTAAAAAATATGTAAACCCAAAAAGTCATATGTAAGACTTTATTCATGTTTGCTCAATAATATTATGAGGTATAAAAGTCATCTGTAACACTTTATTTATGTTTGGTCTATAGTAGTATAAGGTATAAAAAGTCATCTATATGACTTTATTCATAATGCTTTATAGTAGAATAATATATTAAATTGTCATCTGTATAACTTTTTGATGTTTTCTCTGCTAGGCTATGTTTATGTCAGGTAATAGCCTATAATTTCTTCTGTATGACATGTTAGTGGGGATCATATATTAAATTAGACAACTAAAAAGTCTTCTGTTTAACTTTGTTCATGCTCCTCTATAATAATTTAATGTTTAAAAAGTCATACAGAAGACTTTATATCAATCTCCATGTTTAAAGGAAACACAATAATGTCTTTTGTTTGACTTTAGAGTGCTTTCTATATAAGAGTAAATGACAATATTTGTTGCTTAGAGTATAAAGAACCAATGACTTTAATAGTCAAATGTTGCTCACCCCACACAGATTTCCTAAAGTTTGAAAAAAAATTTATATGGATTGAAATTCTACTCAAATAACTGGAATTGCATTTTCAGAACTAAAAGCAAGGAAAAAGAAACTGAAAATTAAGGTAAGATGTTGTTTTATCAAAATTTCAATAGGTAGAACTACCAAGTAGGGAAATTTCCAAGACTTCTCAATCAGAAGAGTGTTAACATGTATGCTTTGCAATGCCTTCCCAGAGTATGCTTTTGGCCCTGGATTCAATGCTGAAAATTTTATTTTCTAACCTAACCCCTTTCCAAGATAGCAAAAAGTAGCTAAACTGGAATTATACCTGTCAAATTAAGAAACCAAATGGTGTTTTTTTCTGATACTAAGAGGTTTCCTTAAGAACAGCTGAAGCTGTAGACTGGTAACAAACATTAAAAAAATATTTAGCCTACCTATTACTGATAAAGGTTCCTTTGCTCCACTTCCTGCTCACCCTTATTTTGTGGTAGAACTAAGAAAAAAAATCTGCCATGTTCAATGCAATTCAAAATCCAATGCTAAGTTGATGTAGCACAGTCACCTAATGCCCCTGAATGGATTTACTATGATGATATGTCATAATTATGTCAGTTAATGAATATTGTAGTTTCTCCATTTCAAAACATGAGACCAAAATGTATAATCAAGGGTTTAAATTCACAAAAGTTGTTCTTCATGAAGGTTTCAATGAAAGTATAAAGCAAAGGTATTATTTCATTAAAATTACCATAAAAGTTATTTTCAAAATCTAGAATGGGATGGAGAGAATAAACCTGTATCCTCCCATCTATGCACTTTTGATTGGAAATGTTTGGGGAAATGATGGGCATTAGGGGGGGTTAATTGCCCTCTTACTTTTGACTAATAAAAAAGGCACTAGTCCTCTCCATTTCCAAGTGAATGAGCACTTTTTGAAGTTTCTACAACAAAACTATAAAAACCTTATATGCCCCAAGGGCATAACTTACAACTTTTGTCCTGAGGGCTATGGAGTGAGGGTTGTCATCCTCAAAGACATAATTTTAAGACCTTACAACTGTGATGAAGAAAATAGCCATATCAAAATGTTGACCATAAATGTTTGGGGAAATGATGGGCATGGGCAAGGGGGTTGATTCTCCCTCCAAATACTTTCAACTATTAAAAAGGGCAATAGTCCTCTCAATTTCCAATCAAATGAGACCTTTTTGAAGTTTTTTACAAAAATGCTTTCTATAAAAACCTTATATGCCCCCAGGGCATAACTTAGAATCTTAGCCCTGAGGGCTGTGGGGGGGTTGTTGTTGTTGTCATACTCAGACATAATTTCTAGACCCTCCAACTACATTCAACAAAATGGCTATATCAAAATGTTGATTGTTAGTATTTGTGGAAATATGGGTGTGGGGGGGATGCCATTTACCCTTCAATTGCTTTTGAATTAGTAAGGGCACTAGCCCTCTCAGTTCCCAGTTCAATGAACCCTTTTTGAAGTTTCTACAACAACGTTTTCTATAAGAACCTTATATTCCTATAGGGCATAGATTACAACCTTTGCGCTGTTGTTTAGGGAGATTTTTCATCCTCATATTTATAACTTCCGGATTTTTTCACTACGTTGAACAAAATGGCTATCTCAAAATTTTAATTGAATGTGTTTGGGAAGATGTTGGACGTGCAAGGGGGGTTATTTGCCCTCCAATCACTTTCAGCTATTAAAAAGGGAAGTTACCCTTTCAATTTCCAATCTAGTGAGTCTTTTTGAAGTTTTTACAACAAAGCTTTCTATAAAACCTTATATGCCCCCAGGGCATTACTTACAACCCTTGCCCTGAGGATTGTAAGGGAGGGGAGTTGTTATTCTCAAAAACCTAATTTCCAGACCTTTAAACTACATTGAACAAAATGGCTCTCTCAAAATTTTGATTGTATGTGTTTGGGGAAATGGTGGGCATGAGAGGGGGATTAGTTGCCCTTCAATCCCTTTTGACTTTTAAAAAGGGCACTAGTCCTTTCAATTTCCAATTGAAGGACCCCTTTTTGAAGTTTCTACAACAACGCTATCTATAAAAACCTGATATGACCCCAGGGAATAACTTACGACCCTTGCCCTGAGGAGTGTGGGGGGAGGGGGTTACCATCCTTAAAATCCTAATTTCCAGAACTTTCAACTACAGTGAACATAAGAGCTATCTCAAAATTTGATTGGATTTGTTTGGGGAAATGGTGGGTGTGAGAAGGGGGTTATTTTTCCTCCGACCACTTTCAAGTATTAAAAAGGGCACTTGGCCTTTCAATTTCCAATTGAATGAGCTCTTTTTGAGGTTTCTACAAAAAGCTATCTATAAAAACCTTATCTGCCCCCAGGGCATAGCTTAAAACCCCTGCCTTGAGGGGTGTGAGGGGTTTGTCATCATCAAAGACATTATTTCCAGAACTTTAAACTATGTTGAACAAAATGGCTCAAAATTTTGATTGGATATGCTTGGGGAAATCTTGAGCACAAGAGGGGGGTTTGTTGCCCTCCAATCACTTTTGACTGTTAAAAAGGGTACTAGCCCTTTCAATTTCTAATCAAATGAGCCCGTTTTGAAGTTTCTACAATGAGGCATTCTATAAAAACCTTATATGCCCCCAGGGCATAACTTACAACCCTTGCCCTGAGGGCTCTGATAGGTTTATCATCCTCAAAGGCCTAATTTGCAGAAATTTCAACTATGTTACAAAATGGCTTTCTCAAAATACTGGTTGGATGTGTTTGGAGAAATGGTGGGCATGGAAGGGGGGTTAGTTGCCTTCCAATCTCTTTTGATTAATAAAAAGAGCACAAGCCCTTCCAATTTCAAATCAAATGAGCCCTTTTTGAAGTTTCTAAGCCAACTCCTTTGATACAATGGGCCCTGGTCTAAAAAAAAAAAAACGCCTATGATAGTATTGATTAGACAATTTTTTTGAGGGGGTTGTTTATTAACCCCAAGACCAGTTATTGGGGGTAGAGGGGGGGATTAATTATTAAGCATTAAGAGGCTAATTATTGTTTTTTTTAGTGCTTTTATCTGGTGAATATTTAAATTCTATTTGTATCAACTTTTTAATTATCTGTCACTAAATCAGATAGGAACAGCTAATTATGGACATTGTAAAATACATAATCTGTATGACCAAAGTAGCAAATGCCTAGAATAATTGCTAAAATTCATTCTATTATGATATTAGTAAATAAAGTGACAACATATTAACCACAAGGATAAATAAATTGTCTACACTCAGGAACATGCATATGCTACATCTTTAGATCATCAACAAAATAGTCATTTTTATCATCTTGGTTCTATGATTTGATTTGAAGTAAGCAATAAATTATTTTTCAAACTTTTTTGAATTTTTCAGTTTTCTTAATCATTGAAACCATCAACAAGCCTTTCATCAAAGTAATTTTGAGAGCACTTGACTTAAGACAAGTTTGCAGCTAAACTGCCATGCATCTTCCTGGGCCCTAGTTTGGGCTTTAAATTTGATTGAGAAAGTGTTGTCTTTTCAGGGTAATAAAAGGCTATATTCTACAATTTTATTACGTTTGCATAACTCCAACAAAATTCAAGGCACTGAAAAAGACATTAAAAATAAAAGAAAAATTATTTTTAGAAAGTTATGAAAAACTGGAAAAATACTTGTTTGAAAATCTATCACAGTGAATACATAACAATCTGCAAGTTTTGTTGACAGAATTTAAAAATGGAGTGCCATTTCCAAGTGGTGTTGATAGTATTATATGTTTTATAGATGACATTAACTTATTTCAGAGATAATTCTATGGATGTTCCTCAAATTCCAAACATGGCTGAGCCTATCACCTTTCCTGAGACTTCTGTTGTTAAAAATGGTAAGTTATCCAATAAAGATTTTAGTAAACAAACTAAAAAGAAAGCTGCGTTTCTTTAGTAAACAATTGTCCCCTTTTCTTCTTGCTTCTAAAGTTCTCCTCAGTAAAAACAATAAAAAAGAAACAACATGCAACTGCATGAAAGCTATGTAATAAAAGGGCTATTTTGCTACATAAAGTCTAATTTATTAGCTATATTTTTCAGTTTGAGGAGAACACATGTCCTGAAGCTGAGAAATTTTCGCTTACTATTTTCTGTTTGCAGGTTTAAACAATAAGAAAAATTAGAAAGCAAATTAAGAAAGCAATAAGAAAAAAGTATTCTTACTAAAGAGTCTATTTTGTGCAGCAGCCACAATGATTATCCATAGTTAATAAGGACTAGTGTCATTATAATAATCTATAATAATTTATTATATGTTAATTATAGGGACTAGTTTCTATATCTTATAATAAATATTTTTTTTAAAAATTGCCTGCAATCTTTTTGATAACGTTTCTTGATGTTTGTTTGTTTCCTGTGATTATCTTTTTGTGATGTGTAAATAAATCAAGAAAAAGAAAAGGAGTTTATGATAAAGTATAAGTTGGTGATGGAAGAGGGTACACCAAACAATCTTCTTTTTTCAGTTAGCAAAGCACCCCTTTTGGTAGCTAACCTACAAGCTATTAGTTTTCTATCTTGTGACATTTATTATTGTCTTGTTGTCTTTGTCTTGCCATTTTTTATCTCTATTATTTCCTTGACAAAAAGCACATAATTCCATCAGGTTTTTTCAACTTGTCTAAATTCTGTCAAGTTTCCTAGTTCTCCCAATCAAAATTTTGTGATAGCCATTTTGTTCAGCATAGTTGATTACCAGATACAAAATATTTTTTTGAGGAGGACACTCCCCCACAACCCTCGGGGCAAGGGTTTCGAGTTATGCCCAGAGGGCATATAAGAACGATGTTGGCACAATGTATTATTTTTATTTTTTTTTCATTTAGAGCAGGACACTTCGTATCAAAGAAGGTGTAGTAGAAACCTCGAAAACGGCTCATTCAATTGGGAATTGGAGTGGCTTTTGCCCTTTTTAGTAGTCGAAAGTGATTGGAAGGCAGCTAACACCCTTTCCACGCCCACCATTTCGCAAAACACATCCAATCAAAATTTTGAGATAGCCATTTTGTTCAGTGTAGTTGATTTCCAGATAGAAATTATGTTTTTCAGGAGGACACTCTCCTGCAGCCTTCAGGGTAAGGGTTGTAAGTTATGCCCTGGTGGCATATAAGGTTTTTATAGAAGGAGTTGTTGTAGAAACTTCAAAAAAGGCTCATTTGATTGGAAATTTAAAGGGCTAGTGCCCTTTTTGAAAGTTGAAAGTGATTGGAGGGCAACTAAACCCCCCACGCCCATTATTCCCCCAAATACATCCTATCAAAATTTTGAGATAGCCATTTTGTTCAGAGTAGTTGATTTCCAGATAGAAAATATATGTTTTTGAGGAGGAAACTCCCCCACAACCCTCGGAGCAAAAGTTTTAAGTTATACCCTGAGGGCATATAAGAATGATGTTGGCTCAATGTATTGTTTATTATTTTTTCCTTTAGAGCAGGGCACTTTGAATCAAAGAAGTTGTCATAGAAACTTCCAAAAGGGCTTATTCAATTGGAAATTGGAGAGACCTGTGCCCTTTTTGATAGTCAAAAGTGATTGGAGGGCAACTAGACCCCCCCCCCGCCCACGCCAATCATTCCCTAAAACACATCCAATCAAAATTTTGAGATAGCCATTTTGTTCAGCGTAGTTGATTTTCAGATAAAAAATATGTTTTTAAGGAGGAAACTCCCCCACAACCCTTGGGGCAAGGGTTTTAAGTTATGCCCTGAGGGCATATAAGAACAATGTTGGCACAATATATTATTTATTATTTTTTTCTTTTAGAGCAGGGCACTTCGTATTGAAGAAGTTGTCGTAAAAACTTCGAAAAGGGCTAATTCAATTGGAAATTGGAGTGGCTTGTGCCCTTATTAATAGTCAAAAGTGATTGGAGGGCAACTAACGCCCCCTCGCCCATCATTCCCCAAAACACATCCAATTAAAATTTTGAGATAGCCATTTTGTTCAGCGTAGTTGATTTCCAGATAGAAATAATGTTTTCAAGGAGGACACTCCCCCACACTCCACACTTTGTATCAAAGAAGTTGTCGTAGAAACTTCGAAAAGGGCTCATTCAATTAGAAATTGAAGTGGCTTGTGCCCTTTTTAATAGTCAAAAGTGATTAGAAGGCAACTAACACTTCTTTCAAGCCCACCATTTCCCGAAACACATCCAATCAAAATTTTGAGGTAGCCATTATGTTCAGCGTAGTTGATTTCCAGAGAGAAATTGTTTTTGAGGAGGACACTCCTCCACAGCCTTCATGGTAAGGGTTGTAAGTTATGTCCTGGGGGCATATAAGGTTTTTATAGAAGGTGTTGCCGTAGAAACTTTAAAAAAGACTCGATTGGAAATTCAAAGGGCTAGTGCCCTTTTTCATAGTCGAAAGTGATTGGAGGGCAACTAACCTCCCTCTCACGCTTGCCTTTTCCCCAAACACATCCAATCAAAATTTTGAGATAGCCATTTTATTCAACATAGTTTTAAGTTCTGTAAATTAGATATTTAAGGCTGACAACCCCCTTTCAGCCCTCAGGGCAAGGGTTGTAAGTTATGCCCTGGGGGCATATAAGGTTTTTACAGAACGCGTTGTCGTAGAAACTTCAAAAGGGCTCATTCGATTGGAAATTGGAATGCTAGTGCCCTTTTAATAGTTGATTGGAGTTCAACTGCCCCCCCCCCCTCCCACGCCCATCATTCCCCCAATCACATCCACTCAAAATTTTGTGATAGCCATTTTGTTCAGCGTAGTTGATTACCAGATAGAAAATATGTTTTTGAGGAGGAGACTCCCCCACAACCCTCGGGGTAAGGGTTTCGAGTTATGCCCTGAGGGCATATAAGAACTATGTTGGCACAATGTATTATTATTTTTTTTTTTCATTTAGAGCAGGGCACTTCGTATCGAAGAAGTTATAGTAGAAACTTCGAAAAGGGCTCATTCAATTGGGAATTGGAGTGGCTTGTGCCCTTTTTAATAGTCGAAAGTGATTGGAAGGCAACTAACACCCCTTCCACGCCAACCATTTCCCGAAACAAAATTTTGAGACCAATCCAATCAAATTTTGAGATATCCATTTTGTTCCGCGTAGTTGATTTCCAAATAGAAATTATGTTTATCAGGAGGACACTCCCCCGCAGCCTTCAGGGCAAGGGTTGTTAGTTATGCCCTGGTGGCATATAAAATTTTTATAGAAGGCATTGTCGTAGAAACTTCAAAAAAAGCTCATTTGATTGGAAATTTAAAGTGCCAGTGCCCCTTTTAATAGTTGAAAGTGATTGGAGGGCAGCTAAACCCCCCACGCCCATTATTCCCCCTAATACATCCAATCAAAATTTTGAGATAGCTATTTTGTTCAGAATAGTTGATTTCCAGATAGAAAATTTGTTTTTGAGGAGGAAACTCTCCCACAACCCTCGGAGCAAGAGTTTTAAGTTATACCCTGAGTGCATATAAGAACGATGTTGGCTCAATGTATTGTTTTTCCTTTAGAGCAGGGCACTTCGAATCGAAGAAGTTGTCGTAGAAACATCGAAAAGGGCTCATTCAATTGGAAATAGGAGTGGCTTGTGCCCTTTTTGATAGTCAAAAGTAATTGGAGGGCAACTAGATCCTCCCCCCCCCGTTCTTATATGCCTGAGGGCATATAAGAACGATGTTGGCACAATGTATTATTTATTATTTTTTTCCTTTAGAGCAGGGCACTTCATATTGGAGAAGTTGTCGTAGAAACTTTGAAAAGGGCTAATTCAATTGGATTTTGGAATGGCTTGTGTCCTTATTAATAGTCAAAAATGATTGGAGGGCAACTAGCCCTCCCCTCCCCGCCCGTCATTCCCCAAAACACATCCAATTAAAATTTTGAGATAGCCATTTATATGAGCGTAGTTGATTTCCAGATAGAACTAATGTTTTCAAGGAGGACTCTCCCCCACGCCCCACACTCCACACTTTGCATCAAAGAAGTTGTCATAGAAACTCCCACCCTTTCCACGCCCACCCTTTCCCCAGACACATCCAATCAAAATTTTGAGTTAGCCATTTTGTTTCACGCAGTTTAAAGTTCAGGAAATTATACCTTTGAGAAGGACGCTCCCCCCACAGGCAAGGGTTATAAGGTATGTCCTGGGGTTATATAAGTTTTTATTGAAATCTTTGTTGTAGAAACTTAAAAAAGGGCTCATTCGATTGGAAATTCAAAGGTCTAGTGCCCTTTTTAATAGTCGAAAGTGATCTGAGGGCAACTAACCCCCTCTCTCGGCCACCTTTTCCCCAAACACATCCAATCAAAATTTTTGGATAGCCATTTTGTTCAGCGTTCTGGATTTCCAGATAGAAATTATGTTTTTGAGGAGGACACTCCCTCACAGCCCTCAGGGCAAGGGTTGTAAGTTATGCCCTGGGGGCATACAAGGTTTTTATAGAACGCGTTCTTGTAGAAACCTCAAAAAAGGCCCATTCGATTGGAAATTGAAATGGCTAGTGCCCTTTTTAATAGTCGAAAGTGATTGGAAGGCAACTAACACCCTTCCCTTGCCCACCATTTCCCCAAACATATCCAATCAAAATTTCGAGATAGCTATTTTGTTCCACGCAGTTTAAAGTTCAGGAAATTATACCTTTATGCAGGACACTGCCCCCACAGTCTTCAGAGCAAGGGTTATAAGTTATGCCCTGGGGGCATATATGGGAGAGGGGGGCTATTCCGAACGATTTTTACCATTTCCACCCCCAAAGCCTCATTTTGGAACCAATATACTTAGTTTCTATACACAGAGTAGAATAAGCACTTGTCATTCTAGCATGAATTTATGGCATTTTTGGGAAGCAAGATGAAATATGTCTATCACAAATATCAGTAAGCTCTGATGTCTCCGGAATAGCCCCCATCATGGGGTCAAAGCGGCCCGGTGTAGGGGCCAATCCGAATAGGTAATATAGTTCATCTATTTATTCAAGCAACCATGTTTAAAATACAAAATAAAACAGAATTCAACTAAACACAATACATACAACCCCTCATTCATTTGACATTGTAGATTGAAAGATCGCATCCACATACCAGGCCTTTCACTGATCTTTCCGTTCCACCTGTGAAGTGAGGGACTTGGAGTCTAAATTCAATATCAGTCAGATCTACCTCAGCTTTTTCTAGTTGCTCTGGAAAAATAAATTTTTCACCCCTTCTGCCCAGAAAATTTACTACAGCACATTCATTTTCAGTCTGTTCAATTTCTCCTGCATAAAAAAATAGCAGAATTTCCTTTTTTTCCAACAGAGAAGTTTACCAAGACAATATCTCCAGAACTGTGTTAGATTAGTTCATCTTGTGGCTCACTATCATTGTTAAATGACTCATTAGAATCCTCAACTTCCCATAGAAACTCCTCTTCGCCCTCGCTACTAGTCCTCTCTTCTTGTTTATGTGGTGTCTTTGCTTTCTTTTTATTTGATGGGAGCTTGATTTGATTTTGTCTTCAAAACTTTCCTTTGGGGTTCTGCTACAAGCTCATTTTTGTCAGGAGTATCTGTAAGGATTCTGGTCCTGCCACGTTTTCTAGCACCCAGTAGACAGTAGATTTTGGGCAAGGTCTCACCGTTTCAGGTGACTGAATTGTAACTACTTCATCGTATGCTGATCTTCCAGCCTGTGGTTCCTCTTGCGGCTCACCTCTGTCAGTCACAGATGCTGGAAGAAAATCAGACTCAGAAAATACGTCGGGATTAAATGGCCATTTGCCTGTCTTAACAAAACCCTGCAGTTATGTTCTGAGGACTTTCGACAGTTGTGCAGCTTCGTGCACAGATATTCTTAGACCAGGATTCTGCTGAAGCCATAAGTCGTAAGACTCTTTGAGAGCTCGTTTCAAAGGGCTATAAATTGACACGTCTAGTGATTGGAGATGATGCGAACAATAGGGTGGAAATGTGTGAAGGTGGATCCTCTTTTCCTTGCAAAAATTGATGGTTTAATTGAAACATGGCTTTCATGATTGTCCAGCAGCAATAGGACAGGATTTTCTAAAGTTGCATTGACTTGCCTCTGAAAATGTCGAATAGACAAGTAAAAATTGTCTGCTGTCATCCAACCACTTCGATGGGCAAGACCAACACATCCAGGGGGGCAATTTCGAAACATCCTTTCAGGGGCCTTAACACGAGGTAAGACATACACTGGAGGAATTTTCTGTCCACTTGCACTTACGAAACATAGCAAGGTGACATTCTCGCCCCTTACAACAGTAGAAAGCCTAGTTTCATCACAGTTCCAGATTATAGTTGGTCCAAATTGTTAACGAATATAAAGTGATTTCAAATATTCAAAAAACTGCTTGACAACTGAAGAATTAAATCCAGCTGCTCTTGCTTGGCTGGTGTTTTCTGGTGTCTGTGTTGAAAGCTTAGAGTTTCGCTTCATGAAGTTTTTGAACCAGTCTAAGCCAGCCTTCTCATCTTTATTCCAATTTTCGGAGACTGCAATAGAGAGTGTCAATGCCCAGTCGTAAGTAAACTTTTGAAAAGCCTTTGGTGTCAGACCGTGGTTCATTAAGCTACATTTCTGAAGGTAGGTGCTGAGCTCTTTCTCTTGTTTTTCATAAATATTGTTCGCAGAGGATTCCCAATCACCTCAAAGACTGCTAGTTCTTGTGCAAGGACTGTTTCAACCCCTTTTCTTTCGATTCCAGTATGAGGTTTTCTTGCGCGCTTTACGGCATAAAATACTGTTGTTTTTCTTAAGCCGTACTCTTCAGCAGCTTTGCCAAAGGTTTGTCTCTCTGCCAACACAGACTCCACAGCCTTTTAAGTTTCTCCTGCTCATGACATCCATGACCAGTTCTCAAATACGTTCGGACCATCTAAAAAAAAGAGGGGGTCTGTTACTCATGGCTAAAACAAACGACTTTGAGTACCAAGAAACTAATAAATAAATATCTGTTTTTGCTTTTCAGAGAGATCGTGAATTCATACCTGAAAATTGCAATTTCTTAATATTTTTCATTTGTTTACTTTAAAATTATGAATTTTTTATGGATGCACTACAGTTGCCTTCATAGAACTACAAAAAAAATATGGGAAAATAACTTGTTAAGTTTGACTGCACTTTTTATAAGTAAACATCAAACATTAGCAATCTGTTGTGTCTCAAATACAACAACATCCTTCAAAGGAAAGGCTAAGGCTTTCTTAACCTATTTGGTACCACGTGCAATTAGCTTATTTAGCTGATTATTTACAGTTTTCAAACAGGTTGTTTCAATTAGAAATTTAAATTGTGGTTTTCCTTAATTTCACAGAATGTATAGGACCTTATAAGTTTCCAGGTAACCAACTCAAAAAATTGTCATGGTTGTTGGTACTTTAAGCACTTATTTCAGTTAATAACTTAATATTATAACAGTAAGTATGGAAAGTTGACATAAATGGTGACAAAAAAAGAAAAAAACAATCTAGTATCCAGCGCTAACATTAAACAGTAACAAATAGAACAAAGAACAAGCATAATTAAAAATCTTTACTTTATTTGGTCAGTGAGGGTTGAAACCCGACGCTTGAAAGTCGTTCGGAATAACCCCTAGACTATCCTTCGGAATTGCCGCAGACGGACAAAAGAAAATTAAATGGCGACTGTGGTCTAGCCGGTTAGCAAATTGATATAAGAATCATTCCATAGAGAATACAAATAGAAGCCTACTCAATCAAAAGAATTATATGTTACCAGCCTGCTAAGTTCTAATTTCCAGCAAGAGCTAAAAAAATTTCAGATGTTGTTAAAAGTTGCTTGGCTTTTCAAACTGACTTCATACTTATGCCAATTTTGCGCTTCATGGAGGTCATCTACAATGAATTTTTATGTGTAAAAAACTGAATATAAGATGCCCTAAAATTGAAGATTCGGTTTTGCCCCCGTTCGGTATGACCCCCTCTCCTCAATGTTTTTATTGAAATCTTTGTCGTAGAAACTTGGAAAAGGGCTCATTCGATTGGAAATTCAAAGGGCTAGTGCCCTTTTTAATAGTCAAAAGTGATTTGAGGGCAACTAACCTTCCTCTAACGCCCACCTTTTCCCAAACACATCCAATCAAAATTTTTAGATAGCCATTTTATTCAACGGAGTTGAAAGTTTTGGAAATTAGGTCTTGAAGGATGACAACCCATCCCCCACAACCCTCTGGACAAGGGTTGTAATTTACGCCCTAGGAGCATGTAGGGTTTTTGTAGAAAGTGATGTTGTAAAAACATCAAAAAGGGCTCATTCAATTGAAAATTGAAAGAGCTAGTGCCCTTTTAATAGTCGAACGTGATTGATGAGCAACTAATCTCCCTCTCACGCCCACCACTTCCCCAAACACATCCAATCAAAATTTTGAGATATCAATTTTGTTCAACGTAGTCGAAAGTTCTGGAAATAAGGTCTTTTAGGATGATAACCTCCTCAGAGCCCAAACTGCAAGGGTTGTAAGTTATGCCCTGGGGGCATATAAGGTTTATATAGAAAGTTGTTGTAAAAATTCAAAAAAGGGCTCATTTGTTTGGAAATTGAAATTGCCCTTTTTAATAGTCGAAAGTGAGTGGAGAGCAATTGAACCCCTTCTCATGTCAACCATTTCCCTAAACACATCCAATCAAAGTTTAGAGATAGCCATTTTGTTCAACAAAGTTGAAAGTTCTGGAAATTATGTATTTAAGGATGACAAGCCCCCCAAAGTCCCCAGGGCAAAGGTTGTAAGTTATGCCCTGGGGGCATATAAGGTTTTTATAGATATTTATAGATTTTTATAGTTGTCTTGAAAACTTCAAAAGGGGCTCATTCAATTGGGAATTGAGAGGTTTAGTGCCCTTTTTAATAGTTGAAAGTGATTGGAGGGTAACTAACCACCCTCTCACGCCCACCATTCCCCCAAACATATCCAATGAAAATTTTCAGATGGCCATTGTGTTGAAGGTAGTAGAAAGTTCTGGAAATTAGGTGTTTGAGGATGACAACCCCCCAGCCCTCAGGGCAAGGGTTATCAGTTATGCCCTGAGATATAAGGTTCATATTGAAAGTTTTGTCCTAGAAACTTCAAAAGGGCTCATTTGATTGGAAATTTAAAGGGATAGTGCCTTTTTTTATAGTTGAAAGTGATGGGAGAGTGACTAACACCCCTCTCACGCCCACCATTTTCCCAAACATATCCAATCAAAATTTTTGAGATAGCCATTTTGTTTAACGTAGTTGAAAGTTATGGAAATTATGTCTTAGAGGATGACAACCACCCTCACAGCCCTTGGAGTTAGGTTGTAATGTTTGCCCTGGGGGCATATAAAATGTTTATGGAAAGCGTTATCGTAGAAACTCATAAAAGGCTCATTCGATTGGAAATCGAAAGGCCTAGTGCCCTTATTAATAGTCGAAAGTGATCGGAAGGCTTGAAATTTTTATAGTAAAGATCGATTTGGGTATAATGTATGATTTGTTGTTGTTGTTGTTTAGACCAGGGCACTTCGTATCGAAGGAGTTGTCGTAGGAAACTTGAAAAGGGCTCATTCGATTGAAAATAGATAGGGCTGATGCCTTTTTTAATAGTCGAAAGTTATTAGAGTACAACTAATCCCACGCCCACCCTCCCTTTTGCCTTTATGTTGAAAAACTAAATTTAAGATTAAATCAAAATGCACTGTGTTAATGCTAATTCGCAATAAGGCATCTCAGCATTATCCCAAGAACGACTGAGGGTATTATGTCCAAACTTTCGGATCTACTTCTCTTCTTAAAATTTAACCAAGTCAAAATAGCGTAAGTGTATCCAAGCTATCAAAATAGCGAAAGTAAGAAGATTTTTTTGCAAATGGTATCAAGTTTTCCGTTTCAGGTCAACTAGATTAGGTATGAAAAGGGTGTATGTTGTTAAAAATTGCTGAAAATTTTTTCTCAGCATACAAATAATAGGCCAAACTATAAAGTCTTGAAAAACGAAAAGATTTAAAGTATTATTTTCTTTATCCCTGAAAAGACTATGTCAATATAAAACGAACAGAAATTAATTAAAAAAACTTTCCACAAAATAAGTTTTTCAAAGAAAAGTAAAGAAATACATTAAACGAAAAATGAGCAAACATGAAATCAAATAATCTACGAAGCGTGAAACTACCGCAAATCAGCATCGATAAATAGATGAAACCCAAAACGAGCAGAAACTACAATAAATAACCGAGTCAAACTCAAAACGAGAAGAAATTAACTTAAGTTGGGATCAAAACCCCTATGCCTTCCCAAGGCCAGAACATAATTTGCACTTTAGTGAAAAAAAATATTAATGTTTTTACTTTTATAACTTTAATAAATCAAATAGTATTAATATTCTGATTACTAAATATCAGTATATGTATATTAAACTGACAATGCACATTCATTTGTATTTTTTCAGTAAAGTGCAAATTATGTTCTGGCCCTGGGAAGGCTTAGGGGTTTTGAATAAGTTATAAAACTTATTTTGTGGAATTTTTTTTTTTTATTTATTTAATTTCTTAAAATGACAAGCTTGCCTTTAGTCCATATTTGCTATCAATTGAGGATCTTGTAAAAAAAAAGATTTTTTTTCGGGGGGGGGGGGGGGGGGGTGGTAGAAAAAATGATTCATATAATTGGGTATAATCTTTGTTATTTCATTAGAATTGGAAGAGAAAATATTTCAAATCATCTATAGTATTTCCATGTTTCTGTCAAACAGGAAGTGGGTATCTATTTTCTCTTGTGTGTATGCACATGTTTTTCAAAATCATTTTATCATTATGGAATCTGAAACGAAATGAATGAAAGATGCAAAAATAGAATTAATTGAACAATTTTGTTGTTTGACGCTAAAGGAAACTGGGACTAGCATTCAAAGGAAAAAGCAACATTGCCACCAAGTGTTTATTATTATTTTTAGTAGATGATTAGCCAACTCATTAGCCTGTCAACCACATAACCTGTTTAAGCATTTACAGGACTCTTTCAACTCTAAATCTAGGCATTTTGTGTTGGCTGTCTTCCGAAGATAGTTTGATTTCTGTCTTTGTAAGGTATTCATTCTTGTGGACATTGGTTTGAAAAGGGGGAAGAAGGTGGGCTTGTTTTGTAAGCTTTTCTATTGAATGTGTTTGATGTCTCTTTTATTATGCTGTCTTTCAGTAGTTGAAGAGGCTTTACCAACTGACCATGAGGAGTTATTTGACTTTCTAAACCACTTTTGTCTCCTAAAAAGGAAGATTCTCCTGTAGGTACTTTTTGCTGCTTTTCAGGACCATGGAAACTTGAACCTAACAGCCAGGAACTGGGTTCCACATGTTTTAACAATGAAGGTACATGTCAAGCACTTGATTTTTGTATAATCAAATATATTGGGTAGTATTTAATTGGGAAAAGCTGGAACAAATTAGACTTTCCTAGGTTTTCATCAACTTAAGATTTGAAACTGCTGAAGCCAAAACGACATGAAAAAAAACAAACTTGAAACTAGTCTACTCAATGGATTATGTACAACAATTCCTGCAAATTATGGAACTTGATTATTTTCAAAAAATGAAATTTTTTTTAAATATGTAAAAAATTTGCTAATTTTGTTTAAGAACTTGTTTCATTTCTAAAATAAAATATTGAACATTAGTGTCGTCTTGTACTGTAGTAGTAAGTAGTAATTATTGTAGTGTAAATATTTTGTGCTTGTAGATGATGGTATTTCTTTTTTCACTCCGCTTGTTTTGTCTCCATTGTTGTATATCCAGCTGAAAATATATTATTATTATTCTATAAAGCTTTTGAATAGTATTACTAAACGTTTATAGTAAGATTTAGTTTGCCTTTTGAATTTTTAAAAAACCCATCAAAGCAATTTAAGTGTTAAACACAAAACAATTCACTCAGTGTCTAATATTTCAATAAAATAGACCTCTGTTTTTAAAAGCAAAGACAGAATTGTTGCGTAAATCAGCACTGTATTTATTGTGTTTGCAAATCTTAAAAGGAATTATGCTACCATATTTTGAAATTTCCAGCTTTAGCAAAACCCAATTTAAACAAAAGTTAAGTAAACAAAAGTTTGAATGGTGAAATGTTTTGTTACAAAAGAATGTCCAGCATTTATAGGAGTAAGTCAGAAACGAAGAACATTTTTGTGTGGAAGAAGCGAAAACTATTTTTCCTTTATATCCAAAACAGAATTATTAGTAAAAAGGAAAAACAGTGCAACAATTAAATCGTATTTTAATAAAAAAGAACTTAAATAAAAAAAAACATGCACATCAGCTTCGAGATTTTTCTTATATTGGTATTTTCAGTAGAAAAGAATGCTAATTGCTAAACTAAAAACCAAAACTAAAAAACGGAATTTTTATACCATTAGGTACATCAAAAGAATCAGATTTTTATGATTCCAAAATATATAAATGATTTCAAATATATAAATTTCATCAAATTTAGTCTTACCCATCAAAAGTTACGCGTCTGAGAAAATTTGCCTTATTTTCGAAAAAAGGGGGAAACAACCCCTAAAATTCATAGAACTTTAATGAAAATCACACCATTAGATTCAACATATCAGAGAACGCTACTAAAGAAGTTTCAAGCTTCTATCTGCAAAAATGTGGAATTTTTGTATTGTTTGCCAGAAGAAAAATCACAGATCCGTGTTTATTTGTTTTTTTTTTTTTTATTATTTCCCCAGGAGTGATCGTATCGATCCAGTAGTCCTAGAATATCGTGAGAGGGCTCATTCGAACGGAAATTAAATGTTCTAATGCCCTTTTTAAGCGACCAAAAAAATTGGAGGGCAACCTGGCCCCCTCCTGCGCTCATTTTTTTCCCGAAGTCACCCAATCAAAATTTTGAGATAGCCATTTTGTTCAGTATAGTCGAAAATCTGTTTAATATGTCTTGAGGATGACTTATCCCCAGTTCCCGGGGGAAGGGCTGTAAGTCATAAACTTTGCCCATTGTTTACATATAATATTGGTTATTGGGAAGTATACAGGCGTTTTGAGGAGGAATTTCTTTCTGGTGGGGGAGGAGGTTGGAGTAGGGGTTACGGGGAGACTCTTTCCATGGAGGATGTTTCCTTGGGGGAAGGGAAATTTCTATGATAGGGGCTGGTAGATTTCCCAGCACTATTTAAAAAACGATCAGAAATTAAATAAAAAGAAAAACAAGTTTTTTTTTCAACTGAAACTAAGGAGCAACATCAAAATTTAAAATGAACAGAAATGATTACGTATATGAGGGGGTTCGACCCCTAGTCAATACCTCGCTCTTTACGCTAAAGGTTTTTTAGTACTTTCGAAAGAGATATATATTCTAATTAACCGGCCTTTGTGATTAAGGGGTTTGTGATTCGAACAAAATTCGAACTTAAGCGTAAAGAGCGAGGTATTGACTAGGGGGCGAACTCCCTAATATACTTAATAAAAACATAAGAATATGGAAATTCGTTACGTAAGTTAATTCTTAAGTTACGTCAGAATAAAAATCCATTTCGTGTGGAGTATGAAGTTTAAATGCCCAGAATAGAAAACAACACATTAGCAAAAACAGACCACATTCAAAACTATCCTTTACCGTGAAAAATAGAAAGAGATCACTCGGGAAAAGCTATTGCCACAATGTAGTTTAAATAGTCTAATTGAAAGGCAATATTGCTTTTATTTTGATTATAAAATATCCAATAAGTGGCGCAAAGAAAGAATTATAACTGAATAAACGAAAAGTTTTTTTTTAAGTATACAAACACCATTCATACAGCCAATACATACAAAAACTATATTTTGTTTCTGTTTGAAACTTAGTGCATCCGTTTAAAGTCCTTTCTGAGCAGTAAAACAAGAAGAATAGAATCATTGACTGTAAGCCTGGCAAGAGTAAATCAGAGAGAACCATGGTGCATAGTAGCCTAAAGTGTGAAAACGCTTTTTGAAAAATAACTGTCTAGGGAGAAGGATTTTTGTTTGAATTTCAGAAGGCACTTGAAAGCACTGAAATTGTAAATAGACAAATCCTGAATTTGATAGCTTGGTTTTGTTTTGATTCCTGTGCTCACCAATTCATCACCCTTTCCCCCAAAAATAAGTTTTTGCAAGCCTGTGTTATACCCCACTCTGGTATCCGAGTAGACCCATGCTATTAAAACAGAAAAACAATCACAAGAGACAAGTGGCAAATGAACTTGTTTAAATAGAATAAGAACGTTATAACCTCATACCTGCTTTTATGATATAAATGTGTGATTTTAGTGCAACGGTACCTTCGGCACTGTGAATATGGGCGTCGATGTTCTAGAACACCTCAGTAAATTTCTTCAAGAGCACCCTAGAAATCACAGAATAGCAATGATTAAATGGTAAACTCAATAGATGCTTGTGAAACTATAGAGCTCTGCAGCCATTTTTTAATAAACCAAAGGTAAAAGCGCTGATAATTTGCTATTATGCCTTTCCAGTCCACAAAGGCTAGTTTCAGTATGTATAAATAGGTTAGCTCTAGTTATTTCTATTTCCAAAAATTAATTAGATATCATTTGGATATGGAAATTTGTGAATAAATTGCTAAATCATGAAATTGGTTTTCTATTAATCAAATTACCTTTATTAATTATCACACCATCATCAAGGCTCCATCAAATAATAACGCTTAAATTTTTTCAGGTCTGATCTTTAGTTTCATTTTTCACACTTGTAGTCTGTTTTTTTATTTTGCGAGGGTTCATAATTTTTAGTTAATTTTTGGTAATGTTTAATCCTACTTTATTATTTTCTTTCTCTTTGTTTATTTTTAATTTTTGTTGTTGAAGCTGGAGATACTTCATCAATTGAAGCTGAAACGATCAGAGACACTACTATTTTTAATTCATCTGAGCATCAACTACCTGTGGATGCTTCATCCAGAATAACCAATTTAACATCAGAATCGGACTCCCAAAATCTGGACAACAATGACGAAGGTATATTTGAAACTATTAGTTTTGTGAACTTAATTTGAAAAGGAAATGTTTTGTCAAAAATAAAAGTTTTTGTAAATTTTACAAGCTCAACATCAACAATACTTGTATATCAAGCTATATTTACAAAATAAAATAATTCAAAGTCAATCATTTTATTGACCTCCAAAATTTGAGAGTATAAACAAAAACGAAAAAACTGACAATATAAACACATAACAACAAACAAATATAAATACAGGCCAATATACACAAACCTAAATTATACTAATAATTCTAAATTACATTTCATTGATAACATCGTAAATTTTAACGTAAACAAGCAGCAAATCTAGAAAAAAATAGAAACATTATAAATTATAAAAACAAAACCAACCGACTAAAGAAAAAATATTCTGGTTTCAAAAATTTAAGAAATTCCAGAGTTGGGCTTTGGGAATTAATAAATTAAATAGATAAATTAAAAGATTTAATAAATGAAATCTTAATAACCATACAACAACCCATTCTTAGAAAAAGTGCTAGTTCATATTGTACAATAGCAATTTTTGTGGTCTTGCTGAACCCTATTACGCCTCTGGTTTTTTTTTTCTTTTTCTCTTCTTATGTATTTCTATCAGTTCATTAATTAATTCATTTTTTCTTGGAATATTGTTGTTTATTTCTTCAGTGATTTCTCTTTTGCTTATTGTTTTAACTTGTTCGTTCCCTTTGTCTATGACTTCCCCCCCCCCAAAAAAAAAACAAGACAAACCAGTTTGTGTATGCCTATTAAGTAAACACTTCTGTAAAGTCTATTTTGTTCTTCTTATAATATTTTGCCTAGCGTTTTTGATTATCATTTTGATTCATTCATTCGTGGAATGTTTTTGTTCCTTCCTTCAATGATTTTTCTTTTGTCATATGTTTTAAATTTAAATAAACAAGCAGCAAATCTAAATAAATGGAAATATTAGAAGTTTTAAAAATAATACCAACCAACTAAAGAAAAAAAAATATTCTAGTTTCAAAAATTTCAGAAATTCCAGAGTCGGACTGTGGGAAATCGATGACCCTAGTAAATTAATTTTTTGTTGCTCCTTATTCATTATCACAATGGGATTGTTCATACCATATTGATTTATCACTGAGGACGTAGAATGAAATTTTGAAAGTCGACATAAAAAAATTCCAAAATAAAAAAATAAAATGTTTAATGTTTCAACAACTAGAAGAACTAAAATACGGTAACCGTACTAAATAAAGAAGAACTTGAGGTAGAGTTTCCGAATCAAAACATGAGTTAATGACTTCGTTGTCAAAAAGTCCTGGAGAGAAATTACCCTACCAAAACTTGTAGAGATGCAAGAAAGGACAAATTTTATATACTTTTATTTTATAATTTTATAACTCAAATGTTAAGCACCAAAAATTGTGAGACATTTCTCCTCCTGAGGCTCTCACCATTAAAAGTAACTTAACTTCCTTTTACACTAGTTACTTAAAAATTTCCCTTTTTAAGTAATTAAAAAGTTAAATTTGTGCAGCATGACTTTCGTTTCGAGTGAATTTAGTTGCCAAAGGGGACATTTATCTTAGATTTAGACCAAAATGAAAGCTGATTCAGAACAATGGTTTTTATTTACATTCAGCAGAATAATATTTTATTTGTTAAACATCCTTTTGAGAATTGTAAAATGAAAGATCCCGAAGCCCATAAAAACTGATGTCAGATTTAAATGCAAAGTATCTAATTAAAATTGACATCATTGCCCATCTCTCCTTCTTCTTGAAAACAGGAGAAATACATTTCTGCATTGGTTGTGTAGATTGTAGCCCGTAGAGAGATTATTAAAGTTTGTTCCCTCTGTAACGTTGACCTTGATAGTTGAGAGTCAATTATAGCCATTCATCCAAGCATATTTTTGAAATTTATTTTGAATTTTTCATAGTGAAAAACGCTTTGAATACATGAAATATAGGTAAAATTACCAATTTTTAAGCAAGTTTAAATAATACTCTGTTGAAAATTCTGAGTAATTTCGTATTTCTGACTCGATGAATTCACAGATTTGAAAAAAATGAATCCAGCTATACAAGTGTCTTGTTCACTTGATGCAAGTAAGATCTTTGGGCTTGTCACAGCATTATATCTTTGAAGGGGAACATAAACCCTAGGCCCAATGGAGTGTTAGTCAGAATTTTTGACAAAAGACCAGATGCAAGTAAAATGGCTCATTAGTTTTTTCCAGAGTTAAATACTACTTCTACTATTGACTCAGCGAAGCACCAAAACGTGTGAGGCCAACACAGCTACGCACGCTCCTCCTCCACTCTAATTTTGTTCTAAGCCTCCCTCTTTGCACCTTCCCATGACGTTCCCATTTCCCTAAAAATTTTCTTTATGAGGTTCCCCTACCCCGACCGCGGACGAGCTGCTCTTCGCTTAACTCTAGACGGTTGACTGAAAGGGATAATCTTTGGCAATCTGTCATCCTTTATCCGCGTATCGTGCCCTTGCTTTTCAACCTTTCTCTCAATTGTAACCCTGGAACTCAATTGTAACCCGGGATTGAACCACATTTTTTGCACAGCCTATCCTTTGAAATATACTCAGTCTGTAGGGTACCCTAAACAATCCGTCGGCAATTTCTCTGGAAACCATCCAGCAAATCTTCCTCCGTTTTTCGGAGCACTCATACTTCGGAACAATATTTGACCATTGTCATCATTATAGCTTCCATTAGTCTAATCTTGCTTCGAAGACATTTCTTCCTATTCTTCCAACTTTCTTCAACAACAAAAAAAATACCATGAGCTTTGGTTATTCTATATTTAACATCTTCAAGGCACCCACCGTCTTCACTAATAATACTACCAAGGTAAGTTAAGCTGTCCACTTAATCGATCTTTTCGTTTCCCAAAATCACCTTTTTTTCACTTAATTCTTAGCCTTAGTGACTTAGTCTTCTTAACATTCATTTTCAAACCTATTCTAGCACCCTGAACTCGCAAAATCTTTAGAAGTTCATTCATTTTGCTCACACTTTCATCTAGGTTGTTTAAATCTTCAGCATAATCTATATCCTGGAAAGTTATACTTCCCCATTTTATTCCGTGTTCTCTCATTGCCTTTCCTGTGCTCCTTGAGACGAAGTCTATCAAAATGATCCATATAAGTGGGGATAGAACACAACCCTGCTTAACTCGATATTTAATACGAAACAAGTGTAAGTGTAAAGTGTAATTGTCATAAAGACAGTACTTGTCTGGTATACCGTATAAGGATAGGTCTTTGGTTTACAATACCGTAACCAGTAAGGTTAACTGTGAATACAACTTATAGTAGATAATTAATTTGGAAGTGGTTTTCAGTCCGAAAATACCGGTGCGGAAAGGAGTTAATGTGTGTCTGCATAACGAAACAACAACCTAAATAGGATATAACATCGTTGATATAACTCATAGTTGCTTCTTTTTCTTCCTTTTTTTCTTGGAAGATAGTAGCCTAGTCCATAACTCATTTTATTTTATTTCAACTCCATTTTTACGTGAAGCGAAATCTGTGTGGATTGTTGGTATATTGACGATCTTGTCAGGATTGCTAAATAAGAGGATTAGTGCACCCCCCCCCCTCCAGGGATCAAAATTTGTGTTTTTAAGGGCTGTTTCGATAAAGGAAACCATCTTTAAAATGGGGCGAAAACAGGGTTTTTCTAAAAAAAAAAAATTCTCCACTTAGTAAAAGTCAAAGAGGCCTATTAGTCTACTATTACTGCCAAAAACACCCACCAAAACAGACAAAACCCATAACAATTATTCATTAATCAGTACCTCGAACGAATGCTTTGTCGTTTACTAGTATATAATGGTGCCACTCCTCAAGCGGGAGCGTAAGATCCCCAGTCTTCTGGGGAACCTGATAGGGCAAGGTCCAGTCCTCGACAGAGGGTTTTGTCCATAGATCTGGATCTTACGCCCTCCCGCCGGTGTCCTATAGGGAGTCCTTCCACGATGGTGATCCGCGTCAACATGCAAACCCATTGCTGGGAGAAGGTATGTAACTCACGGGACGTGTCCTACGCCGGTGGGCCCTACTGAGTATACATTAGAGGAGTCTTCCTCCTCCTCCACCTTCATTTACAGCCCCCGAGAGAGGGTGCCCAGTGTCTATTATGGGCCTTCAGGGTGCGTTTTTTGTGGTTTTTTTCGCAAGAAAAAGATTGAAATTAATTTTAGAAATTGGGAATTCGGAAGAAACTGGTAAGTCAGGCTTAGTGCCAAAAGCCTGTAAATAGTTGTACAATTTGACATTTTGCTTTATTTTATTTTTTAAGGTGGACGTCAATTCTCATGTCCTGCGGAAGAAAGAAATTAGTTATAGAGCAATTTTCATAAAGAATCATGACACCTTACTAGCAAATGACAATTAAAAGCAAAGAATAGGTTAAACAATTAAGAATAATAAAAGTGTGCGCAAGTATATATAGTACTAGGGTTTTATTTATAACTGAAGACCATTTAATTTGTTTGTGGAATTTGGTTTGTAACCGTCTTCCACAAAATCTTCATTTAGCCACCGGCATTTTCTAAAAAAAGACTACAGTGTTTGAAATACTTCTGTGAAACTGAACACATTATTTTTTTTATCCTTGTAAGATGGTTAGAGGTTTTGTATGTCAAAGATTCATTCATAATTTGCAATTGCTGTGGTAGCAAAATGATGAAAAGCCAGGAAGATGTCCAATCTGTGTTAAAAAGCATTTTAAGTATATGCTACACCAGAATGCAAAAAAAAAAAAATCTCGAATGGGAAAAATGTCGTGCGTGACAATCAAGAGCTTTACGAATGAGAAATGCAGAATATATCAAATGCTGACTTTATAACAGACATACAAAGTCTCGTCTTTATAAATAAAGCTCAGCCGCTAGTTCTAAAGACTAAGTTTAAGAGCCACGATCGCGTCCGATCGTGTAAAAACCAAGTAAAACCATATTAGGTTCCTGGTTTAATTTTGAATATAAAATTACACCATATTTGTTGTTTCCCAAAAATGGGGTCCAAAAAAGGGCCAAAGTGATGTCTATGCAAATTTAAAATTTCGTTCAAATGTGTTTCACCGGCCCTGTCGTGTTTAACTGATCCTGTCGTGTTTAAGCGGCCGAAAAGTGTTGAATTGGTTTTTATTTTGAACCATTTGAACAGGTTTTATGAGGGTTTCGCAAGCGAGGAATCCCCAAACGCACTGACTTTCTGCCGTCACCCACTTGGACACTGAAATTCGGACACTAGGACATCGGACATTCGAAAACTCGAATGTTTAGACACTCGGACATTAGGACACTTGGACTTTTTTTTATTTAAAAAAAATTCACATCCTTAAAAGACATTGTGTATACTTGTAACAATAATTTTTTTTAACTTACAAATTTATCAAGTATTGATAAGTTTGTGTATTGAAGTATTGAAATCAAGTATTGAAATATTGAAATACTTGATTTCATACTTGATTGAATCAAGTATTGAAATCAAACGTGTTTAAGCGGCCGAAAAGTGTTGAATTGGCTTTTACTTCGAACCATGTGAACAGGTTTAATGAGTGTTTCACAAGCGAGGAATCCCCAAACGCACTGACTTTCTGTCGTCACCCGCTCGGACACCGAACTGGGACACTCGGACATTTGGACACTAGGACACTCGGACTTTTTTTTTTTCAATTTTTTTTCACATCCTTAAAAGACATTGTGTATACTTGCAACAACAATTTTTTAACTTACAAATTTATCAAGTATGAATGATATGAGAGGTTTTACACTTTTTTTTTGATAAAAATGAATAAAGTAGACAGACAAAACTCAAACAGAATCTTGTTATTTTTGAAAAATCGTTGAATCTAAATGACCAGTTTCAAAAGTTTAAAATTGTGATTTTAAATAAGTTGAGTATCAAAATTTTACAGTTCTAGAAAGATATTTTTAGCAAACGGACCAAAGGACTTACCAATATCTAAAGAGAATGTGCATATTTTCTAAAGCCATTTTCGTCTGTTAACAAATTTAGAGGGAGTAGTCAATCCGGACTTGGCCCAGTTAAAGATAGGAATGGGGCCTCAATTAGAGATAAGAAAAAAACTAAAGAGAGATGGGCTGAACATTTTGAGAATTTGCTTAACCGAGATAGAGTTGAAGGAAAAGATATAGAGGAAAATGAAAAAGTTTGTGATACCTTGGATGTGAAGGAAGATTTGTTTTGTGTGGAGGAATTAGCGACAGTACTAAAAGGATTAAAAAATAATAAGGCTCCAGGTGCTGATAGGGTGGTAAATGAGTTTCTTAAATATGGTGGCTCTGAGGTTAGAAATAAGTTACTGAAGATTATGAATATAATTTTTGATAAAGGGGAAGTACCTAACGATTTTAGGAAAACCTTAATTAAGCCACTTTATAAGAAAGGTGATAAAAAAGAGTGTGGTAATTATCGAGGCATTAGTTTGATCTCTGTAGGTAGTAAATTACTTAGTAGCATAATACTTTTTAGACTGAGAGATGCCGTTGACAAAGTCTTAAGAGAAGGACAGTGCGGTTTTAGAAGAGGTAGAGGATGTGTTGACCAAATTTTCGCTCTTACGCTAATAATTGAGAAGTGCCTGAGTTTTCAAACACCTAGGTCCTCAGTTTTATAGATTATGAGCAAGCGTTCGATTCTGTTGATAGAAGAGCTTTAGTAAAGGTTTTATCCTTGTATGGTATACCAGACAAATACACTAAAGTGATTAGTGCTATGTACGAGAATAACACTGCTGCGGTTAAGATAGGAAATGAGGTTAGCAGCTGGTTTTGTATTAAATCAGGAGTTAAGCAGGGTTGTATTCTATCCCCCTTTCAATGGATTATTTTGATGGACTTTGTCTTAAGGAGCACAGGAAAGGCAATGGGAGACCACGGAATCAAATGGGGAGGAAAATGTCTCCTGTACTTAGATTATGCTGATGATTTAAGCATCCTAGATGGAAGGTGTGAGCAAAATGAATGAAGTTTTAGAGGTTTTGCGAGTACAGGGTGGTAGAATAGGTTTGAAAATTAACGTTAAGAAGACTAAGTCACTAAGGCTAGGAATAAGTGAAGATGAAAAGGTGACATTGGGTAAGGAAAAGATTGATCAGTTGGGCAGCTTCACTTACCTTGGAAGTATTATTAGTAATGATGGTGGGAGCAGTGAAGATGTTAAGAGTAGAATAGCCAAGGCTCAGGGTGTTTTTTCACGCTTAAAAAAAAGTTGGGAATTATAGGAAGATAAGTCTGCAAACCAAGATTAGAATATTCAGCTACAGTGATGACAGTGGTCAAATATGGCTCTGAAGCATGGCCGCTCCGAAAAGCAGATGAAGATTTGCTAGATATTTTCCATAGAAATTGCTTAAAGATTGTTCTGGGTACCCGGCTGACTGACCGTATGTCAAACAATAGGCTATACGAAAAATGTGGCTCAATACCCCTCTCTAGGGCTATAATGAAAGAAACTGAGGTGGATAGGGCACGTTGTGTGGATGAAGGATGACAGATTGCCGAAGATTGTTCTTTTTGGCCAACCGTCTAGGGCTAAACGGAAAGCATGTCGTCCCCGTCTGGGGTGGGAGGACGTTATAAAAAAAGATCTAAAGGAAATGGGAACTTTGTGGGCGGGTGTAAAAAGGGAGGCTTTGAATAGATTTTGGTGGAGGAGAAGCGTGCGTAGCTGTGTTGGCCTCAGGCGGCTTGATGCTGCGGTGAGTTGTTAGTAGTAGTTAGTAGTATTAGACTGTGCGTAGAACTTGCTTGTGAGCAGTTGTGCTTCTTTTAAGGTCTTCGAGACATCCATCATCATGCTGATAGCAATGCTAAAAAAAATTGTTCCTCTAAACGAATTTCTAAATATGTAAAAGATTATTAACGTGAAAAAATAAAAATTAAACATTTCAGTTTACAAAAAAAGTTTATAGGCTAAAAATGAAATCTGAACGTCAATTAAGTTTAAACCTAAGTTTGTTCAGAAAACACGGTGAAAGGGGGAAAAGGGGGCACTTTTCCCTGTAGACCCTCATTTTTGGAACTACATAATTATTTTCTGCTGTCTACAATTTTATTGGTACAATGGAATTCCTAATTTATGTAATGTTGCTGTTAAATTAGTTTTCAAAGTGAAATTATGATACAAGTTTGATGTAAGTAAGTTCAACTAGAGGACAGGGGTAGAAAAGGAAATTATTCGTTAAAACCTATCAAGTTGTTTTCAATCCTGTATGACTTTCAAGTCTTAAAGCTTATAAAGATTTTCTATATTATTATTCCAATTCTATTTCTTCTATGAAGTGAAACTAATTTCAAGTTGTGTTCTTTCATTTTTGCTTCATCCGAAAGTGGTTGGCAGTGTAGGTCCCAAACAGGTAACAGTTATAAAATGTTCACCTTTCATTTGTAATTACTATGATGTCTAATTATTGAATCGTTGTCATCTTATTTAAGTTTAATAAAATAATTTTTTACTATAGAGATAATTCATTCAGCTGTGTGCAGTTCTGATGGTGTGGATCAACATAAACTCTTTGGCCCAAAACCAATCGTGAAGGTGAAGATGCTGACAGAGAAGGCTATTGATTCATTCGAAGTGGATTCTGAAGCAAAAAACTTGGACAATCATAAGATATATTTGAATAGTTCCTTGTGTAGTAAAAAATCCAGAACATTGGAAAGAAGTAAAGAAACATATACAGGGACAAAGCAACATATTTGTGATGTATGTGACAAGAGCTTTTCTCGTGTGGACCATTTGAAAAGGCACCAAAGAGTGCACACTGGGGAAAACCGTTTAAATGTGAGGTCTGTGAAAATACTTTTGCTCAGTCGAGCCATTTGATTCAGCACCAAAGAGTGCACACTAGGGACAAACCGTTTAAATGTGAGGTCTGTGAGAAAACTTTTTGTCAGTCAAGCAGTTTGATTAAGCACCAAAGAGTGCACACTGGGGAGAAACCGTTTAAATGTGAGGTCCGTGAGAAATCTTTTTCTCAGTCAAGCAGTTTGATTACGCACCAAAGTGTGCACACTGGGGAGAAACCGTTTAAATGTGAGGTCTGTGAAAAACTTTTTGTCAGTCAAGCAGTTTGATTAAGCACCAAAGAGTGCACACGGGGGAGAAACCGTTTAAATGTGAAGTCTGTGAGAAAACTTTTTCTCAGTCAAGCAGTTTGATTACACACCAAAGAGTGCACACTGGGGAGAAACCATTTAATGTGAGGTCTGTGAGAAAACTTTTCTTTGTCAAGCTGCTTGATTAAGCACCAACGAGTACACACTGGAAAAAAACCGTTTAAATGTGAGGTCTGTGCAAAAACATTTTGTGTGTCAAGCAATTTGAACGTGCATAGAAGGGTACACACAGGTGAAAAACCCTTTAATTGTGATGTATGTGAAAAAGCTTTTTCTAAGTCAGTCAGTTTGATTAAGCACCAAAGAGTGCACACTGGGGAGAAACCGTTGAAGTGTGATATATGCAAGATAGAATATTCTTCTAAATTAAATCTTAATAATCATATAACAACCCATTCTTAGAAAAAGTGGTAGTTCATATTGTACAATTGAAGTTTCTGTGGCCTTGCTGAACCTTATTATACCTCTGCTTTTTCTTTTTTTTATGCTCTTCTTTTATATTTCTATCAGTTCATTAATTAATTCATTTGTTCTTGGAATGCTTTTGTTTATTTCTTCAATGATTTCTCTTTTGCTTATTGTTTTAACTTGTTCGTTCCCTAATTCCATGACTTCCTTCCCCCCTCCTTCCCAAAAAAAAACACAACTAAATACCGTATGTGTATGCCTTTTGAGTAAACACCAAAATGGACTTTGTAGGCTAAAGTCTATTTTATTCTTCTTATAATATTTTGCAGTATTTTTGCTACCCTTTTGATTCATTGATTCGTGGAATATTTTTGTTAATTTCTTCAATGACTTTTCTTTTCCCATTTGTTTTAACTTGTTCCTTCTTTTGGCTACGTCTTATCCCCCCCCCCCTCCCCCCTCCAAGTAACTCTGTATTTGTATGCCTGGTTGATTTAACACCCCTGCAAAGTCTGTTTTATTCTTCTTTTAATGTCTTCATTTTAAAAACCATGATTGTCACTAAGATTTGAACTCAGGGGGGGGGGGATGTCTGCTCATTAATTGAGTTCTCCAATTCAGTGACGTTCTTTTAAGTGATTATAAAGTATTCTTGACACCAATTCAGATTATAAAAAAACGATGAATGTTGGTTTATCCATACAATCAGGTTCAAAAGGACCTAAACCTTTACTGTCTAACGTGAGAACTTAGGAAACAAATTTTGTTCTGTTTTGGTTTTTTGACAACAAATGGATGTATGAAGAAATATTGGGTGTTTGATGAAATTACGGTGCATTATCTCGTGATTTTATAAAATCTGCCGAAAATTCTAGTTTTTCGATCAGCTTAAAACTGGTTTATTGAATGGGCCAGGGAGCATTGTGGCACTACCTGGTTAAAATCCATACTCTAGTTCAAGTAGTCCTAATTTACAAAAAAAAAAATAAGCTCCTAGTTTTTGTTTGGGTTTGTACTTGTTCTTGTTGAAATTTGTACATGAAAATGAAATCAGAAAATGATCAATCTAAGTGTTTTGGGCCACGTGTGTTGTTTATTTAATTTTTTTGTTGTTGTTCTATTTTGTTTAGACTAGCGCACTTTGTATAGAAGTTGTTGTAGAAACTTCGATATGAGTCATTCGACCGGAAATTGAAAGACTTAACGCCCTTTCTGATAGTCAAAAGCAATTGGAGAGTAACCACCTCCAGCTCGCACACCTGTCATTTCCCCAAACATATTTAGTAAAATTTTTGGAACAGCCATTTTGTTTAGCGTAGTTGAAATGTCCATTAATTATGCATTTGAGGATGACAAAACCCAAGAGCCCTCAGGACAAGGGTTATAAATTATATTAGTTGTCCGTTATTAACATACAAGACTTTATGGAAGGGGTGGTTGTATAAGCTTTGAGGGGCGTTCATTGGGAATCAGAAGTGGTACTGGCCTTTTTAAGCGTCTAAAGTTATCAAAGGGCAACAAGCCCCCCCCCCACATCCTCTTCTCCCCAAATGCATTCGGATAGAAATTTGAGATAGCCATGGTGTTCAAAATAGTCCGAAAATGATATAACAAGGTCTTTGGGGTTGAAATTACCCCTCAGAATTTGTGGGCAAATGTTGTAAGTAATGCCCTAGGGGCATATTAGGTTTTTATGGAAAGGGTATTCGTGTTAACTTGAGAGGAGGCTCATTTACCCGGAAATTGAAATTTCTAGTTCCCTTTTGAATAAGTTCCCTTTTGTTCCCTTCAAAATTGATTTAGGGAAACTAGCCTTCTTTTCCCGAAACGTATCTGATCTAAATTTTGTGATAGCAATTTTGTTCAAAAAAGTCCAAAGAACATACGGCATTGACTCTAGGGTTGACACAACCAACCATAGCCCTATTGCAAGGTTTGTAAAATATGCCCTGGCAGTAGATTGATTTGTTAAAGAATGGTCGGTCCTATAACTTTGGATGGGGCTCATTTGATTGAAAATTGGAAGTTATAGTGTCCTTCTTAAGAAACAAAAGTGATTTAGGGCTCCACCACCCACGGCTATTTTTTCCAAAAGCACACATCCAATCAAAATTTTGAGGCACGTATTTTCTTCAGCAATATTGAAAGGTCCAATAGATATAACTTCGTGTTTGTCATCCTCCCCCCCCCCCGCCACAGCCCTTTGGGGCAAGGGTTGTAAGTTAGGCAATTGGTTCATTGTTTGCATATAATATATGATATTAAGAAAGGTAAACATGTTTGAGCTTTACTTTCCAAAAAGACAAAGTGCATTCAGGTGAGCTTTTCAAAAATAGTTGAGGGGAGTAATGAACTAAATCAGAACACGTTATATGAATACGGGTTGTCAAAAAGGCGTAACTCAAAAATGACTGAGTATGTTAATTTGGAACTTACAGGCAATGATCAATTGACCAAAAGGACAAGATTTGCGCACTACTAATATTAATACAGCTACTACTACTACCACACCACTGCATTTACAATATTCAGGGGAAATTTGAACTAATTCAATAGACACTATGTGCATTCACACAGTAAAAAAATGTACATCAGGAATGGATTTGAGTATTAAGTTGGTACTTTCAGTAAATGCTTAAAGGGGAAGATCAATTGACCAGAGGTAATAGGTGTACGCTACTCCTAATATTACTACAACTGCTACATTTTCTACTACTACTTCTATAACAAGTTTTTATTAGCCCAAGAGCATTCAAGTAAAAATTTCAGGAAGCATTTAAATGCACAGGTTATCCAAAGGAGATATCAGCATTGGCTGATTGTATTAATTTGAAACTTCCAGAACTTGATGAGAGTTATGATCAAACTGACCAAAAAGCAATACATTAATAGTACTGCTGCTACTAGTACTATTGCTAATGCAATTACTACTAATAATGTGACTACTTTTACGGCTATGACTAAGGTTATGAAGGTGAAATTTTTAGGGGGAAGGTGAACTGAATCACAACACGCCGTTTGTATGCAAATTGTCGAAATGGTGTATCAGTAATATCTTTGGAAAGGCTTGATGTGTAAAGTTGAAACATGCAGGACGTGTTTTAAGGAATGTTGAACTTTCCAAAAGACAATATTTGCATCCTATTGCTAATTCATACTGCTATTACTATTATTACAACTTCAGCTATTACTACTGCCCCTAAAGCTAAGACTAATACTATTATTTCTACTGCTGCTACTATTATTGCACCTAAAGCTAAGGGTATTAAGGCGAAAACTTGTGTAATATTGAAACTGTATTGAACTAAATCGGAACATACTATGGCCACACAGGTTGTCAAGAGGGCGTATCAGCAATGCTAAAAGAACGGCTGATGGTATTAAGACTAAACTTTTATCGTTTGTTCAAGGGGATGCTGATGAAAATAATGGTGTTGTGCGCATAATGCTAATGATTATATTTTAATTCACATATGGTGGTCTATATTTGATGGGAGTAGATATAATACATTTGGTTTTTGTATATATTTAAAATTTTCTGTTTTTTTTTCCTTATAGATTCTATCTTTTCATAGTCACTTACTTTTGGTCTATTGTTTTATTTGCTGTTATTTTCGTTTTCATCTGTACTGAAGAACCCTTCTTTAATATAACGTGGCTGCTGCGGGCCCACCTCGTATGACGGAAAAATCAAATTGTTCAGGAGACAATAACAATTTGTTGGTAGGGTTTGTTGGTACGATTTTTAAGATAAAAATACCAATAAAATCCACAAGACTCAGAAAAAAATGATTTATATTTAGATGTTAATTTTAATTACCATAATCAATTTGGAGTGGTATAAATAGCTCATACGAGCTGTGCGTGGCTCCTAGCTTTGTAAAAGGTGTGATAACTGACTTCCTTCAAAAATGTCAAATGCACTTTATATAAAATATGCACTTTACTTAAAAAAATATAAATGCTTTTTACTTTTATAACTTTAATAAATCAAATTATTTTAACATTTTGATTACTAAATATCAGTATATGTATATTAAACTGACGATCCACATTCATTTGTATTTTTTCAGTAAAGTGCAAATTTTGTTCTGGTCTGGGAAGGCATAGGGGTTTTCCGCCCAACTTATGCTAATTTCTGCTCGTTTTGAGTTTGGCTCGGTTATTTATTTTAATTTCTGTTCGTTTTGGGTTTCATTTATTTATCAATGCTGTTTTGTAGTAGTTTCGAGCCTGGTAGATTATTTGATTTATTTTTGCTGATTTTTTGTTTAATAGAGTTCTTTACTTTTCTTTGAAAAACCTATTTTGTGTAAAAAGTTTTTTTTAAATTAATTTCTGTTCGTTTTATATTGACATAGTCTTTTCAGGGAAAAAGAAAAAAATATTTTAAATCTTTTTGTTTTTTAAGACTTTATAGTTTGGCCTGATATTGGTATGCTGGAGAAAAATTTTGACATTTCTTAACAACATACACCCTTTGAAATATCTGGACTGTGTGAGCCTCTTTTGAAGTTTTTACGACAACGCCTTCTATTAAAAACCTTATATGGCCCCAGGGCATAACTTAAAACCCTTGCCCCGTGGATTGTAGGGGAGTGTCCTCCTCAAAAAGATATTTTTTATCAGAAAATCAGCTACGCTGACAAAATGCATATCTCAAAATTTTGATTGGATGTGTTTTGGGGGAATAATGAGCGTGGGGGGGGGGCTAATTGACGTCCAATCACCTTCGACTATTAAAAAGGGGACTAGCCCTTTGAATTTTCAATCGAATGAGCCTATTTTGAAGTTTCTACGACAACGTCTTCTATAAAAAACCTTATATGCCCCCAGGGCATAACTTAAAACCCTTGCCCCGAGGGTTGTGGGGGAGTGTCCTCCTCAAAAAGATATTTTCTATCTGGAAATCAGGTACGCTGACAAAATGCCTATCTCAAAATTTTGATTGGATGTGTTTGGGGGCATGATGGCCGTAGGGGGGGGGGGCTAGTTTCCCTCCAATGACTTTTGACTATTAAAAAGGGCACTAACTCTTTGAATTTCCAAGCGAATGAGTCTGTTTTGAAGTTTCTACGACAACGCCTTCTATAAAAGCCTTATATGCCCCCAGGGCATAACTTAAAACCCTTGCCCTGAGGGTTGCGGGGGAGTGTCCTCCTCAAAAACCTATTTTCTATCTGGAAATCAAATACGTTGAACAAAATCTAGGCTATCTCACAATTTTGATTGGATGTGTTTGGCGGAATGATGGGTGTGGGGGGGAAGCTTGTTCCTTCCAATCACTTTCGACTATTAAAAAGGCACTAGCCCTTTGAATTTACAATCGAATGAGCCTGTTTTGAAGTTTCTACGACAACGCCTTCAATAAAAACCTTATATGCCCCCATGGCATAACTTAAAACCCTTGCCCTGAGGGTTGTGGGGGAGGGTCCTCCTCAAAAACACAATTTTCATCTGAAAATCAACTAAGCTGAACAAAATGGCTATCTCAAAATTTCGATTGGATGTAAATAATTTCTTAGACCACACTGCTTTTCCATTAAAAAAAAAAAAAAAAAAAAAAAAAAAAAAAAAAAAAAAAAAAAAAAAAAAATTAAAAACCCGTTTTTCGTGTTTAAAAAAAAAGACCACACTGCTTTTCCATTAAAAAAAAAAAAAAAAAAAAAAAAAAAAAAAAAAAAAAAAAAAAAAAAAAATTAAAACCCGTTTTTCGTGTTTAAAAAAAAAAATTTTTTGTTTTTAATGGAAAAGCAGTGTGGTCTAAGAAATTATTTACGTCTAGCCTACGGGTGGCAAAAGACCAATTCAATTTTATTATTTTTGAATTTAGCAAAAAAACATGCCAATATAATTACACAACAAAAGTTTTAGAAAAGTGCCAAAGTAAATAAACTAATTCCAAAAATCGTTTCGTTTTAATTATCATTTAAATACATATAATGAAGAAAAGCACACGAGAAAGGTAAATTTACTAAACTTAAACCATGTGCTGAAAGATAAACGTTTCCAGCGATCACAAGTTGTAAAAGAAATAGATTGTTTAAAATATAGCCTTGGTAATTTCCTTAATACAAATGATTTCCAACAAATTATATCAATCTTTAAAAATTCTTTTCAACATATTCTAAGATTATCTAAGGAAAGACTAAACCAAAAATTTTTGCAGTTAAAAAGGGAAAAGGAAAAACAAAAAACTATCAATGTATAAGCCTAATTATTTCCCAGGTCCTGGGGTGATTAATTTAAGCAAAAAGGAGTTAACCAAAGAACAAAAGGAAATCCTTGAAAGAGGTATAAAATTTGGACCTAAATCCTAAAAATGTACCGATAGAGGAAATTATTTCAAAGATTGAAACAGGGATTCATAAGTTTCCAAAAGATATAAATAATGTAGATGAATTAAGACTAAGGGTAGTGAATATTTTAACAGATTTTGGTAGTTATCAAGAAAAAGTTAAGAACAAAGATATTAAAATTTTAAAAGATTTAAAAAAAGATGATTCTCTAATAATAACGAAAGCGGATAAGAGCAATACAGTAGTAATACTAGAAAAAGATGATTATGACAGTAAAATAGAAACAATTCTAAGTGATACTTCAACATATAAAAAACTTAACTCGGACCCAACTGATTTGTATGCTAAAAGATTAAGAAAAGATTTAGAAGACCTTAAAACAAATGGAAGTATCACACCCCAGATGTATCACAAGTTCTTTCCAAGGGGATCAGTTAGCCCTAGAATATATGGTGTGCCAAAAATACATAAAACAGGCATCCCCTTAAGACCTATTGTTTCAACAACCAATTCACCAACGGTAAAAATCGAGAAATGGGCAGCAATGACACTTAAACCATTATTATATCTCCAAAATTCGTATATAAAAAACTCGAAATTTTTAAAAGACAAACTTATAAGTGTAGAAATATCAGAAGAATCTAGATTGTTCAGTTTCGATATAAAATCCATGTATACGTATATTCCTTTTGATAAATCGTTTAGTATTTTATCCAAAAAACTTGAGGAACGAAAACAATGAGATAGAAGAATTACCTTCGGGAATTGAACTGGAAACTATATTAAATTTAGTCAAAATAACTAGCAGATATACTAAACTATTTCAAGTTTAGAGATAATTTTTACCATCAAATTAGGGGTTTAGCAATGGGAGGGCCTTTAAGTCCGTTGTTAGCAAACATTTATGTAGAGTATGTTGAAAATTTAGCTATAGAAACATATTTTTTAAAACCTAAATTTTGGGGCAGATATATGGATGATATTTTAATTATTTGGAATTACGGGGAATCAGAAATTGAAGGTTTCTTGGAACATTTAAATAATTTGGGAGGAGAGTTAATTTTTACAATTGAAAAGGAAACAGAGAATAAGTTACCGTTTCTAGATATTTTGATCCATAGAAATAATAATGAACTAGCATTTTCAATTTACCGTAAACCGACTAGTAACAACCGTTATTTGTCTTTCACATCAAATCACCCGATCCAAGTAAAAAGGGGTGTGGTTATTTCTTTAGTGGATAGGGTATTAAAATTAGCATCACCAGGATACATAAGAAATGAACTAATTTTTATTAAGGATATTCTAATAGGTAATGGCTATCCGGAAAAAATGATTTCTCAAATAATTGAAAGAGGAAAAAAAAGTTGACGGAGCCAAAAATATTAGAAGAAGATGGGTCAAATCAAGAAAACAAATTACATAACTTTGCCTTTTGTACCAATTTTATCACAAAAATTAAGAAGAGAATTAAAAAAACATAATATAAATACAGCATTTAAATCAGGACATAATATAAACTCGTTGTTAAATAAAGGGAAAGACAAGATACCGAGAAATTTGCAAAAGGGAGTATACAAAATTCCATGTTCTTGTGGAAAATTTTATGTGGGTAGAACGCAACAAACTTTAGAAAATAGGCTAGAACAACACAAGAATGCAATAGATTACGCTCTAAAACAAAACAAAACACCAGAAACGTTTGAGTCAGCGGTTGCAGAACATCTTTATACTTTTCCTCATCACAGTATTTTATTTGATCAAACAAAAATAGTAGATACGTCTGTAGGACTTTTACAAAGCTTCAGGGAAATTATAGAAATAAAAAAGATAATATATGGGGGTACTAGCATCAATAGAGATGAAGGGGAATTTGGGATCAATTCAATTTATAATAGTTTAATTAAAATGCAGGCAAGATATTCAACCAATACTGATTTTAATAATATTTCTGAAACGAAAGATGACCTTGCGAACAAAGGTCAGAATGGGTTAAATGATGAGAAAAGTAAACGAACTGCAGCTAAGCTTGCAACAAAACGAATCCATTCAATTTATAATTCATAAAATGGTTGATGAACTTGTGAAATTTAATTAAGGGTTATGGACCGGGGGGTTAGTTGACCTTTTATTGTTTTGGTCTAAGTATAAATATATTCTTCATTTTTGATAGATTTCAATTTATATACTGGGAGGAGGCGAGTAGAATCAATATAGACATTCAGTACATGGAAGTGTTTATTTAATATATTTCCATTTATATACTGAGAGGAGGCCAGTTGAAAGACATTCAGTGCATGGAAGTGTTTAATTAATATGTGAGTTTTGTTCTTATTTATTTATATTTTCTTTCGTTTTTGCTTTTTGTTCTCTTTATGTGTTTAGTATGTTTTATTGTAATGTAATTTAAGTTGTTTTTTTTTTTGCTTTATTTATTTATTTTTTTTCCGTTGAGAAAGGCTCCCGGATGTGGGGCCGAAATATTCGGAGCTTTTGTGCATAATTAATTGTTTTGTAGTTCACTGCTTGTTAGAAATTAAAACCCGTTTTTCGTGTTTAAAAAATTTTTTGTTTTTTATTGGATGTGTTTGGGGAATGATCGGCGTGAGGGGGGAGGGCTTTTTGCCCTCCAATCACTTTCGACTATTAAAAACGGCACTAGAACTCTCGATTTCCAATCGAAAGAACCTCTTTTGAAGTGTCTATGATGACCTCTTCTTCATGAAGTGCCCTGCTTTAAAGAAAAAAATAATAAACTGTACATTGTGTCAACATTGATCTTATATGCCCTCAGGGCATAACTTAAAACCCTTGCCCCGAGGGTTGTGGGGGAGTGTCCTCCTCAAAAAGATATTTTCTATCTGGAAATGAATTATGCTGAACAAAATGGCTATTTCAAAATTTTGATTGGATGTGTGTGGGAATGATGGGCTTGAGGGGGCTATTTGCCTTCAAATCATTTTCGACTATTAAAAAGGGCACTAGCCACTTCAATTTTCAATCGAATGAGCCCTTTTCGAAGTTTCTAAGACGACTGCTTCGATACAAAGTGCCCGGATATGGAGAAAAAACAACAACACATTGTGCCCACATCGATCTTTACTTAGGCAGCGCGCTAGCGCTGCCTATGATGTGCTCAGAATATTCTTCTTCTGCAAAATTCTTCAATTTAAATGCTATGCATCTGTCACACTGGTCCTTCTTTGGCTTGAAAGTCCCAATGTCTTTCTATTTCAATAGTTGTTTAAAAAAGTCATAGCTAACAATGTAAGCCTTTTCTTTTCCCATTTTTTCCCTCTTTAACAGTTCCAAAAGGATACTCAAAGTACTTTTTCTTGTCCCAGGCTCTACAGTAGTGGGATGGGAGCTTTGGAAGATCATCCAAAGACTTCTCTGCACTTTGCTTTCTGTATGCAAACCTAAGTGATTTCCTAGTATCCAATCGAATTGAGGTTTCTGGGCGGTTTGGATCTTGTGATGGATGGATTCCATCCTTTGCTGCCTGTTCAGACCAGTTCTTCACTTGCCATTTGCCAATACCAAACGTACTCATAAACGTTTGCTTGCTAACTCTTAGCATCCCTTCTGAGGTTCTCAAATTGTATTTCATGGTTCCTTTTTTTCTAGAAGGGCCAAGATTAGCCCCCCCCCCTGAAGTTCTCACAGTCGTCGTAAGTGACAAGTGTTGCTATGTAGACTTTTTGTTCCCAGGACATTTTTTTTCCCAAAAGCTACCTAACAAACTCTGCCTCTCACTATCAGGAATGATTGAACATTCCAAAACTCTGACCTTCTTAGCATCGACATTACAATGTATTCATTGAGGGTCAATTTTCTGTTCAGGCTTTAAATCTTAAGTAGCTTTCCACTAACTAAATTTCCTGTTCTCCACTTTTCTTCCTTCGTATTTTTTCCCTTGGCATCTAGCATAATAATTATTCAATCGGTTTTCCCCTGGCTTTGATCTTTCTTTGTTCCTGCTTTTTCTGGATGATGCAATATTATTTATCTCTGAGCTTTCTGTTTCTGCGTCCAAATTGTTTTCTGGAATATCTCTTAGACTTCTGTCGTGGACTGATGCGTTTCCACTTTCGTGGGCAGGTATATTTGGTGATAAAAATAACACCACTGATATCCGCTGATTCGGCTAGAGGAGATTCTCCAGCACTACTTTTGTCTTGATTCATTTAATATTCCTGTGCATTTTTTGAATTCGTATCAGTATATAAAACAGACTGTCCAGTCAGTTCTGTATTTACTAACTCTGCTTCATTGGTTTCCTCTGCTGCAAAAGATTATCACAAACTTCTGTAATCTGCTCTCTGGAAGAAGGAGTGCAGGCTCAGCAAAGACCAAAGATTCGTCTGCTATAACCTCACTTTCACTTCCTTGTTCTCTGACCTCTACTGGATGAGGGCTGGCTCTGTCACATGCAAATCTGATTAAAGGCATGAGGGGTACAGAATCTTCATATTATTCCTGAACTGGAAATGTTTTCAATGGTGAGTTTGCAGCCTATTCTGCCACTCTGCTGGGTTATTCTGCAGTCGTTGATTTTCAGGGTTCTGGTCCTGAAAGACTGGAACTGTTTTCAGGGACGAATTAGTGACCCAAGCTGAAATTTGGTTGGAGCGTCCTGGTGTTTCCAAGTTCTCGCTTAAATGTCCTCCTTTCTCCATCTGAAACTGCTCAAAATCCCTTGGCTTATGAAATCACAAACTGGTAAAAAAAAAAGAAAAAAAAGGTGTCCATACAAACAGTGTAATGGAACACCACTTTCAACAACAAACCATCTATACATACTGAGACCCTCTCATTGATAGGCGTAGCATATTAAGTTCTAGGGTCTGAACTCTTTTTCCAAGGAACCTGTCAGAGGGTTTCAGTGTCTGTAGAGGGGTAGCATAACATTAGCAAAACAGATGTTGTAAAACAGAAGAGTCCTAGTTCTCACAGTAGCTGGGTAATGTAACCTTCACCGGGCTCATAATTGAATTGTCATTAAGTCAAGTGAGATTGGAATCATCTCACTTGACTTAATGACGATTCAATATTGAATTACCGCCATATTAAACAAAACTCCAGCATCATTTTGATGGTAGAGATGGAAATCATAATCTTGCTTGACGTAATACAATTTATTTTGAATTACTGCCACATTAAACGAAACTCTTAAATCTTTTTCAAGATAGAAAAAATGCTGTGTTACTGACTGGCTGGAGTCTACCTGGAGAAACTTGCTTGGGTACTAGACGTTCTTGCAACATGATTTAGAAACAGGGCTTGGTACACAAACGTCTATTACCCTCCTGTTTTCTGTTATGATAAATAGCCTCGCTAAGAAACTTCCCGACAGATGGAAATTTGTGGATGACCGAACGGTTGTTGAAACCTGCTACAGAAACTTACTAAGCACCCCTATGAGCTTCCTCAATGATATTGCAAATTATGCTGCAGACTTAGACATGAGAGTTAACCCCTCTTAATCTATGATAATGCCAATATGTTTTCTTAAAACAACTCCCCTTTTCCTCAACCCTATCCCTCCAAATATTTCTATTTCTTCCTTTAAATTACTTGGTGTTACGATTTCCTCTAATTTAAAGTGGGATATCCACGTTAAAGATATTGTCCATAAAGCTAATACGTCCATGTCTCTCCTTAATCTATTGAATAAATTTAATGCCCCCCTCCCATTCCTTAAGGATGTATACTTCCTTTGTCTGCCCGCATCTTGAATATGCTTGTCCAGTTTGGCATCTCCCGTGATGAATCAGAAAAAATTGAATCCATTCTAAAAAGAGCCCTGAGAATAATTTTTAAAGAAGGTAAGGTAACATACTCGCTCCTTCTACAAAAAGGCAAGCTAGAAACTCTTGAGCACAGGAGAGGATCGTTGTGCCTTTGTTTTGCAAAAAATGCGGTAATAAACCATCTCGCGGAAAACATTTTCCCCGAAAGACACCCCCCCCCCCATCCAGACACCGCCTTCCACATGTTGTTTCTGAACCCGTTCCTATCTTGTCTCCTATCCGTTGTTTGACCTTCAGGTATGAAAAAAACTTTGTACCCTTCATTACGTATAAAATAAACCGCTAGTTCTCCTTCTTTTTTTTGGTACTAGTGATACCCTAGTTTTATGTTCGTTCGATTTTTTGTTTACTTCCCCTTTTTATATGTTATCTTTTAAACCTGTTTAACGCTAATTTTGTTTCACTCTTTTTTAGTTTTTACCTTTTTCAGTTTCTAACATTTTGCCGCTTATTTTTTTTACTAATGAATGGTTTTGCCGTTCTTGTATTGTCGTTTTTGGCATTTGTTTGCCAGGTTTTTTAGCTGTTGTGCTTTTTTTTAGTATTTTTTAGTTTTATGACTCCGAAAGGCGAATTCAGTCCTAAGGGGCTTGTGATAGACATTATGAAATAAATATCTTGTCCTATCCTACCTGACTTATACGTTGATGCACCATGAAAGAAAGCAGCCAGTTTTCTAGACTGCTTAAACAGAGGAATTAAGGTAAGTTCAGACGAATGGGATTCCTATCATTCCCTATGGGAATTCCTTTCAGGAGCCATCGTTTTCCCGTTTCGTTTTTCTGTTAGATTTCTTTCAACTTTTCCTTGCGAACTGAATGGGATTCACGGGAATTTTGAAGTGCAAAATTCAAATTCAGTAAGACATATCGGTACTTTGGCATTATCAGGGCCTCTCGAAAAAGTCAAGTTTGGTTAATGCTCATGAAATAAAATGAAATAAGATGAATATATAAAAGTTTAGAAGCAAATTTAGGCTATACATTTGCACATTAGGGGGAGGGAGGTGGGGGGTAAAGCATTGCATATGTTAAATACGTAACCTAATCTAGGTACCTTCCCCCCCCCCCTAAAATTCAAAAAACCCCAGTATAATATCGTATACGCAATGCAAACCAAGCTATTCATTGCCTAGTCTACAGCGGTTATCATGTCAAAAACGGGTTTTATCATTGCCTTCTCTATACTGATTAAGCCGAGAGGTCTTGATAATGTGAAACTACCGACATGTCTAGAATAAATCATCTGCAAAGTACAGCCTGATTTTTTTTTTACCTAACTGATTCCTGAGATTCTATCCAACTGAAGCTAGCTACAGCAACCAAAAATGCTGCCAAGTCTAAGGTTTCTGAGTCCGAGTCACTCATGCTCTCTGAATTTGAAATATTTGCTTCCTTCCATAAGGGATTTAGCTGTCGAACACTCTCGTTCTTCCTTATCGCTTTCCCATTCATCTGGACTTACCTTTAATAAGTATCTACACTGGTTTTCAAGAAATTGTAGTGAAATTAGCAATTCAGTGAGAGCTTTTCTTAACTTGTAAATCTATTATCAAACTTTTTGTTTCTTCCTAAGTGCAGCTATCACCATTTTTCGCCATAATACAAAGATCCTCTCTTATTCATTGTAAAATCAAAATATCTTCTTGCAAACAATGATGATGCGGATGAAACTGCATGAAAAGATTGCCGGTACAGCTCTTTTTAAAAGCCACAGAGAAGACTCGACCAAAAGCACACCATGTATAAATTAATGCAGCCAGATAGTCCCAAGCGCATGCCTTGTATAAATAAAAGCTTATGAAGTCTATCTGCACACAACTTGTATTTACGGATTAAAGTTATCAAAGATATTACGAGGTGTGTTTTTCTTTTTTTGTCACAAAAGTATTAAAGATAGAATATTGTAATTGCCACCAGACGACGCGGCATGAAAAACTGCATTGGATGCATGTAAATAGTCATTTTCGGTAAAAATCGACTATACGAGGTATGCCCGCAGCAGCCGCGATAACTTATCTTGTCTTTTTCAAATGGCTTTATGCCCGTTTTTGCTAAGTTTTTCTTTTGTTTGTTTACGATTTAACTGCTAAAGGGACAATCGAAATATAATGTTCGAAAAATAAATGAACATTTATGAACGACCAATGACTCCTAAAAGTCACTTTACGTTAGCAACCCCAAGGAAGCTTTGGCCGGGGAAGATGCAGAAACACGGTGCTTAATAATGACACGCTTAATAATAACACGGTGCTATGGAGGACCGTTGACTCCTAAAAGTCACTTTATATCCGTAACCACCAGGAAGTTGTAGCCTGAAAAGAATCAGAAATACGGTGTGCCGGACATAGAGGGATCTACGCAATCTGCACACACCTCGGTTCAACTATTATACGAGTATATCACTGGAGCGAGAAGCCTGAAGGATGACCGGTGGCTTCTCCTTGCTTGTCTTGGCACTTCTGGGGGCACAGTTGGTACTAAGTTCTAGCCATAAGATAAGGATGAAGAGCATCAGGATATTTTACCCAGTAATTTCTCAGCAGCCCACAAAAGATGGACCACTCTCTGTCATAAGGCAGAATGTAATTGCAGATCATTGGGTATACGAATTATGAGCAGATATTAACCACAGACGGTGTCAAAGTTAATAATTTGCACTTAAAACCGACACAGGACTTATAATTTTGCTTCTGAAGTACAAACTGCATGAATTGTTTTACACCATTTCACCAGTTTCTAGATTCAAGATGAACATAATCTTTCACCCTCTTCAGTCCTCTTTTTTTCTGTTTCGTTTGTTTTCTCTTTAAAACATCAGGAACTTGTTGCTTTTTTGTGTTTTGCATAATTGTAATTCTTTGTTTTTGCAAATTAATAGTTTTATCATTGTGTAATAACACTTCGTCATTGTTTGCACCTGGAAATTGAATCATGTTATTTTGAAGATGCTAAAAACAAAGAATTATAAACAAAATATTTGAATTGAAATGAAAACTGACCTAAAACATCATTGAAACAAAATGTAAAAAACTTATAATGAATGTGTAGCTCATAAAACTATAATTGAAAACCTTTAAACCCGAAAAACCAGTGTTGTCGTTTTCAAAACGCTGAAGACAATGAATTAAATCAAGATCTTGAGATTTGAAATGAAAACAAAGCGAATTGGGATGTAATTGAAGGATAGCAGAAATAAATTGCAAATAATTGAAAACAAAGGAATCACGCAATTCTTCTACTATTCTTCTTCTTCTCCTACTAAGAGCTCACTGCAGTACTAAACCGCTTGATGCCTACACAACTGTGCATACTCCTGCATTCCAATATATCGAAAATATTTGCTTCTCCATCACCAGTCCGAACTATAAGGGGTAATATATCTTGTCTTATCCCTTTTCCAACCCAACCAAGCTTTAGAGCCGACTATAAAACGAAAAAGAATTAGTAAGGATAGAAAATCATAAAAACAAAATATGACATAGCACTCACTATCCAGAAATTATCCAAAACAGAATTATTAGTAAAAAGGAAAAACAGTGCAACAATTAAATCGTATTTTAATAAAAAAGAACTTAAATAAAAAAAAACATGCACATCAGCTTCGAGATTTTTCTTATATTGGTATTTTCAGTAGAAAAGAATGCTAATTGCTAAACTAAAAACCAAAACTAAAAAACGGAATTTTTATACCATTAGGTACATCAAAAGAATCATATTTTTATGATTCCAAAATATATAAATGATTTCAAATATATAAATTTCATCAAATTTAGTCTTACCCATCAAAAGTTACGCGTCTGAGAAAATTTGCCTTATTTTCGAAAAAAGGGGGAAACAACCCCTAAAATTCATAGAACTTTAATGAAAATCACACCATTAGATTCAACATATCAGAGAAGGCTACTAAAGAAGTTTCAAGCTTCTATCTGCAAAAATGTGGAATTTTTGTATTGTTTGCAAGAAGAAAAATCACAGATCCGTGTTTATTTGTTTTTTTGTTTTTTTTTATTATTTCTCCAGGAGTGATCGTATCGATCCAGTAGTCCTAGAATATCATGAGAGGGCTCATTCGAACGGAAATTAAATGTTCTAATGCCCTTTTTAAGCGACCAAAAAAATTGGAGGGCAATCTGGCCCCCTCCTGCGCTCATTTTTTTCCCAAAGTCACCCAATCAAAATTTTGAGATAGCCATTTTGTTCAGTATAGTCGAAAATCTGTTTAATACGGTTCCCGGGGGAAGGGCTGTAAGTCATAAGCTTTGCCCATTGTTTACATATAATATTGGTTATTGGGAAGTATACAGGCGTTTTGAGGAGAAATTTCTTTCTGGTGGGGGAGGAGGTCGGAGTAGGGGTTACGGAGGAGACTCTTTCCAGGGAGGATGTTTCCTTGGGGGAAGGGAAATTTCTATGATAGGGGCTGGTAGATTTCCCAGCACTATTTAAAAAACGATCAGAAATTAAATAAAAAGAAAAACAAGTTTTTTTTTCAACTGAAACTAAGGAGCAACATCAAAATTTAAAATGAACAGAAATGATTATGTATATGAGGGGGTTCGACCCCTAGTCAATACCTCGCTCTTTACGCTAAAGGTTTTTTAGTACTTTCGAAAGAGATATATATTCTAATTAACCGGCCTTTGTGATTAAGGGGTTTGTGATTCGAACAAAATTCGAACTTAAGCGTAAAGAGCGAGGTATTGACTAGGGGGTGAACTCCCTAATATACTTAATAAAAACATAAGAATATGGAAATTCGTTACGTAAGTTAATTTTTAAGTTACGTCAGAATAAAAATCCATTTCGTGTGGAGTATGAAGTTTAAATGCCCAGAATAGAAAACAACACATTAGCAAAAACAGACCACATTCAAAACTATCCTTTACCGTGAAAAACAGAAAGAGATCACTCGGGAAAAGCTATTGCCACAATGTAGTTTAAATAGTCTAATTGAAAGGCCAATATTGCTTTTATTTTGATTATAAAATATCCAATAAGTGGCGCAAAGAAAGAATTATAACTGAATAAACGAAAAGTTTTTTTTTAAGTATACAAACACCATTCATACAGCCAATACATACAAAAACTATATTTTGTTTCTGTTTGAAACTTAGTGCATCCGTTTAAAGTCCTTTCTGAGCAGTATAACAAGAAGAATAGAATCATTGCTATTAATATTGCAAGAGTAAATCAGAGAGAACCATGGTGCATAGTAACCTAAAGTGTGAAAACGCTTTTTGAAAAATAACTGTCTAGGGAGAAGGATTTTTGTTTGAATTTCAGAAGGCACTTGAAAGCACAAATCCTGATTTTGATAGTTTGGTTTTGTTTTGATTCCTGTGCTCACCAATTCATCACCCTTTCCCCCAAAAATAAGTTTTTGCAAGCCTGTGTTATACCCCACTCTGGTATCCGAGTAGACCCATACTATTAAAAAAGAAAAACAATCACAAGAGACAAGTGGCAAATGAACTTATTTAAATAGAATAAGAACGTTATAACCTCATACCTGCTGTCTTCTTAACATTAATTTTCAAACCTATTCTAGCACCCTGAACTCGCAAAATCTTTAGAAGTTCATTCATTTTGCTCACACTTTCATCTAGGTTGTTTAAATCTTCAGCATAATCTATATCCTGGAAAGTTATACTTCCCCATTTTATTCCGTGTTCTCTTATTGCCTTTCCTGTGCTCCTTGAGACGAAGTCTATCAAAATGATCCGTATAAGTGGGGATAGAACACAACCCTGCTTAACTCGATATTTAATACGAAACAAGTGTAAGTGTAAAGTGTAATTGTCATAAAGACAGTACTTGTCTGGTATACCGTATAAGGATAGGTCTTTGGTTTACAATACCGTAACCAGTAAGGTTAACTGTGAATACAACTTATAGTGGATTAATTAATTTGGAAGAGGTTTTCAGTCCGAATGTGTGTCTGCATAACGAAACAACAACCTAAATAGGATATAACATCGTTGATATAACTCATAGTTGCTTCTTTTTCTTCCTTTTTTTCTTGGGAGATAGTAGCCTAGTCCATAGCTCATTTTTATTTTATTTCAACTCCATTTTTAGGTGAAGCGAAATCTGTGTGGATTGTTGGTATATTGACGATCTTGTCAGGATTGCTAAATAAGAGGATTAGTGCACCCCCCCCCCTCCAGGGATCAAAATTTGTGTTTTTAAGGGCTGTTTCGATAAAGGAAACTATCTTTAAAATGGGGCGAAAACAGGGTTTTTCTAAAAAAAAATTTCTCCACTTAGTAGAAGTCAAAGAAGCCTATTAGTCTACTACTACTGCTAAAAACACCCACCAAAACAGACAAAACCCATAACAATTATTCATTAATCAGTGTCTCGAACAAATGCTTTGTCGTTTACTAGTATATAATGGTGCCACTCCTCAAGCGGGACCGTAAGATCCCCAGTCTTCTGGGGAACACAACAGGGCAAGGTCCAGTCCTCAACAGAGGGTTTCGTCCATAGATCTGGATCTTACGCACTCCCGCCGGTGTCCTATAGGGGATCCTTCCACGATGGTGTTCCGCGTCAACATGCAAACCCATTGCTGGGAGAAGGTATGTAACTCAGGGGACGTTTCCTACGCCGGTGGGCCCTACTGAGTATACATTAGAGGAGTCTTCCTCCTCCTCCACTTTCATTTACAGCCCCCGAGAGAGGGTGCCCCAGTGTCTATTATGGGCCTTCAGAGTGTGTTTTTTGTGGGTTTTTTCGCAAGAAAAAGATTGGAATTAATTTTAGAAATTGGGAATTCGGAAGAAACTGGTAAGTCAGGCTTAGTGCCAAAAGCCTGTAAATAGTTGTACAATTTGACATTTTGCTTTATTTTATTTTTTAAGGTGGACGTCAATTCTCATGTCCTGCGGAAGAAAGAAACTAGTTATAGAGCAATTTTCATAAAGAATCATGACACCTTACTAGCAAATGACAATTAAAAGCAAAGAATAGGTTAAACAGTTAAGAATAATAAAAGTGTGCGCAAGTATTATATAGTACTAGGGTTTTATTTATAACTGAAGACCATTTAATTTGTTTTTGGAATTTGGTTTATAACCGTCTTCCACAAGATCTTCATTTAGCCACCGGCATTTTCTAAAAAAAAGACTACAGTGCTTGAAATGCTCCAGTTAAACTGAACACATTATTTTTTTTCATCCTTGTAAGATGGTTAGAGGTTTTGTATGTCAAAGATTCATTCATAATTTGCAATTGCTGTGGTAGCAAAATGATGAAAAGCCCGGAAGATGTCCAATCTGTGTTAAAAAGCATTTTAAGTATATGCTACACCAGAATGCAGAAAAAAAAAATTCCCGAATGGGAAAAATGTCATGCGTGACAATCAAGAGCTTTACGAATGAGAAATGCAGAATATATCAAATGCTGACTTTATAACAGACATACAAAGTCTCGTCTTTATAAATAAAGCTCGGCCGCTAGTTCTAAAGACTAAGGTTAAGAGCCACGATCGAGTCCGATCGTGTAAAAACGAAGTAAAACCTTATTAGGTTCCTGGTTTAATTTTGAATATAAAATTACACCATATTTGTTGTTTCCCAAAAATGGGGTCCAACAAAGGGCCAAAGTGATTTCTATGCAAATTTAAAATTTCGTTCAAATGTGTTTCACCGGCCCTGTCGTGTTTAACTGATCCAAATGTGTTTAAGTGGCCGAAAAGTGTTGAATTGGTTTTTATTTTGAACCATTTGAACAGGTTTCATGAGGGTTTCGCAAGCGAGGAATCCCCAAACGCACTGACTTTCTGCCGTCACCCGCTTGGACACTGAAACTCAGAAGTTAGGACATCTGACATTTGAAAACTCGAATGTTTAGACACTCGGACATTAGGACACTCGGACTTTTTTTTATTTAAAAAAATCACATCCTTAAAAGACATTGTGTATACTTGTAACAATATTTTTTTTTAACTTACAAATTTATCAAGTATTAATAAATTTGTGTATTGAAGTTTTGAAATCAAGTATTGAAGTATTGAAATACTTGATTTTATACTTGATTGAATCAAGTATTGAAATCAAACGTGTTTAAGCGGCCGAAAAGTGTTGAATTGGCTTTTATTTTGAATCATGTGAACAGGTTTAATGAGTGTTTCACAAGCGAGAAATCCCCAAACGCACTGATTTTCTGTCGTCATCCGCTCGGACACCGATTTGGGACACTAGGACACTCGGACTTTTTTTATTTTTTTTTCTATTTTTTTTCACATCCTTAAAAGACATTGTGTATTCTTGTAACAACAATTTTTAACAAATTTATCAAGTATGAATGATATGAGAGGTTTTACACTCTTTTTTTGAGGAAATGAATAAAGTAGACAGGCAAAACTCAAACAGAATCTTGGTATTTTTGAAAAATCGTTGAATCTAAATGACCAGTTTCAAAAGTTTAAAATTGTGATTTTAAATAAGTTGAGTATTAAAATTTTATAGTTCTAGAAAGATATTTTTAGCAAACGGACCAAAGGACTTACCAATATCTAAAGAGAATATACATATTTTCTAAAGCCATTTTTCGTGTGTTAACAAATTTAGAGGGAGTAGTCAATCCGGACTTGGCCCTGTTAAAGATAGGAATGGGGCCTCAATTAGAGATAAGAAAAAAACTAAAGAGAGATGGGCTGAACATTTTGAGAATTTGCTTATCCGAGATAGAGTTGAAGGAAAAGATATAGAGGAAAATGAAAAAGTTTGTGATATCTTGGATGCCAAGGAAGATTTGTTTTGTGTGGAGGAATTAGCGACAATACTAAAAGGATTAAAAAATAATAAGGCTCCAGGTGCTGATAAGGTGGTAAATGAGTTTCTTAAATATGGTGGCTCTGAGGTTAGAAATAAGTTACTGAAGATCATGAATATAATTTTTGATAATGGGCAAGTACCTAACGATTTTAGGAAAACCTTAATTAAGCCACTTTATAAGAAAGGTGATAAAAAAGAGTGTGGTAATTATCGAGGCATTAGTTTGGTCTCTGTAGGTAGTAAATTACTTAGTAATATAATACTTTTTAGACTGAGAGATGCCGTTGACAAAGTCTTAAGAGAAGGACAGTGCGGTTTTAGAAGAGGTAGAGGATGAGTTGACCAAATTTTCGCTCTTACGCTAATAATTGAGAAGTGCCTGAGTTTTCAAACACCTTTGGTCCTCAGTTTTATAGATTATGAGCAAGCGTTCGATTCTGTTGATAGAAGAGCTTTAGTATTTGTTTTATCCTTGTATGGTATACCAGACAAATACACTAAAGTGATTAGTGCTATGTACGAGAATAACCCTGCTGCGGTTAAGATAGGAAATGAGGTTAGCAGCTGGTTTTGTATTAAATCAGGAGTTAAGCAGGGTTGTATTCTATCCCCCTTTATATGGATTATTTTGATAGACTTTGTCTTAAGGAGCACAGGAAAGGCAATGGGAGACCATTGAATCAAATGGGGAGGAAAATGTCTCCTGTACTTAGATTATGCTGATGATTTAAGCATCCTAGATGGAATTGTGAGCAAAATGAATGAAGTTTTAGAGGTTTTGCGAGTACAGGGTGGTAGAATAGGTTTGAAAATTAACGTTAAGAAGACTAAGTCACTAAGGCTAGGAATAAGTGAAGATGAAAAGGTGACATTGGGAAAGGAAAAGATTGATCAGTTGGGCAGCTTCACTTACCTTGGAAGTATTATTAGTAATGATGGTGGGAGCAGTGAAGATGTTAAGAGTAGAATAGCCAAGGCTCAGGGTGTTTTTTCACGCTAAAAAAAAAGTTGGGAATAATAGGAAGATAAGTCTGCAAACCAAGATTAGAATATTCAGCTACAGTGATGACAGTGGTCAAATATGGCTCTGAAGCAAGGCCGCTCTGAAAAGCGGATGAAGATTTGCTAGATATTTTCCATAGAAATTGCTTAAAGATTGTTCTGGGTACCCGGCTGACTGACCGTATGTGAAACAATAGGCTATACGAAAAATGTGGCTCAATACCCCTCTCTAGGGCTATAATGAAAGAAAGTGAGGTGGATAGGGCACGTTGTGTGGATGAAGGATGACAGATTGCCGAAGATTGTTCTTTTTAGCCAACCGCCTAGGGCTAAACGGAAAGCATGTCGTCCCCGTCTGGGATGGGAGGATGTTATAAAAAAAGATCTAAAGGAAATGGGAACTTTGTGGCCGGGTGTAAAAAGGGAGGCTTTGAATAGATTGGGGTGGAGGAGAAGCGTGCGTAGCTGTGTTGGCCTCAGGCGGCTTGATGCTGCGGTGAGTTGTTAGTAGTAGTTAGTAGTATTAGACTGTGCGTAGAACTTGCTTGTGAGCAGTTGTGCTTCTTTTAAGGTCTTCGAGACATCCATCATCATGCTGATAGCAATGCTAAAAAAAATTGTTCCTCTAAACGAATTTCTAAATATGTAAATGATTATTAACGTGAAAAAATAAAAATTAAACATTTCAGTTTACAAAAAAAGTTTATAGGCTAAAAATGAAATCTGAACGTCAATTAAGTTTAAACCTAAGTTTGTTCAGAAAACACGGTGAAAGGGGGAAAAGGGGGCACTTTTCCCTGTAGATCCTCATTTTTAGAACTACATAATTATTTTCTGCTGTCTACAATTTTATTGGTATAGTGGAATTCCTAATTTATGTAATGTTGATGTTAAATTAGTTTTCAAAGTGAAATTATGATACAAGTTTGATGTAAGTTCAACTAGAGGACAGGGGTATTCGTTAAAACCTATCAAGTTTTTTTTCAATCCTGTATGACTTTCAAGTCTTAAAGCTTATAAAGATTTTCTATATTATTATTCCAATTCTATTTCTTCTATGAAGTGAAACTAATTACAAGTTGCGTTCTTTCATTTTTGCTTCATCCGAAAGTACTTGGCAGTGTAGGTCCCAAACAGGTAACAGTTATAAAATGTTCACCTTTCATTTGTAATTACTATGATGTCTAATTATTGAATCGTTTTCATCTTATTTAAGTTTAATAAAATAATTTTTTTACTATAGAGATAATTCATTCAGCTGTGTGCAGTTCTGATGGTGTGGATCAACATAAACTCTTTGGCCCAAAACCAATCGTGAAGGTGAAGATGCTGACAGAGAAGGCTTTTGATTCATTCGAAGTTGATTCTGAAGCAAAAAACTTGGACAATCATAAGATATATTTGAATAGTTCCTTGTGTAGTAAAAAATACAGAATATTGGAAAGAAGTAAAGAAACATGTACAGGGACAAAGCAACATATTTAAGATGTTTGTGACAAGAGCTTTTCTCGTGTGGACCATTTGAAAAGGCACCAAAGAGTGCACACTGGGGAGAAACCGTTTAAATGTGAGGTCTGTGAAAAACTTTTGGTCAGTCGAGCCATATGATTCAGCACCAAAGAGTGCACACTAGGGACAAACCGTTTAAATGTGAGGTCTGTGAGAAACTTTTTGTCAGTAAGTAGTTTGATTAATCACCAAATAGTGCACACTGGGAGAACCGTTTAAATGTGAGGTCTGTGAGAAACTTTTCTCAGTGAAGCAGTTTGATTACGCACCAAAGTGTGCACACTGGGGAGAAACCGTTTAAATGTGAAGTCTGTGAGAAAACTTTTTGTCCGTCAAGCAGTTTGATTAAGCACCAAAGAGTGCACAAGGGGGAGAAACCGTTTAAATGTGAAGTCTGTGAGAAAACTTTTTTCTCAGTCAAGCAGTTTGATAACACACCAAAGAGTGCACACTGGGGAGAAACCATTTAAATGTGAGGTCTGTGAGAAAACTTTTTCTTTGTCAAGCTGCTTGATTAAGCACCAACGAGCACACACTGGAAAAAAACCGTTTAAATGTGAGGTCTGTGCGAAAACGTTTTCTGTGTCAAGCAATTTGAACATGCATAAAAGGGTACACACAGGTGAAAAACCCTTTAATTGTGATGTATGTGAAAAAGCTTTTTCTAAGTCAGTCAGTTTGATTAAGCACCAAAGAGTGCACACTGGGGAGAAACCGTTGAAGTGTGATATATGCAAGATAGAATATTCTTCTAAATTAAATCTTAATTATCATATAACAACCCATTCTTAGAAAAAGTGGTAGTTCATATTGTACAATTAAAGTTTCTGTGGCCTTGCTGAACCCTATTATACCTCTGCTTTTTCTTTTTTTATGCTCTTCTTTTATATTTCTATCAGTTCATTAACTAATTCATTTGTTCTTGGAATGCTTTTGTTTATTTCTTCAATGATTTCTCTTTTGCTTATTGTTTTAACTTGTTCGTTCCCTAATTCCATGACTTGCTTCCCCCCTCCTTCCCCCCCCCCCAAAAAAAAACACAACGAAATACCGTATGTGTATGCCTTTTGAGTAAACACCAAAATGGACTTTGTAGGCTAAAGTCCATTTTATTCTTCTTATAATATTTTGCAGTATTTTTGCCACCCTTTTGATTCATTGATTCGTGGAATATTTTTGTTAATTTCTTCAATGACTTTTATTTTCCCATTTGTTTTAACTTGCTCCTTCTTTTGGCTACGTCTTCTCCCTCCCCCCCCCCCCTCCCCCTCCAAGTAACTCTGTATGTGTATGCCTGGTTGAGTTAACACCCCTGCAAAGTCTGTTTTATTCTTCTTTTAATGTCTTCATTTTAAAAACCATGATTGTCACTAAGATTTGAACTCAGGGGGGGGGGATGTCTGCTCATTAATTGAGTTCTCCAATTCGGTGACGTTCTTTTAAGTGATTATAAAGTATTCTTGACACCAATTCAGATTATAAAAAAAACGATGAATGTTGGTTTATCCATACAATCAGGTTCAAAAGGACCTAAACCTTTACTGTCTAACGTAAGAACTTAGGAAACAAATTTTGTTCTGTTTTGGTTTTTTGACAACAAATGGATGTATGAAGAAATATTTGGGTGTTTTGATGAAATTACGGTGCATTATCTCGTTAATTTTATTCCAAAATCTGCCGAAAATTCTAGTTTTTCGATCAGCTTAAAACTGGTTTATTGAATGGGCCAGGGGGCATTGTGGCACTACCTGGTTAAAATCCATACTCTAGTTCAAGTAGTCCTAATTTACAAAAAAAAACTAAGCTCCTAGTTTTTGTTTGGGTTTGTACTTGTTCTTGTTGAAATTTGTACAGGAAAATGAAATCAGAAAATGATCAATCTAAGTGTTTTAGGCCATGTGTGTTATTTATTTAATTTTTTTTTGTTGTTGTTCTATTTTGTTTAGACTAGAGCACTTTGTATAGAAGTTATTGTAGAAACTTCGATATGAGTCATTCGACCAGAAATTGAAAGACTTAACACCCTTTCTGATATTCAAAAGCAATTGGAGAGTAACCACCCCCAGCTCGTACACCCGTCATTTCCCCAAACATATTTAGGAAAATTTTTGGAAGAGCCATTTTGTTTAGCGTAGTTGAAATGTTCATTAATTATGCATTTGAGGATGACAAAACCCAAGAGCCCTCAGGACAAGGGTTATAAATTATATTAGTTTTCCGCTATTAACATACAAGGTTTTATGGAAGGGGTGGTTGTATAAGCTTTGAGGGGGGTTCATTGGGATTCAGAAGTGGTACTGGCCTTTTTAAGCGTCTAAAGTTATCAAAGGGCAACAAGCCCCCCCCCCCCACATCCTCTTCTCCACAAATGCATCCGGATAGAAATTTGAGATAGCCATGGTGTTCAAAATAGTCTGAAAATGATATAACAAGGTCTTTGGGGTTGAAATTACCCCTCAGAATTTGTGGGCAAATGTTGTAAGTAATGCCTTAGGGACATATTAGGTTTTTATGGAAAGGGTATTCGTGTTAACTTGAGAGGAGGCTCATTTACCCGGAAATTGAAATTTCTAGTTCCCTTTTGAATAAGTTCCCTTTTGTTCCCTTCAAAATTGACTTAGGGAAACTAGCCTTCTTTTCCCGAAACGTATCTGATCTAAATTTTGTGATAGCAATTTTGTTCAAAAAAGTCCAAAGAACCTATGGCATTGACTCTAGGGTTGACACAACCAACCATAGCCCTATTGCAAGGTTTGTAAAATATGCCCTGGCAGTAGATTGATTTGTTAAAGAATGGTCGGTCCTATAACTTTGGATGGGGCTCATTTGATTGAAAATTGGAAGTTATAGTGTCCTTCTTAAGAAGCAAAAGTGATTTTAGGGCTCCACCACCCACGGCTATTTTTTCCAAAAGCACACATCCAATCAAAATTTTGAGGCACGTATTTTCTTCAGCAATATTGAAAGGTCCAATAGATATAACTTCGTGTTTGTCAACCTCCCCCCCCCCGCCACAGCCCGTTGGGGAAAGAGTTGTAAGTTAGGCAATTGGTTCATTATTTGCATATAGTATATGATATTAAGAAAGGTAAACATGTTTGAGCTTTACTTTCCAAAAAGACAAAGTGCATTCAGGTGAGCTTTTCAAAAATAGTTGAGGGGAGTAGTGAACTAAATCAAAACACGTTATATGAATACGGGTTGTCAAAAAGGCGTAACTCGGGAATGACTGAGTATGTTAATTTGGAACTTAGAGGCAATGATCAATTGACCGAAAGGACAAGATTTGCGCACTACTAATATTAATACAGCTACTACTACTACCACACCACTGCATTTACAATATTCAGGGGAAATTTGAACTAATTCAATAGACACTATGTGCATTCACACAGTAAAAAAATGTACATCAGGATTGGATTTGAGTATTAAGTTTGTACTTTCAGTAGATGCTTAAAGGGGAAGATCAATTGACCAGAGGTAATAGGTGTACGCTACTCCTAATATTACTACAACTGCTACATTTTCTACTACTACTTCTATAACAACTTCTTATTAGCCCAAGAGCATTCAAGTAAAAATTTCAGGAAGCATTTAAATGCACAGGTTATCCAAAGGAGATATCAGCATTGGCTGATTGTATTAATTTGAAACTTCCAGAACTTGATGAGAGCTATGATCAAACTGACCAAAAAGCAATACATTAATGCTACTGCTGCTACTAGTACTATTGCTAATGCAATTACTACTAATAATGTGACTACTTTTACAGCTATGACTAAGGTTATGAAGGTGAAATTTTTAGGGGGAAGGTGAACTGAATCACAACACGCCGTTCGTATGCAAATTGTCAAAATGGTGTATCAGTAATATCTTTGGAAAGGCTTGATGTGTAAAGTTGAAACATGCAGGACCTGTTTTAAGGAATGTTGAACTTTCCAAAAGACAATATTTGCATCCTATTGCTAATTCATACTGCTATTACTATTATTACAACTTCAGCTATTACTACTGCCCCTAAAGCTAAGACTAATACTATTATTTCTACTGCTGCTACTATTATTGCACCTAAAGCTAAGGGTATTAAGGCGAAAACTTGTGTAATATTGAAACTGTATTGAACTAAATCGGAACATACTATGGCCACACAGGTTGTCAAGAGGGCGTATCAGCAATGCTAAAAGAACGGCTGATGGCATTAAGACTAAACTTTTATCGTTTGTTGAAGGGGATGCTGATGAAAATAATGGTGTTGTGCGCATAATGCTAATGATTATATTTTAATTCACATATGGTGGTCTATATTTGATGGGAGTAGATATAATAAATTTGGTTTTTGTATATATTTAAAATTTTCTGTTTTTTTTTTTCCTTATAGATTCTATCTTTTCATAGTCACTTACTTTTGGTCTATTGTTTTATTTGCTGTTATTTTCGTTTTCATCTGTACTGAAGAACCCTTCTTTAATATAACGTGGCTGCTGCGTGCACACCTCGTATGACGGAAAAATCAAATTGTTCAGGAGACAATAACAATTTGTTGGTACGATTTGTTGGTACGATTTTTAAGATAAAAATACCAATAAAATCCACAAGACTCAGAAAAAAATGATTTATATTTAGATGTTAATTTTAATTACTATAATCAATTTGGAGTGGTATAAATTGCTCATACGAGCTGTGCGTGGCTCCTATTTGCTTTGTAAAAGGTGTGATAACTGACTTCCTTCAAAAATGTCAAATGTACTTTATATAAAATATGCACTTTACTGAAAAAAATATAAATGTTTTTTACTTTTATAACTTTAATAAATCAAATTATTTTAACATTTTGATTACTAAATATGAGTATATGTATATTAAACTGACGATCCCCATTCATTTGTATTTTTTCAGTAAAGTGCAAATTTTGTTCTGGTCTGGGAAGGCATAGGGGTTTTCCGCCCAACTTATGCTAATTTCTGCTCGTTTTGAGTTTGGCTCGGTTATTTATTTTAATTTCTGTTCGTTTTGGGTTTCATTTATTTATCAATGCTGTTTTGTAGTAGTTTTGAGCTTGGTAGATTATTTGATTTTATTTTTGCTGATTTTTGTTTAATAGAGTTCTTTACTTTTCTGTGAAAAACCTATTTTGTGTAAAAAGCCTATTTTTTTAAATTAATTTCTGTTCGTTTTATATTGACATAATCTTTTCAGGGAAAAAGAAAAAAACATTTTAAATCTTTTGTTTTTTAAGACTTTATAGTTTGGCCTGATATTGGTATGCTGGAGAAAAATTTTGACAATTCTTAACAACATACACCCTTTGAAATATCTGGACTGTGTGAGCCTGTTTTGAAGTTTTTACGACAACGCCTTCTATTAAAAACCTTATATGGCCCCAGGGCATAACTTAAAACCCTTGTCCCGTGGGTTGTAGGGACACTCAAAAAGATATTTTTTATCAGAAAATCAGCTACGCTGACAAAATGCCTATCTCAAAATTTTGATTGGATGTGTTTGGGGGAATAATGAGCGTGGGGGGTGGGGGCTAGTTGACCTCCAATCGCCTTAGACTATTAAAAAGGGGACTAGACCTTTGAATTTCCAATCGAATGAGCCTAATTTGAAGTTTCTACGACAACGCCTTCTATAAAAAACCTTATATGCCCCCAGGGCATAACTTAAAACCCTTGCCCCGAGGGTTGTGGGGGAGTGTCCTCATCAAAAAGATATTTTCTATCTGGAAATCAGGTACGCTGACAAAATGCCTATCTCAAAATTTTGATTGGATGTGTTTGGGGGCATGATGGGCGTAGGGGGGGGGGGGGGCTAGTTTCCCTCCAATGACTTTTGACTATTAAAAAGGGCACTAACCCTTTGAATTTCCAATCGAATGAGCCTGTTTTGAAGTTTCTACGACAACGCCTTCTATAAAAAACCTTATATGCCCCCAGGGCATAACTTAAAACCCTTGCCCTGAGGGTTGCGGGGGAGTGTCCTCCTCAAAAACCTATTTTCTATCTGGAAATCAAATACGTTGAACAAAATGGCTATCTCACAATTTTGATTGGATGTGTTTGGCGGAAAGATGGGTGTGGAGGGGGAAGCTTGTTCCTTCCAATCACTTTCGACTATTAAAAAGGCACTAGCCCTTTGAATTTCCAATCGAATGAGTCTGTTTTGAAGTTTCTACGACAACGCCTTCAATAAAAACCTTATATGCCCCCATGGCATAACTTAAAACCCTTGCCCTGAGGGTTGTGGGGGAGGGTCCTCCTCAAAAACATAATTTTCATCTGAAAATCAACTACGCTGAACAAAATGTCTATCTCAAAATTTCGATTGGATGTGTTCGGGGTAATGATTGCCGTGAGGGGGGGGGGGGATTTTCGCCCTTCAATCACTTTCGACTATTAAAAACGGCACTAGAACTCTCGATTTCCAATCGAAAGAACCTCTTTTGAAGTGTCTATGATGACCTCTTCTTCATGAAGTGCCCTGCTTTAAAGAAAAAAATAATAAACTGTACATTGTGTCAACATTGATCTTATATGCCCTCAGGGCATAACTTAAAAACCTTTACCCGAGGGTTGTGGGGGAGTGTCCTCCTGCAAAATTCTTCAATTTAAATGCTATGCATCTGTCACACTGGTCCTTCTTTGGCTTGAAAATCCCAATGTCTTTCTCTTTCAATAGTTGTTTAAAAAAGTCATAGCTAACAATATAAGCCTTGTCTTTTCCCATTTTTTCCCTCTTTAACAGTTCCAAAAGGATACTCAAAGTACTCAAAGATACTACGTACGCGCGCGTACGTAGGCTAACCTAGCGCCTAACCTAACTTAACCTAACCTAACTTAATCTAACCTAACCTAATCATACACCTAACTTTTTGCCTGTCTCTCACCTAACCTAAGCTAACCTAAGTGAAGCGTACGTAGGCTAACCTAACCTAACTTAACCTAACCTAATCTAACCTAACTTAATCTAACCTAACCTAACCTAACCATAGTCGCCAGAAAAGGTTAGGTTAACTTATCACGAGCGCTCATGATAAGTTAACCTAACCTAACTTAAACATGTAGAAATGTTTCTATTTATTTATTAATATTTATTTATACCTAACCTAACCTATTGTTTTGGTGGTTAGATGAACGAGTTTGAACGATTGTCTTTAATAATAATAGAACGAGTCACTCATTTTCTAATTTAAAAATTTGAGGGGTAAATCCATAAGACAAAGGAGCTAAAATTTAATTTAAAATTAGAATAGAACTTTAAATTTTTCATCTCTTTGAGAAAAAACCAGAACTGAAGTGGAACCTTTTTATTTTCTTGTAAAAATTAGAAGAGAACTTTGATTTTTTTATGTCTTTGAGAATTTAAGAACTGAAGTGGAAGCTTTTTTCATTTTCATTGGTAAAATTCAGAATTGAGCTAACTTTTTTCTCTTCTTTAAGAAAATTCAGAAGAGAACTTGAACATTTTGCACTTCTTCGAGAAAACTCAGAATTAAAGTGATGCGCCTTTTCTTCATGTCGAAGATTCAAAATCAATGTATAACTTTTTCTATCTTCTATGAAAAATTTGGAACAGAACTTTAAATTTTTCATCTCTTTGCAAAAAAAATCGGAACTCAATTTAAGAAAATTAGAATTAAAGTGAAACTTTTTATCTTCACTGTAAAATAATCACAATCATAGTATAACTTTTCCTATCTTCTACAGAAAAATTTAGAGCTGAACTTTAAATTTTTTATGTCATTGAGAAATTATGAACTGAAGTGGAAGATTTTTTCATTTTCATTGGTAAAATTCAGAATTGAGCTAACTTTTTTCTCTTCTTTAAGAAAATTCAGAAGAGAACTTGAACATTTTGCACTTCTTCGAGAAAGCTCTGAATTAAAGTGAAGTTCCTTATCTTCATGTTGAATATTCACAATCAATGTATAACTTTTTCTATCTTCTATGAAAAATTTGGAACAGAACTTTAAATTTTTCATCTCTTTGAGAAAAATCAGAACTGAATTTAAGAAAAATTATAAATAAAGTGAAACTTTGATCTTCATAGAAAATAATCACAATCATAGTATTACTTTTTCTATCTTTCATCTAAAAATTTAGAATAGAACTTTAAATTTCTTTATTTCATTGTGGAACTTAAAACTGAAGTGGAAGATTTTTATTTTCTCTGGAGAAATTAGAATTGAAGTGTGTTCTTTGGTAAAGTTCAGAAGAGAACTTGAACTTTTCTTCACTTCGTTGAGAAAATTTTAAATTGAACTAGAATTTTTTATCTTCCGTGAAAATATTCACAAGTATGGTATTACTTTTTTCTATCTTCCACTGAAAAATTTAGAATTGAACTTTAAATTTCTTTATGTCCTTGTGAAATAAAGAACTGAAGTGTAAGATTTTTTTTTCTCTGGTGAAATTAGAATTGAATTGTGTTCTTTGGTAAAATTCAGAAGAGAACTTGAATTTTTCTTCACTTCGTTGAGAAAATTTTAAATTGAACTAGAACTTTTTATCTTCCGGGAATATATTCACAAGTATGGTATTACTTTTTCTATCTTCCATCGAAAAATTTAGAATTGAACTCTAAATTTCTTTATGTCTTTGTGAAATAAAGAACTTAAGTGGAAGATTTTTATTTTCTCTGGAGAAATTAGAATTGATTTGTGTTCTTTGGTAAAATTCCGAAGAGAACTTGAACTTTTTTATCTTCTGTGAAGAATTTGGAACAGTATTTTAAATTTTTCATCTCTTCGAGAAAATATTCACAAGGATGGTATTACTTTTTCTATCTTCCACAGAAAAATTTAGAATTGAACTTTAAATTTTTTTATGTCTTTGTGAAATAAAGAACTTAAGTGGAAGATTTTTATTTTCTCTGGTGAAATTAGAATTGAAATGTGTTCTTTGGTAAAATTCAGAAGAGAACTTGAATTCTTCTTCACTTCGTTGAGAAAATTTTGAATTGAACTAGAACTTTTTATCTTCCGGGAAAATATTCACAAGTATGGTATTACTTTTTCTATCTTCCATCGAAAAATTTAGAATTGAACTCTAAATTTCTTTATGTCTTTGTAAAATAAAGAACTTAAGTGGAAGATTTTTGTTTTCTCTGGAGAAATTAGAATTGAATTGTGTTCTTTGGTAAAATTCAGTAGAGAACTTGAACTTTTCTTCACTTCGTTGAGGAAATTTTAAATTGAACTAGAAGTTTTTATCTTCCGGAAAATATTCACAAGTATGGTATTACTTTTTCTATCTTCCACCGAAAAAATTTAGAATTGAGCTTTAAATTTCTTTATGTCTTTGTGAAATAAAGAACTGAAGTGGAAGATTTTATTTTCTCTGGTGAAATTAGAATTGAATTGTGTTCTTTGGTAAAATTCAGAAGAGAACTTGAATTCTTCTTCACTTCGTTGAGAAAATTTTAAATTGAACTAGAACTTTTTATCTTCCGGGAAAATAATCACAAGTATGGTATTACTTTTTCTATCTTTCACTGAAAAATTTAGAATTGAACTTTAAATTTCTTTATGTCTTTGTGAAATAAAGAACTTAAGTGGAAGATTTTTATTTTCTCTGGATAAATTAGAATTGAATTGTGTTCTTTGGTAAAATTCAGTAGGGAACTTGAACTTTTCTTCACTTCGTTGAGAAAATTTAAAATTGAACTAGAACTTTTTATCTTCCGTGAAAATATTCACAAGTATGGTATTACTTTTTCTATCTTCCACCAAAAATTTAGAACAGTATTTTAAATTTTTCATCTCTTCGAGACAGATCTGAACTAAAGTGGAAAATTTTTATATTATTTGGAAAAATAGAAATGATCAATGACTAATTTCTTTTTCATTGAGAAAATTCAGAAGAGAACTTGAACTTTCCTTGACTTCGTTGAGAAAATTTTAAATTGAACTTTAAATTTTTTCATCTCTTTGAGAAAAGTCGGAACTGAATTTAAGAAAATTTAGAATTAAAGTGAAACTTTCTATCTTCATAGAAAATAATCACAATCATAGTATAACTTTTCCTATCTTCTATGGAAAAATTAGAACTGAACTTTAAATTTTTTATGTCTTGGTGAACTTAGAACTGACGTGGAAGCTTCACCTACGAAATACTAAGAAACCTTAGCAAAGAAAAGCCTGAAATACCCAACTACTCATCCCAAACTAGAAGTTTCAGACAACAAACACCTATGAGGGACTAAGAATCATAGCTCTGAAAAGTCCAAAAAGCAAACTACACCTCCCAAATCATAATTTTCTGAAAGCACACACCTATGAAATGCTAAGAAATCTAGCTCAGAAAAGTCAAAAATAGCAAACCACTCATTCCCAAATCATAGGTTTCAGTCAACACACACCTATGAAAGGCTAAGAAATCCAGCTCAGAAAAGTCAAAAATAGCAACCCACCCATCCCAAATCATAGGTTTCAGACACCACATAGCTACGAAAGACTAAGAAATCTGGTTATGAAAAGTCGGAAATAGCAAATTGCATACCTCAAATCATAAGTTTCAGACAAGACACACCTATGAAATACTTAGAAACCTTAGCTCAGAAAAGCTTGAAATAGCAAACTATTCATCCCAAACTATAGGTTTCAGACAACAAACACCTATGAGGGACTAAGAATCCTAGCTCTGAAAAGTCTAAAAAGCAAACTATAAATCCCAAATCATAATTTTCTTACAGCACACACCTATGAAAGGCTAAGAAACCTAGCTCAGAAAAGTCAAAAATAGCAAATTAACCATCCCAAATCATAGGTTTCAGACAACACATACCTATGAAAGGCTATGAAATCCAGCTCAGAAAAGTCAAAAATAGCAACCCACCCATCCCAAATCATTGGTTTCAGACAACACACATCAACAAAAGACTAAGAAATCTAGCTTAGAAAAGTCCGAAATAGTAATTTACATATCCCAAATCATAAGTTTCAGACAACATTCACCTACGAAATACTATGAAACCTTAGCTCAGAAAAGCCTGAAATAGCAAATTACACACCTCAAATCATAAGTTTCAGACAACACACACCTACGAAATACTAGGAAACCTTAGCTCAGAAAAGCCTGAAATAGCAAACTACTCATCCCAAACTATAGGTTTCAGACAACAAACACCTATGAGGGACTAAGAATCCTAGCTCTGAAAAGTCCAAAAAGCAAAACTACAAATCCCAAATCATAGGTTTCAGACAACACACACCAACGAAAGACTAAGAACCTTATATCCCAAATCATAGGTTTCAGTCAACACACACCAACAAAAGACTAAGAAATCTAACTTAGAAAAGCCCGAAATAGTAATTTACATATCCCAAATCATAATTTTCTGACAACATTCACCTACGATATACTAGGAAAGCCTAGCTCATAAATGTCTGAAATAGCAAACTACTCATCCCAAACTAGAAGTTTCAGACAACAAACACCTATGAGAGACTAAGAATTCTAGCTCTGAAAAGTCCAAATAGCAAACTACACATCCCAAATCATAATTTTCTGACAACACACACCTATGAAAGGCTAAAAATCCAGCTCAGAAAGGTCAAAATAGCAAACCACCCATCCCAAATCATAGGTTTCAGACATCACATACCTATGAAAGACTAAGAAATCCAACTCAGAAAAGTCAAAAATAGCAAGCCATACACCCAAATCATAGGTTTCAGTCAACATACATCAACGAAAGATTGGGCCCGGGGATGGCCTTTGGGGGTCTGGGGGGCCGGGTGGGAGCCCGGGGAACCTTTGGGGACCAGGGGGTTCCTTCGGAATTGGGGTATGGGGATTGGAGCCCTTTGGATCGGGGTATGGCGATCGGGGCCCTTTGGGGTTGGGGTAGAGGACCTCACGACACTCTTCAAATAGAACTTGTTTACTATAACGACTGGGACCTTTGAGGACCAGGGGAGGGCCTTTGGGGTCTGAGGAGGGCGTTTGGGGGATAACATTTCGAAATTTTTACTTTTTAGTTTACTTTTTGCGGCGCACCCCTGCGGCGCATCCCTGCGGCGCCTCCCTGCGGCGCTCCCCCTGCGGCGCTTCCTTGTACCCGCGGCGCATCCCCCTGCGGCGCATCCCCATGCGGCGCTTTCCTGGCCCGCGGCGCTTCTCGGGCCCGGGGGACCTTTGAGGACCGGGGGAGGGCCTTTGGGGGCGGGGGGTCCGTTGGGGGTCTGGTGGACCCTTGAGAGCCGGGTGGTCCTTTGGGAGCCCGGGGGACCTTTGAGGACCGGGGGCTTCCTTCGGGGTTGGGGTAGGGGGATCGGAACCCTTTGGGGTTTGGGGTAGAGGACCTCACAACACTGTTCAAATGAAACTTGTGTATTATAAGGACCACAGAGTTTCACCCTCAATCCTCTTCCAAAATCTCTTCAAAAATCTTTCGCCGAAATAATTCCATAACCTGTCTAAAACAGTTTCGCCAAAATTATCCCTAAACGTAATTCAGCGTGTTCCTTTTGTTTTTGGCATCTCTGCGCTAATGCATTTCAAATTAATAAGAAACCTGATTCCCGCGCTAAAACAATTCATCGCTAAGATGTTTCTTTGAGAATTGTTTCCATGGCGTTTGGTTATTAATATCCTTTGGAGTTCGACCAAAAGAGTTGTTTCCGAGGCAAAGACATTAATGACTTGGATCTATTCCTGGAGCAGTACCTGTCAGACATTACTAAACTTTGCCCGGAAACAATTTGATTAATGACTGACAGCAAAGTGAGAAAAATACTGTTTTTCCATTCTCACTGACAAAAACCATGAAACATATATAAATTGCTGTTGACATCCATGAAAGTGAGAAAGTTCCTGTTTTTTCATTCTCACTGACAAAAACCATAAAACAGACAAAATTCCTGGTTTTTCAAGTGAGAAAATTCCTGTTTTTTCATTCTCATTGACAAAAACCATAAACCACGTGGTTCGTTCTGGAGTAGCACCCCCCTCTCTACTAATATTTTGTATAGAAATTCTGTCTAATCCCCCCAGTGAAAAAATTTCCAGTGGAAATTTACTTCCCCTGGAAAATTATCCCCATTGAATTACACCCTAATTACAAAGCCCCCCCCCCAGAAAAATGTCTGTATACTTTTTCAATAACAAATACCATACATAAACAATGTACAAATTCTATACCTTAAGGACCTATCCCAAGGGGCTCTGGGGTGGGGGCGGATCATTTCAATCTAAAGGTACAGTTTTGGAACCTTTCAACTATGCTGTAAAAACAGCGATCGTAAAATTTTTCTGATACAATCGTCGAGAGAAAAGGGACACGTAAAGGAGCTAGTTCCCCTCTATCTTTTCGGTCATATAAAAAGCAAAAAAAAATTAATTTCTGTTTAAATGAGCCCTCTCCCGATGATCTTGAACTTTTGGCTCAATATTGACATTTCTGGCCACAAGAACCATCTAAATAGGTCACGGCTTTAAAAAAGAATTCGTATTTTTCCCAGAGTGGCTGCATTGAACATGTTGTGACATCATGACATCAAGAAAAGGCTCAAACTGCCTGCGGTTAGAAGACAAGCGACAATGGGAATCCATATATAGAAGCCTGTCGAGTGCCGGGGCTCGGTGGCGAAGCCGCCAGGCTCCCAGTGCTATATACATATATATATATATATATATATATATTATATATATATATATATATATTATATATATATATATATATATATATATATATATATATATTATATATATATATATAATATATATATATATATATATATATATATATATATATATATATATATATATATAATATATATATATATATATATATATATATATATATATATATATATATAATATATATATATATATTATATATATATATATATATATATATATAATATATATATATATATATATATATATATATATATATATATATATATATATATATATATATATATATATATATATATTATATATATATATATATATATAAATTTTTTCGATAACGGCTTCATATTTTTTTATTGGATTTTTACGGGATTTTCTTGCCTATAAAGACTAACTAGATAGGTTACGAGTTTGAGAAAAATTCCTTAAGAGCCAGAATTTTGGATAAAAAGATAATTGCGCAAGAAAAATATGATTGAGAGTGAAAATCATATGATTAGCGTCATATTTATGAGTACATTTCAAGAGAAAAAAAATTATATCGTTTCCTGAAATTTTAATGAAAAATTTAAATGAAGATCAAATACATACAGTCAGAATACTTCCGTCAGCAACAATTACAACGCGTCAAAAACAATTTGATGGCAGTTGGAAACCATAAATGATTAAAAATTTACGACATATCGTACAATGCCAATTGGAGGTCAAACTTTGACAGATCATTTTTGTCACTTCTTACTTATGCTTAGAAGTGAGGTGATAGTTTGAGCCAACTACTACTACTACTAACAACTCATCGCAGCACCAAGCCGCCTGAGGCCAACACAGCTACGCACGCTCCTCCTCCACCCCAATCTATTCAAAGCCTCCCTTTTTACACCCGCCCACGAAGTTCCCATTTCCTTTAAATCTTTCTTTATGACGTCCTCCCACCCCAGACGGGGACGACCTGCTTTCCGTTTAGCCCTAGATGGTTGGCCGAAAAGAACAATCTTCGGCAATCTGTCATCCTTCATCCGCACAACACGCCCTAACCACCTCAACCTATCTTTCATTATAGACCTAGAAAGCGGTATTGAACCACATTTTTCGTATAGCCTATTGTTTGAAATACGGTCAGTCAGCCGAGTACCCAGAACTATCCTTAAGCAATTTCTCTGGAAAACATCTAGCAAATCTTCATCCGCTTTTCGGAGCGTCCATGCTTCAGAGCCATATTTGACCACTGTCATCACTGTAGCTTCTAAGATTCTAATCTTGGTTTGCAGATTTATCTTCCTATTCTTCCAGACTTTTTTTAACTGTGAAAAAACACCCTGAGCCTTGGCTATTCTATTTTTAACATCTTCACTGCTCCCACCATCTTTACTAATAATACTACCAAGGTAAGTGAAGCTGCCCACCTGATCAATCTTTTCATTACCCAACGTCACCTTTTCATCTTCACTTATTCCTAGCCTTAGTGACTTAGTCTTCCTAACATTAATTTTCAAACCAATACTAGCACCCTGAACTCGCAAAACCTCTAAAACTTCAGTCATTTTGCTCACACTTTCATCTAGGATGCTTAAATCATCAGCATAATCCAAGTCCAGGAGACTTTTTCCTCCCCATTTGATTCCGTGGTCTCCCATTGCCTTTCCTGTGCTCCTTAAAACAAAGTCCATCAAAATAATCCATATAAAGGGGGATAGAACACAACCCTGCTTAACTCCTGATTTAATACAAAACCAGCTGCTAACCTCATTTCCTACCTTAACCGCAGCAGTGTTATTCTCGTACATAGCACTAATCACTTTAATGTATTTGTCTGGTATACCATACAAGGATAAAACCTTTACTAAAGCTCCTCTATCAACAGAATCGAACGCTTGCTCATAATCTATAAAACTGAGGACCAAAGGTGTTTGAAAACTTAGGCACTTCTCAATTATTAACCTAAGAGTGAAAATTTGGTCAACACATCCTCTATCTTTTCTAAAACCGCACTGCTCTTCTCTTAAAACTTTGTCTACGGCATCTCTCAGTCTAAAAAGTATCATATTACTAAGCAATTTGCTACCTACAGAGACCAGACTAATGCCTCGATAATTACCACACTCACTTTTATTACCTTTCTTATAAAGTGGCTTAATTAAGGTTTTCCTAAAATCGTTAGGTACTTCCCCTTTTTCAAAAATCATATTCATAATCTTCAATAACTTATTTCTAACCTCAGAGCCACCATATTTGAGAAACTCATTTACTACCCTATCAGCACCTGGAGCCTTATTATTCTTTAATCCTTTTAGTACTGTTGCTAATTCCTCCTCACAAAACAAATCTTCCTTCACATCCAAGGTATCACAAACTTTTTCATTTTCCTATATATTTTTTCCTCCAACTCTATCTCGGTTAAGCAAATTCTCAAAATGTTCGGCCCATCTCGCTATAGCTTTTTCCTTATCGCTAATTGCACACCCCATTCCTATCTTTACCTGGGACAAGTCCGGATTGACTACTACCTCTCAATTTGTTAACGTGCCAGTACAATATTTTACTATTATGCCGTCTAGCTGCATCTTCTAAATCCTCGGCAATTTTATCCATGGCCTCCACTTCACACCTCCTTAGTTCATATTTCAATGCTTTCTCCACTTTCTTTACATTTCTTTTGTTTTCATGTGATCTATCACTCAGATAATTCTTGTACAAGTCCTTTCTCCTTTCTATTAAACCTAAAGCTTTTTCACTAATATTCTTAGCTGCAGTTCTAGCTTTCTTCCCTAATACACCTTCAGCAACTTCACAAATTATTTTTCTAAAATTATTCCAACCATCTTCCACATTATCAAATTTTAAACTCTCAAGTTTAGTATTCAACTGTTCCTGGAAAGTTTCTCTCAAATTCTCATCCTGGAGTCTACTAACATCATAACTTCCCGGGAGGTAATTACCCTTCCGATATTTCAGCTTTAAATTAACCCTTGACACTACTAGATGGTGATCTTTACTTTTAACATCAATAACAGCACTCCTATATACCCTAGTATCTTGTATTGATCCTGCCAGTCTTCGGTTTACTATAACATAATCAATAAGGTTTGTTGTCTTACCATCACGTGAATACCATGTTAGCTTATGAGACATTTTATGACCAAACACCGCTTTCAAATTAAGAAAGTGGCACAAAAGGTGCCATTTTTTGTGCTATTTGGTACTTACGGATAGCGAAACTGATTAAAATCATGTAGATATGAGCAATAGCTTTCAAATCAACCATTAAACATTTTTCTAAGAAGTTCTGGCAGCCCACTAGCCCCTAGCTTTTCCACTTAAGACATGGCATCAATAGTGCCATTGATAGTGCCATTTGGCAGTTGCAGGTGGTGGAATTCATAAATAAAACTTAGATATGAGAAATAGCTTTAATGTGAGCTATTAAACTTCTGTATACGATGTTTTTGTAGCCCGCTAACCCCCCCCCCCCCCTTGAGAAATGGCACAAAATGAGCCATTTTTTGTGCCTTATGGCACTTGCAGATAGTGGAATTTATAAAAAGCACGTAAATGTGAGAAACATCTTTCCAATGAGCCATTAAGAATCTCTCTATGATGTTCTGGTAAACCGCTAGCCCTGGGAAAAAAAGGGAGACAGATCAGTACAACCCATGCAAAAAAGTAATTTTCCTTGGTGTTCAAGGTGGGGGACTATAATTATCCTACAAAAGTTTTTGGTCATGTTGATTCCAATGGTGCACTTTTTATTTTGATTTGACGCCATTTTCAAGGGGTTTCAGGCTCTTTTTCATAATCACCATACATTTCTTTTCGCAATAAACTTTTACTACTAAGATTAACCGAAACAATAGTTACCATTCCTGATTCAGTGTTAAATGGCAATTTTTTCTCACCAGACCGTTTTTTTTTGAAAACACGTTTTTCAACTTTTGATTACTATGGGCTGTGGTTCGCTCTTTACTAGGTTGCACCTGCCGCTGCAGCCATGATGACCAAATGTTTATACATTGGGTGAGGCAGACCTTGGTACATGTTTATTGCTGGGGAAATTACGTTATAGCGAAAAATATGTTATTTGACAAGCCTGCTTTTTATGTTTTTTTTTTTGAGGTGCATAACTGACAGGGTTGCCACGGGGCTGTACCAAAGTACTATTTGAACTCTTTTTAATCAAAGGGGCACTTTTTGAGTAATTTCTGTGAAAGTAGCTATTTTTCTATACTTTATCTTAAAAGCAGTGTTTGTCTAGATTTCCTGGCAATATTTAAAAAACGATCAGAAATTAAATTATAAAAAAATAAGTTATTACAGCTGAAATTAAGGAGCAACATTAAAACCTAAAACGAACAGAAATTAATACTCATATGAGGGGGATAGCTATTCCTCAACACCTCACTCTTTGCGCTTAAGTGTTTTCACCGGCGGATCTAGAGGAAAATCTTGGGGGGGGGGGGGCCGCGCCGGACACAGGGCGCCAAAAACTGATTATACATGACTAATTTGATAGCTCTTTATTTATATGAAAACACTGCCAAATATGCTCATAAAGGTAAAACGTAGCAAAAGAAAATAAAAACAGTACCACACTACACAACTAAACTCAATCGGCGAGCTTTTCTGAGAGCGAACATATCGATAGCATCGTCTGTTTTCGGCAGTTCGTCTCTGTAAGTCTGCATGAGTAGTAGAGCCTCCAACCTCTCTTCAGTCATCGTGCTTCGTATTGATGAACATGTCCTGTCAACCTTTGAAAACATTCGTTCTGCTTCACAGGTTGACACAGGAAGCGTCGCGAGAATTGTCAACAATGCGAAGATGTTGGGAAATACATTTTCCTGACAACTGTTCAGCGCTGAAATAGCTGTTTTCGGTTTTTGCACGGTTTCCTTAGACCAATACTTGTTCCAAATCTCGAACTCGGTTTTAACGTCTATCTCCGTACCCACGAGCAGCTCCTTGTACTTTTCGTACCCTGGCTGAACGTCCTCCCAGCGTTTGCCATTAACCACAGCCGGGATCAAAGCTGAAAGTTTTGCAGCATTCGTAAAATGGCAGCTGAACCGCTCCGTAAAATCAAGCAGCATGGCGTCCAGGGCTGGAATAAATGCCGCCATCCTATAATGACTTTCTGGATCCATCTTGGGTACCCCTGCCCGGTATGTAGAACGTGAAGCTATGCGTGGCTGCGTTACCTTGATGGTAGCATCAATCTTTTCGGCCATTTTCAGAAGATCTTCGTAAAGCAGTCTGAATTTGGTTTCGGCATGTGATCGCATATCTTCCAGCATTGCCTTCACGCTGCTAATGAGGGACAAGGCTCTCACGAGGTCACCATCCTTCTGTTGTAGTGACTCGGCCAAAGGTTTCATGATCGACGAAAACGAATTCAGGCAAACCAGTCCTACGAGTGTATCTGATTTTTCAATGCAGGATCGTAATGCATAAGCTCTGCTACTTGCCTCTCGATCGTGCCATCCTTCCATCTCCTGCAGAGCAGAAACGATCGACGGAAGGGAGTCCCAAAACCTGCTGATTGCTTCGTGTCTCTCTACAAATCTCGTGGTACAAAGACTGACGAGTGTCTCTGTTTTAGCTTTGTCCGCGATAAGATGCTTTTTTAGAAGTCTTGTTCTCTTGGCACTTGAGCTGAAGTGAGAAATTGTGTCTCGAACAACGTCTTGGGCATTGCGCAGAATGGGAACTGAAACTATCTTTGAACATGAGAGATTTGTGGCATGGCTCACACAGTGGAAGTAATCTGCCAGTTCACACTGGCGTTTAACTTCAGCAGCAGCACCATTTGTCAAGCTTGCCATGCTAGCAGCTTTGTCGTATCCTTGACCAACGCACTTTGACAAATCCAGATTTGACTTCCTGACCTCACTCAACAGCAGCTTCCCGAGGCTCTTGCCGTCTAGCTTCTCTTCGATGCTTCTACCGTCGTCACTTTCCTCATCTCCAGCGAGTCTTGACAGGGTTTGAAAGGCATCGACAACTGCAAAAGGATCTTCTCGAATCACGTATCCCTGCTCGGTTTTACACACATAACGACAAACAATGACCATCAGCTCCCTGGTCTGCCTGTCTGTTGACTCGTCCGCAAGAAGACACCAAACCGTTGCTTTGTTTGCTTTTCTCACTACTTCGGTTTTTATCATTTCCCCAATTGTTCCAATCAGTTCATTCTGGATCTGTTTACTCGTATATTTGGCGTTGCTCGGTGCATTTTCAAGTAAATTTTTAAGTTGCGAGTCTCCACTCTGAATCCGATACCGAAGTAGGTGGCGGAAATTCCCGTCGTTTACTGCTGTAATGACATCAGAGTCTTGGATATCAAGTTTGCCATCATCACGGTGGCCACGAAGGGGGATATTCTGTGCCCCGCAAAGCTTGACAGTTTCAACAACGCTTCTCAAGAGTGCACGGTTCTGCTGTATTTGCTTGACCCTTTCACAGTCCAGAGCATTCCTGATATCTTGATCTTGACTACCGCGCTGAAACGTTGTTAGCAGCGCGGCAGCTTTTTCCTGGCAGTGTTTGTGAAACTGTGCTTCAGCATGGTTTGTCAGCGCACCATCTTTCCCGGTAAGTTTCGAATAGTCTTTTAGCGGTTTCAAGACCAACTTTCCCATTTTTTGCCCTCCGCCGCCTCCAGATAAAGCCGACCATCCTCCTCCGCTTTCGTTGGTCCTCATCAAAACACAAACACTGCACCAAAGGCCTTCGTGGTCTGGATGACGACTCACTGCGAGCCAAGGATACCGGGCAAGATGTTCGGTATTCAAGCGACGCTTGACTTCGCCACCTTTTCTCTTTTGTGTCGAGACTGGAAGATCAGATTGGTTCTTCGGCTTCCACCTTTCGTTCATAAAAAACATAATTTCGCCAGAAGACAACTGATTTCGCTCTTTCAGCGCTACTGCAATACCAAAGTCATTCGACGGCGTGAAGTCAGTTTCAGGCGAAAAAATAGCGCTTTGATTCTGCTGCGGGTGCGGGGACTGTGAAATCAGTGTTGGGCTATGTACCACCAAGGTTTGAGTACTGCTTCTTGATCCTTCAGTCAGCTGATCAGTGTGTGTCGTTTCGCCGAAGTTTGTTATGAAGGCCGTCTGTGAAGTGGACGGAGTTGTTGGTGACAGTTCGTTCTCCTGGCTGAATGCGTTTTTGTGCATTCCGACCGTCGACTCAGAGTGGGCATCAGAAGTTGCCGTCGTCTCAACATCTAACAAAAAAAGTTTCTCTTTTAAAGTTTGCACAAGACATTTATTGTAAACGTATATACACTTTGTATAATGGCTTGCTTTAGTAGATTTAACTCTCAACATGGTGAAGGCAGAATTGGAACTAAATTTGAAAATAAACTGAATCAGCAACATTAACTTTAAACTCCCCCAACAATCTTGAACTTTCATACCCCAAAACTATTTCTAGGAAACCCGGACTTTAAAATAAAATACCACCCTAAACATCACTAATTTAATTTGCAACCCCAAGAACCGATCCCCGACATATGCTAACAAATATTTTTCAAGAGCTGAAACCCGAAACAATTATCACCGAAGTTTACAAGGCTAAAGAGAGAGCTTTAACTGCAAGAATTTGAAAGATAATTTCAGAGCTGACACAGTGTGTCGGTAAAAATACTGCTTTAAGCCAATATCATAACCGTCAGGCGAGACGAGTGGGCTGGTAAAAATCAGGTCAAACGCTTCGGACAAATTGCATACGAAGAACACTGTACAAGAGGGACCGTATGCAATATATAACAACAAAAGCAGCTGGTACGCGATGAAGCTTGACGAATGAGCCTTATCAGGAAAGCTATCCGACAATGGGCTAAAGCTAGAAATTAGAAGTGTTGATACCCACTTTAAACGACACTCCTTCCTTATTGTTCTATCTTTAAAAGCTTACCTTTAATCTGATCTTTCTTGGCAAAATAATCAGAGATGTCCCTCGATCCTTTACGGCTTTCCGCCATCATTCTTTGTTTCTTCTCTGTTCTATATTCATGCCCTGATTTTTTTTTCCGATCCATTTTAAATGCGTTTCCGTCTAACTGGTCTAACACACGGAGCAAAAATACTCCGAAGGCAGTGGCAGGGTCGCTCGCGCCTAGCCTCCCGCCGGTTGGATCTAACCACCCACGCAACTCCCCAAAGACATGCGTTTCTCGTAAGCATTCACAAAATGTTTTGCTCGTTTAGCACGTCCCAAAAATAAACCCAATAATCATGATTCGTGCAGTGTCGGATTTGAACTTTAGATAATGTGATAAAAAGAAAGTAAAAAATGACGGCGTATCCGATTTTTTTTTTTTTAGCGTCGGCCTTAGTTGAATCATTCACAAAAAAGGGTCGTTTGCACGATGGATGAGAGGGCGCCAGAAAATCTTGGGGGGGGGCCCAGGCCCCCCCCCCTGGATCCGCCGCTGAGTGTTTTAGTACTTTTAAAACAAGCTTCTTATTGTTCCAATTAAACGAACATAGGGTTTCAGGAGTCGTTCTTAAAGAATTGGGACAGAATACAAACTTTAGCGTAAAAGTGAGGTTTTGAGGAAGATCAACCCCTCCCCCCCCCATATACGTAATAATTTATGTTCGTTTAAAGTTTTAATGTTGCTCCTTGTAAACAAAGGGGAAATTTTATAACTTAAAGACCTTTTCCCCGGAGCTGTGGGGGGGGGGGTCAGGTTATATCCAAAGGTATAGTTATTGGGTCTTTTAATTATGATGAACGAAATGATTATTTCAAAATTTTGTTCAGACGATTTTGGGGAAAAAGGGGGTGGGAGAGGGGCCTAGTGACCCTCCAATTTTTTTGGTCACTTAACGCACTGTAGTTTTTAATTTGCGTTCGAATTAGCCCTCTCCCGATATTCTAGGACCACTGGGTCGATATGATCACCCCTGGGGGAAAAAAATTAACAGTAAAAAAACGAATAAACACGCATCCGTGATCTTTCTTCTGGCAAAAAATACAAAATTCCGTATTTTTGCAGAAAGGAGCTTGAAACCTCTAATGTAGGGGTTTTCTGATACGCTAAGTCTGATTGTATTATTTTAATTAAGATTCTATTACTTTTAGGGGATGTTTCCCCCTTTTTTCGAAAATCTTGAAAAATTTTCAGGCTCGTAGTCTTTAATGGGTAAGACTAAACTTAATGAAACTTATAAATTTGAAATCAGCATAATAAGCCGATTCTTTTGACATATCTATTAGTATCAAAATTCCGAAACTTGCAATCATAAATGGGGTCGTGAATGAAAAAGTTTAGGAAGCCCTGTCTTAGACGGTTACCAGCATATTAGAGATACGTCATTTTGATAACCGGTCTACCTATAATAGATTTTCATGTATTAGGATGGTTAAGTCTTATGGCAAACTATATTTATAAAAATGTTTCGGTCGATCCAAATATGCAAAACCACCTCTATTCACATTGGCAGAGAAAGATTCTTTGGGCTTTGGTTGGACCATATTAGCGAGAACAACTTTTTTTTCTGTTTCAGATCTGCTTACTAACGTTCAAAAATATCTTTATCTTTTAATGGCGACGAAAGTTATTCAATTAAAACACTTTTAACTGACAGTTTCAATTTGCTTTTAAAACGTTAAAAGGGCGTTCAGCAACTATGTTTGACATTGGTAATGAAAAAAAGGTACTGTACTATTTTCAAAATTTTGAAAACATGACACCCTCTGCGGGAGATTTGATTATAAGACGGATCTAGACTACTATTTCAAACCTGAAGTAAAAAAAAAATATCTTTATGATACAACAAATTCAAAAATGCTTCTTTTTGAGAATCTAGCCTGGATAGCAAACAAAGAAGAAGTTATGCATAAACACATAACCAAGCACATTTTCACCTGGGTTCATAAGTTTCCCTACATCCCTTTTCCGCAAGGCATTTCTTTGAAGATTCTGACAGTTTTTACGATTATGAGCGGTCAAACGTTTATCAACATTTACCAGCGTTTCCAAACAAGACTCAAAGATGTCGAGCCATTTTAAGAAGATTTTGTCTTTGACACGGTTAAGCGTTTGATAGGAAACTGAGGTAATCTCACATTAAGAATGAAAAAAAAAAAAAAATACCGATATGTTTTTAGTCTAAATTTACGTTGTTTTCTCTTAATTTTTTTTTGCTTGCAGTAGCTGCAACCCAAATAAGAAAGTTGTACAAAGGACATATCTTCAGACCATGTATTCCTGAAAACAGCTTTTTCAGCAGTTTCCGAAAATGAAAGGAAGATTTTTCTTTTTTTCAGAATAATAACATTTATAGGAAAATATCCCTTTGTTGTTTCTTTTCTAAAAGCAGAAAAAAACCTCGTTTGGGATTCTAAATTATTTTAAATGCATTTTTTTTTAACTTTTTTTTCGAACATCATGCATAGGACGTGTTTACTTGAACCAAAAGATATCAGAAAAAATTGAAAGAATTTTGACTATTAATTTGAAAAATAATAAATATCGATCCTAACGCTTACCAAATTCAAGATATTTAATTATATTTTTATTGATTTTTTTTTGCAGCGCTTAGCCCTTTATTTAAATGAGGTATTTTCAAAGAAAAGTTTGACCTTCAATTGTTTTTGATAAGATTCCTTTATTTCAAACTTGGAATTCTGCACTCTAAAATTAGTTATAAACACACAAAAAAAAAAACTTTTTCAAATAGAGTTTTATTGCTTACTGTCCATAAATAATAGCTAACCTGAAAACTACATATACCAAATAAAAGTATTATGATAATCTCTAAAAATTACGAAAATAAATTAAAACACTAACAATTAATAATCAATAACTGACTAATCAAATGTAAATATCACAAATCACAGAAAGGGAAGCAAATATGGAAGAATGGGAGGCTTAAAAAACAAGATTTAAAAAGAGTCCTGAAAAAGAATTTCAAGCAGAAAATGGCGGAATAAAAAAAAAAAACCCATCCCCAGGTTTTCTTGCTTCATGAAACCCTAACGGACGTTGGAAACAATTATTTCTGTGAGATTTTTCATTTCGAAAATTCAAAACCGAATACTGTACCTCATAGATAAGGACTTTCAAGTGACGATGAAACACTAACACTTATTCAAAAGCTGTTGACGTGGGCTGGTAATTATAAAAAAGAAATATAAAACCTAAATACATCTCTTAATTACATTTATTTTCTTTACTCCTATTTACATTACATTGGAAAATTACTTCGTGTTACCTAGCGAAACAAAATAGCAAACTATAAAACCAAAAAAATTATCAATTATATTTATAGTTCCTTTACTTTTGTCCAATAAAAAACCTTCTGCCAAAAAAAAAACAGAATGAATTAAGTAAATGATTAAACGTTCTGCATATAACTTATGTCAAGTTATGATGCAATCAATTGAAAATAGTTTCAAAGCAAAGAACCAACCTTCTTAAGGAATATTTTATTTTGGGTCAAAACAAATTTCAGATTAATAAAAATATGCTCTCACAGGTATTACAGTTTTGATGGTGCCCTTTGTATGACCTTCTACTGATCCTACATGTGTTCTAGCACATCTCACTAAATTACGGCTATGGGCATAATCTACCAAGTAGGGGAAACTAATAAACTGAAACTAAAAATCCGTCTGAGAAAACACCAGCCAATGCCACCTGGCACAACCGTAAGGGATTTAGTTTTCTAGCATACACAGGAGTAAATTTTCGTGGCTGACTTTATCCACCTCTGTAGGCTGTGTCAGCTCAATGATACCATTATGGAAGTAGGCAACAATGATTTATATGAGATTCTTCACTTTAAAATATCCAAAACCAAATACCGTGCATAATAGAGAAGGATTTTCAATTGAGAATAAAAGATCAACAGTAACTCAGAACCTTCAGTCATTTGCTGATAACTATAATAGAATATACAGAACCTAAATGCAACCAATATTGACATTCATTTTCTCCTTTTTACTTTAAATTGGAAATATTACTTAGCGTTACCAAGCACAACAAAATGGCTAACTATAAAAAAAAAATCTATTATATGTACAATTCCTTTATTTTGGACCAAAACAAAACCTTCTGCCAAAAAACACAATGGATTGAGATGACTATTTGTTATTTTAACTAGCCGGTTTTCCTTACACCAGCTTAATCATAATAATGTTGGAATCTATTAAAGACTTTCATTTCAAACAGTTTGTGGTAATGAACTGTAAGTAAGGAGGGACCCGGCTCAATAGTAACCGAAACTCTAAAAAACGGAATTTTGATACCAATAGATACATCAAAAGAATCCGATTTTAATGTTGATTTCAAATATATAAGTTTCACCAAGTTTAGTGTTACCCATCAAAAGTTACGAGCCTGAAAATATTTGTTTTATTTTTGAAAAGGGGGAAACGCCCCCTAAAAGTTATAGAATCTTAATGAAAATCACACCATCAGATTCAACGTATCAGATAACCCTACAGTAGAGGTTTCAAGCTTCTATATGCAAAAATCTGGAATTTTGTATTTTTTACCAGAAGAAAGATCACGGATGCGTGTTAATTTATTTATTTTTTCTTCTCAGGGGTGATCGTATCGACCCAGTGATTCTAGAATATCGCGAAAGGGGTCATCCGAATGAAAATAAAAAGTTCTAGTGCCCTTTTTAAGAGACCAAAATAATTGGAGGGCAACTGCAAGTTGCCCTGCAATTATGCAAGGGCTGCAAGTTGAGAACATTGCCCATTGTTTACATCTAGTAATTGCTATTGGGAAGTATACAGCCATTTTTTGGGAGGTGGGGGGGGGGGGGGGGGGTTGGGGTGCGGTTTTGCTTGGGGGGGCTTTCTAAGGGGATAATTTTCCTTGGGAGAGAAATTTCTGGGGAGTGAATATTCTAGGGGAAATGTTACACTGGGGGCTTTTCACAGAGTTACTATACGAAATACTTTTTAATTGTCTTACATTCTCATTGCCAAATTTTTTTATATGGAGATGCTCCAGGGGCTTTTTCCCGCGCGTTATGTTTTCTTGAAAATAATTTCCATGGAAAGGGGCATTTCTGGAGTCATCTAGATATCAATTAGTGATTAGTCTTATTCCAATGAAAAAATGTTAAGGAGAATTTTTGGGGTGAATCGTCCACAAGCAATTTTAAAGAGAGGGGGGGGGGGATTCTCAGCGAGGAAGAAACTGTCTGGAGGGAAGGGGGTACACTTTACGTTGGAGGAAATTTTCCACGGAGGAGTTTTCCGTGAGGAGGAGGGGTATATTTAATAGAGGGTGAGCCAGATTTACCGGTACTATTTGAAAAACGAACAGAAATTATGCCATATATGAAGGGTTGCCCCCTCCTCAACACCTTACTCTTTACGCAAGAGTTTGACTGTTTTCAAAAATTGAAACACAGTTTCAATGTTTTAATTTTTCATGCACGGTGAACCAAAATCGAACCTGCATTAGTTGAAAAACGTTCAGAAATTAAATAAAAAAAAAGTTTTTTAACTGAAATTAAGGAGCGACATTAAAACTTAAAACAAACAAAAATTATTCTGTATATGAAAGGTTCTGTCACCTCCTCAACGCCTCGCTCTTTACTCTATAGTTTGACTCTTTTTCTCAACTCTACTTTTTAAAACAATAAAAAACTTGTTACATGCATACATTTAAACGGTTTTTAACTTGTATGTAGTTTTTTATGCTCGTTCAAACGGTGAGATCGAGAAAAGCATTTCATACACACCTCATATTTAAACGGTCTTTCACCCGTATGAACTCTTTGGTGCAAAATCAAACTGCTTGATTGAGAAAAACATTTGTTACACACATCACATTTAAACGGTTTTTCACCTGTATGCACTCTTTGGTGCATATTCAAACTGCTTGAAGTAGAAAAGCCTTTGTTACATACGTCACATTTAAACGGTTTTTCACCTGTATGCACTCTCTGATGCCCAATCAAATTGCTTGAATTAGAAAAGCATTTGTTACATACGTCACATTTAAACGGTTTTTCACCTGTGTGTGTTCTCTGGTGTTCAATAAAATGGCCAGATTGAGAAAAACATTTGTTACACACATCACATTTAAACGGTTTTTCACCTGTATGCACTCTTTGGTGCATATTCAAACTGCTTGAAGTAGAAAAGCCTTTGTTACATACGTCACATTTAAACGATTTTTCACCTGTGTGTGTTCTCTGGTGTTTAATCAAATGGCCAGATTGAGAAAAACATTTGTTACACACATCACATTTAAACGGTTTTTCACCTGTATGCACTCTTTGGTGCATATTCAAACTGCTTGAATGAGAAAAGCCTTTGTTACATACGTCACATTTAAACGGTATTTCACCTGTATGCGCTCTCTGATGCCCAATCCAGTTGCTTGAATGAGAAAAGCGCTTCTGGCCTACATCACACTTATTTAGTTTTTTCCTCGTATTTGTTCTTGGATGTCTTTCTAATTTTCTGCGGTTTTTACTGTGCAAGTGACTATTAGAAAACATTTCCTGATTGTCTAAGCTTTTCGCTTCTGATTCATATGAATTTGAGAAACCGCTAGTGGAAGGATTCTGTGAAACCACTAGCAATGCATTTTCCTGCAGGTCTAGTTCAGACAGGTTTGGTGAAAAATGACCTTTCATAAGTAGATGTTGTCTCATATCACCAATACATTCACACAAACAAATGGGGCATTGTCTTCTTTCTCCCATTTGGTGTTCCATAAAATGTGGAACAAACTCTCTATAGTCACGAACTACTGCAGGGCAGACATCGCACTCTATTGGGGAAAGTTTTTCACAGCCAGTGTCAAAATGAAGATCTAACATCAAAAATGATTTCTCTATTTTCCCACAGGAGTCACAACGCCAGATCCCAGCAGTTAATTCTTCTATAGCCTTCTCTCTCAGCCTTTTCACGACAACAATTAGTTTTGGGCCTAAGAGTTCCGGCTGAATTATATCATCAGAATTGTTCAGAGTAGAACTCATTATCTCTAAAGTAAGAGAAAAATAAATTAAAGCTAGCATAACAATTATAAATAAAAAGTGAGCGTTTCAGAAGTAATGCATGATTAGGGTCTAGATTGCCTCTCCATCTTTTTAAGTTTTTAAGCTATCAGATATAATGCAGATCAAGTTCGATCCTAAACTAAATTAGAAGGAGGGAAATGCTTCAAACTAGCTTCAGTTCATAAAATTAGAATATTAATTGTTTCAGCCCTACAGAGTAGGGCTGAAACAGATAGTACATAGGTAGTATTTTGTTATGTTTTCAATAGCAATTTAATATTGACATTATGATCCTGAAAACGCTAAAATGAAAACAAAAAATCTACAAGTTTCTCATTTTTAAATAAACAAAATTGTAAAATACTACTTAAAGGTATAAAAAAAAGAGAAATATAATGAGAATGAGCCAATACGTGAATGAGACGGAAATTTATATTCGTTAAATCAACATAATTTCTTTTCATACATTTGACTCTTAAAGATTTTTGGAATCACTTCCAGCTTAAGTGCATATTGCAACTTGCCCCATCACTCCAAAAGCTTGTATATAGTCCTGGGCTACAAATAAGTGGTAGACTGGTTTAAAAAAAAATTTATATAAATACGACAAACGGGTCTATAGCCAGTAATTGAAAACGAAGAAAAAACAAAAACGAATATTTAGCCCGTATCAAACAAGGCGTCTTCAGCGTAGACAAAAAAACAAAAACAAAAATAAAACTAAAAAATGTACATAAAACTAAAATAGACTCATCTAAAATTATAATATACAATTGCTTAAAATTTATAATTTGGAGCTACCTTCGTGAAACCACCTCACAAAAGTAACTGGATTAAATCTTTTAAAATACCAAATAAACAAGGAATAATTATTGCGACATAATTTTATGCAAAGCTTTTGATGCTGCTATTCACTTAGGTTTATTATTTGAACAAAACCCTGGGACATTTTGCACTACTTCATTTTTATTTTTAAATATGGGTTCCTTTTTTAAAATACTATCATAAATAGGATCAATATTTATATTCCCAGTATCTCTATTAATCGATAAAATTTTGTAAGTTTAAAATTTTAAAGCAGATAAAATCTCGCAGTTGAACTACGCACTATTCCAACCCCCAGTAGCATCACGTCATTCAGCTGCATCATTCAGCTGCAAATAGCACTAACGTTGCGTGAAATGCAACTAATAAGAACAATAATCCTCGGCACATTAATGTCAATTTTTGTTTTCGGAGCTGGTTAAAAGAAATATTTAGAAAAGCAAAAATAGCAAGAAGTGAACATGGTATTGAAAAAAGAGAAAGTTTTACATTTATGGGTTAGTATATGAATCCAAAACTCAAGGAATAGGACGTAATCAGTTGTCACTAGGCGTTTCAATTGCAAATAAAAGAATTTGAAGTTTTGATTTAAATATTGGAAGTAAAAAATTAAAGGATTTCTGGAGCTGACCAATCATCCCTACTAGCTTCTATGACTAAGCTACAACCGATTTGACCAATCTAGCAACAGTACATATATTATTATAAAAAGCTCAAAGTCTTAATTTATTTTTTGATGATTTCTTTTCATGCTTTCAATGAATAAAATTCTGTTTACCAATGATTTCCTGTTTTTCATGTCTGTCCTATTTGCAGATGTAGAGATGTGTATGTACGCCATACACATCATGCGGCAGGATCCTTAAGTCAAGTGAGTCAACTTATCGACTTGTGACATCCTAGAAGAAATCTAGATGTCTCCCTCCCAAGCCCTACTTTAGAAAACAATATGAAGTACTAATTATTAAACAGCTTTGCCTAAAATACTGTCCAAGACCCTTTCCTATCTGGGGAAACAATTTGACCTGAGCAAACGTGGCGAAACAGGAAGTATAGCAAATTTTTTTAATTTTGCTATTAACTAGACTATCCTATTTACTTGATGATAAGGTTTTTACGGCGCTATATTTGTATAAACATTGAAGTAGAACACAATAGGAAGTGTAACCCCTGTTTTTTTTTTTTTTTTTTTTTTTTTGTTTTTTTTTTGTTTTTTTTTTTTTTTTTTATTTTTTTTTTTTTATAGAAGGAACAAGGATGCATTAAATAAAAAAAATAATGTGCTCAAAGTAAAGAACGTAGTTGAAGCTTAAAACGAGCAACAGTTTTTATGTTACTCAACGATTTTTTCTCCAAATTATTGAGGGGGGAAGGGATCGACTGCCCCCCCCCCCTCAACGACGCCACGGGCAAACACCATCACTTCTGAATAAAAAAAAATCAGGATAGTAGATAGGGAATATCTCCACTAATTGAAAGAAATCATTCTGTTTGTGGTAATTTTTATTAGTTTCAGCTTTGACTCGATGATTCATTTTAGTTTAAGATCGTTTTAGGATTCTTCCATTCAATTTCTACTACTAACAACTCACTACAGTAACAAGCCATCTGAGGCAAATACAGCTAAGAACGCCCCTGCTCAATCCCAATGTATTCAAAACCTTCCTCTTAACAACTTCCCAGGAAGTTCCAAATTCCTTTAAATCTTTTCTTACAACTTCGCCATTCGAGGACAAATGGGGTTGCTTTTCGTTTTGACCCTAGACAGTCGGCTGACAAAGACAGCCTTTGAAAGTCTGTCATCCTTCATTCCCAGAACCTGTTCTAGCCATCTTAAGCTTTCACTCACTATAGCTTTCACTCACTTCATTTTTATTTTCCTTTGAAAGAGACTTGAAAATTCAAAACTACCTGTTCTAGCCACCTCAAGCTTTCACTCACTATTGTCCTGGAAAGCAGGGCTAAACCACATTTTTCGTTCAGCTAGTTGCTTGAAATGCAGTCAGTAAGACGGTACATGACTTTGTCTTAATTTGGCTATTTACCTATCTTTGAGAAACTTCTGGTTTAGGAAACCAATATCTTATATAGATCATAGCAAAAGCAGTAGACTGTAATGATAATTGTAATATTTCATTCAGTTGTATTTGTGACATTAAAAAAATCTTTTAAATTAGTTTCTTCTGTTTGTGGAAGCAAGAAGATACAAAAAACTTGCATTCCCTTATTTCTGTTGACGGTGCGACTAAAAAAGGGAAATGTTAGACCCACATTGACATGTCTGAGGATTTGTTCCTATTCCACTTTAAGAGAATTTCTTTACTGCGATTCATATTCATATTTCTTTTTACTTTCCTGTGAAAGAGACTTGAAAATTAAAATATGAAACAGCCTATTTTGTAAACCAAATTATCACTGTATATTCAAAATGTACCTTCATTACGGCTATCCCTTTCCTGGGAGTCAGAGGGGGATGCAGAAAAACCTTGCGAAATTCCAAGAGGTAGTTGATGTTCCAGCGTCAATTCCGAATTGGATGTTCCGGTTTCACTTGTCAAGGTACCTTCAACTTCTGCAACAAAATACAAATTAAAAGATATCTAAAACAATAAAATACGTGGAATACACTGCTATTGAAAGTCATATGACCATTATTCATATTACAAATTAACTAACCCAAATAAATGACCGACATTCGGAGTCTTCAGATCAGAGGCAACGCTATAGCATAGCAAAGGAGCCATACGGCTCCAATGTTTTATCGATTTTTTTTCCAGAGGCACTTCTTATGTATGGAGTCGGAGTTTCATTTCCAATCAAATGAGCCCTTTCTGAAATTTATACGAGCATCCCTTCTATAAGAACCATATTTGCCCCCAGGGCATAACTTACAACGCCTGCCCCCGGGCCCTGGGGAGTTGTGTCGACCCCGAAGTTTTGTTATATGATCTTTGAATTACTTTTAACAAAATGGCTTCCTAAAAATTTCTATCGGATGTATTAGGCGAAAAAAAGGGTGTGGGGGGGGGGGCTAGTTACCCTCCGATCACTTTTGACTCTAAAAAGGGCACTAGAACTCTCAATTTCCAATCGAATAAGCCCCCTTTGATTTTACCGACTCCTTCTATTACATATGAAAATGAATTATATTACAAATATTTTCTTTTGTACTGAATATTGAAAATAAACATTAAAATTACAGTAAAATTTTGAACTGATGAGCTTTCAGCAATTAATATCATTATATATCAAATATTCAGTTTAATTAATTAGTTCTTTCTAAGATTGTTAAAGAGATGAATATAGTTTCACTACAAACAAGAGTGTGGATACTGCCCCCTTAATTAACTGTAAAAACCTAAAGCCAACTGCGTCATTGGTGCTTCACTGAAAACGAATTATATTACAAATATTTTCTTTTCCAGTTCTTACAGCATTGAAAATGAAAATTACAGTGAAATAAAATCTTGAACTGATAGATCTTTCATCAATTAATATAATTATATATCAATTATTCAATTTGATTTTGTTTACACTTTCCAAGACTGTTCAAGACGCATATAGTTTTCAGTAAAGCGCCAATGACGCAGTAGGTTTTAGACTTTTACTGTGAGATAAGGAGTCGATACCCGAACTCTTGTTTGTAGTAATTTTTGTTCGTTTCAAGCTTGATTTGCATATTCAATTTAAGTTTCACTCTTTTTAAGATTCATTTATATTAGTATCTATTGTATATTTGTTTGCATTGACTGTTTATTTAATTTCTCTTCGTTTGGGTTTCATTTATACTTCAATAGCAAAATATTTTTTTTTCGTTTTAAGCTTGATTTGCATATTCAATTGAAGCATTACTCGCTTTAATATTTATTTATTCATTTATATTATTACTTGTTGTATGTTTTTTTGCTATGATTGTTTATTTAATTTCTATTCGTTTTGGGTTTCATTTATTCTTCAATAGTGATTTCTGGTCGTTTTGAGTTTGAATTTTAACAGGTATTTGTATCTGCTGATCTTAAGTTTAAAATGACCTTTACTTTTCTGTGAAAAACTTCTATTTCGGTAAGTTTTTTTAATTAATTCACAATAAAACTAAATCGATGGTTGCATATAATATATATTTATTACATCTGAGAATTTTCCTTTAATCCAAGACCAATAAATTCTTGTTAATGCTGATCAATATTTCTTGATGAGCTGATCAAAGTATAACAGATCGAGTTTTCTTTTCTTACACAAATTAGTTAATGCAAACCATAATATAAAGTTTCGAGAGGTTGTCAACTTTAGCATTGTGGTACGCATTAGGAAACAATTCTGGCTCAACAACGGATAGCTCTATGGAACTAACTATAGTCAATAAGATTATACAGCAAAACTTGAGCTGTTTCATGAGATATACCTTTCAAAAGGGTCTAAGGGGTTAGCAACTTAATTTTTACAAAATAATTGGAAGAAACAATGCTGATTAAAAGTCTAAAACAATTTAGACTAACATCCAAACATTTAAGGGGAAGAAATGAGATTCATCAGTTACACAAAACACATCTTTGTCGAGGAGGACTTGCAACTTATTTTGGTCTATTTTGGATTCTTGGTTTGTAATATTAGGCTAGTGTCAACCTTTTATTTTTTTAAAAGAAAAGTTGTGACTGTCCGGAGGTTTTGTAAATTTTAGAGCATGATCTATTAAATTCCGGTGCTCAATAAATCTTTCGATAAATTGCTGGTGTGTTCGACCGATGTAAAATTTCCCGCAAGAGCAAGGGATGCTATAAACTCCATTTGACAAAATATCCCGTGTTATATCTTTTTCGTTTTTATTGCCTTTTCCATGCTGAATCTGCCTTTTCTGTATTATTTCATTTACAAATTTTACACGATATCCGTTACAAAATAAAATATCTCTCAAATACAATAGTTCGCTATCAATATACTTCGGGGAACAAATGTTAAAAACTCTATCAACTAATGATAATGACTGTTCCTTTTTTTTTTACTGAAATTGGGCGAGATGAACGATAATTTAAATACCTGTCATTATGAGTTGGTTTTCTATAAATTGAAAAAAGTAAACCATTATCACTCTTTATTAATAAAATATCTAAAGAGGGTAGCCTATCTTGTTTTTCTAACTCTAAAGTAAATTTAATATTTTGTGAAACCTGTTTTAAATGGTCAAGAAACAAATTTAACGAATCCAATCCATGCTCCCAAAAGCGAAAAATATTGCAGTATTTATCCGCTGTCTCTTTATCTAGTTCTAAGTTTCTAGTAGTTGGTGACTTTAACCTACCTTCTATTGATTGGACATCAAGTAAAACACAACTTTCTGTTGAGTCATTTGAATATCAATTCCTGGAAACTTTACATGAGCATTATTTGCATCAGCACATTCAAAACCCTACTCGTTTGCGCGCAAATTCAACCCCTTCAGTTTTAGACCTTGTAATTACAAAATCACCAGATGATGTTGCTAGTGTTGAGTTTTTGCCACCACTAGGAAAAAGTGATCATTTGGTATTGGTGATATCACTAAATTGTGTTGTAGGTTTTTCCGATATTCCAAATCATTCTCCCAAATATGATTTTGATGGAGGAAATTACATTAAATTTTCAGATTATATTTCATCTCTTTCTATACGAGAGGAGTTACAGTAATGTAATGCTACCGTCGATGCATCCTTTGATTTTATTAAGCAGGCCCTTATAGAAGGTAAAGATCAATATGTACCAATATTATATGTAACAAATATTATAGCATCAGTCCAAAGTTGCCCAAAAAGATTTTGGAAATATGTGAGAAGGAATCAAGTTTCACAATCCCCATCATCCACTTCCTTTATAGATCCCGAAACTTTTTCACATATAGATGATGATTTTGTAAAATCCACAACTTTTCACAAATCACAAAATCACAACCTAAAGGTTAAGAAAAATATTTCTCTGGTTGGTGATGCAATGATTACAAATAGAAATGTATCACTTGAGTTTTAAACCACTTTAGAAAATTAATTATGTATTCTTGTTTGAATCTAGTGATTTAAGCAAATTAAAATTCTATAGTGAAACTTTCTGGGAGGCAGTTCTAACCATAATGCCCAATTTTCTGTTTGCTTCAAAATTTATAAATAACCATCTTGAAATCAAAATATTAATTAGACATAAATCTTAATTTAGAAAAAATATAAACACTGCAGTTGTAAGCTATAATCTCTAGCTTTTAAAAAATTAATATTTACTATTTTGAAAATCTTCCAACTAGACAGCAAACCCAGTTTAGTAAACACCAGGAGCGTTGCTCCGGCATTTTTATTGGGGGTGGGGGCAAGAGGGAGTCCACATACGGATAGTCCAAGGGCATGGGCTATCCTTCAGAAAAAGCAGTGACGGCTCTGACCACTTCAATTTGCTTATACTCACAGTTAGCATTAAGTATTATCATATAAGTATTTTTAGTAAGTATGTAATTTACTGCCAACTATGACCTCTACTTTAATTTAATAAAGACAAATTTTTCAAAAGTACAAAATGATTGTAAATGTTAGATCATTTATTTCAAATTTCTACACCCGGGGTGAGTCCCCCTTACCCCTTCTTCTCTAAAACCACCTGTAGGGACATCGGTGTTAGAAAACTTGTGAAAAACACAAGCCTAAAGATGTTTTAAAGATGTGTGAACATTCTAATGATTCTGTTCCGAATTTTTCTCCCTTTAGTCTATGGAAAAAATCAAGTCTCTTTATCAAAAGGGGCCATCAAAAATATGAGCCAAAGCTGAGGTTGGACAATTAATTAAATCACGTCTGTTAATTAATTTTGTCAAAGTCAAGCTACTTACAAACAGTTCGTGGCAACGAACTGTAAGTAAGGAGCGACCCGGCTCAACAGTTACAGAAACTCTAAAAAAGGGAATTTTGATGCCAATAGGTACATCAAAAGAATCGAATTTTTATGCTGAAATCAGATATATGTTTCATCAAGTTTAGTCTTACCCATCAAAAGTTACAAAGTCTTACCCATCGAAACAATTTGCCTTATTTTTGAAAAAGGGGGAAACGCCCCCTAAAAGTGATAGAATCTTAATAAAAATCACACCATCAGATTCAGGGTAACCGAAAATCCTACTGTAGATGTTTCAAGCTCCTATCTGCAAAAATATGGAATTTCGCATGTTTTGCCAGAAGAAAGATCCCGGATGCGTATTTGTTTTTTTTTCCCAGGGGTGATCGTATCGATCCAGTAGTCCTAGAGTATCGTGAGAGGGCTCATTCAAACGGATTTTAAAAGTTCTAGTGCCCTTTTTAAGTGACAGAAAAAATTGGAGGGCAACTTGGCCCCCTCCCACGCTCATTTTTTTCCCGAAGTCAACCAATCAAAATTTACAGATACCCATTTTGTTCAGCATAGTCGAAAATCTAATAAATATGTCCTTGAGGATGACTTAATCCCCCAAACTTCCCGGGGGAAGAATTGCAAGTTATGAACTTTGCCCATTGTTTACATTTAGTATTGGTTATTGGGAAGTATACAGACGTTTTCAGGAGGGATTTTTTTCTGGTGGGGAGGGGAGGAAGTCAGAGGAGGAGGTTACGTGGAAGGATCTTTCCATGGGGGATGTTTCCTCAGGGGACGGGACATTTCTATGAATGGGGCGCCGGATTTCCAGCATTATTTAAAAAACGATCAGAAATTAAATTAAAAAAAAAAGTTTTTTCAACTGAAAGTAAGAAGCAACATTAAAATTTAAAACGAACAGAAATTATTACGTATATGAGGGGTTTCGTCCCCTTGTCAATACCTCACTCTTTATGCTAAAGTTTTTTTTAGTACTTTCAAAAGAGCTATCTATTCTAATTAAACGACCTTTGTGATTCAGAGATTTGTGATTCGAACAAAATTCGAACTTTAGTGTAAAAAGTGAGATATTGACTAGGAGGAGAAGCCCCTCATATACGTAATAACATATACGTAATAAAAAAAAACAATAAAAAAACAAGCGATACTGCTCAATAGTAATCGAAACTTCAAAAAACGGAATTTTGATTTCAATAAACATATCAAAAGAATGGGCTTATAATGTTGATTCTAAATATATAAATTTCATTAAGCTTAGTATTACTCATCAAAGGCTACGAGCCTGAAAAAATTTACCTAATTTTTGAAAAAGGGGGGAAACACCCCCTAAAAGTGAAAGAATCTTAATGAAAATCACACCATCAGATTCAGCGTATCAGAAAACCATATTAAATAGGTTTCAAGTTCATATCTGAAAAAATGTGCAAATCTGTATTTTTTGCCAGAAGAAAGATCACAGATGCGTGTTCATTTTTTTTTTTTTTTGAGTGATAATCGTACCGACCCAGTGGTCCTAGAGCATCAAGAGAGGGCTCATTCAAACGGAAATTAAAAGTTATAGTTCTCTTTTTAGGTGACCAAAAATGCTGGAGGGCAACTAGGCCCCTTCCCCCACCCTTTTTCCCCCAATTTCGTCTGATCAAAATTTTGAGATAGCCTTTCTGTTCAGCATAGTTGAAAAACCCAACAAATATACATTTGAGGTAACAAATTCCCCCTAGAGCCCTTATGGAAAGGTCTAAAGTTGTAAAATTTGCCAATTGTATACGTATAAGATAAAAAAAGGATAAAGATCCTCCTGAGCCATTGCTGGCACATAAGGCGTCGAGTCGACGTTTCAGTTGCTGGGTGTTTTTAAAGGGACAAGTAGCAAGCTTGTCGCCAAACATTGCTGCAGCGAGGATCGAACCCTGGTGCTCCGTATTGGCAAGCAAAGCATCAATCCACTGTGCTACAACAGGTTTGTATACGTATTGTATTTGTTGTTGGGAAGTATGCACATTTTTTTTTTTGGGGGGGGGGGATTTTCTGCTGTTTTTTTTCCACAGGGAGAATTTTCCATGGGGAGGGAAGTTTCCAGGGAGTAAACAATTCAGGGTAAATTTTTGCCAACTCATTTTTACGCGTGGACATGTTAAAGGTAATTGTGTGGGGTAAATTATCCCCGAGATTGAATTATCTAGAAAATATTTCTGTAGGGAGGGGGGATCTTTCTGTGGAGGTGGATTCAGATTTCCTGGCATTATTTAAAAAACGATCAGAAATTAAATGAAAAAACAAATTTCTTCAACTGAAAGTAAGAAACATTATTAAAACTTAAAACAAACAGAAATTATTATGTATATGTGGGGGTTGCCCCCTCCTCAACACCTTACTCTTTACGCTGAAGCTTGAATTTTGTCCCAATTCTTTATGAACGACTCCTGAAACACAAGGCTTGTTTAATTAGAACAATCAGAAGTTTTTTTTTTAAGTACTAAAAACTGTAGCGTGAAGAGCAAGGTGTTGAAGAGGGGCTTATCCAGATCTCATGCAGGAAAAAATAAAGATTAATGTGTTTCAAACAGTTCGTGGTAAAAATCAAACAGTTTGTGGTAACGAACTGTAAGTAAGAAGCGACTCGGCTCAATAGTAACCGAAATACCAATAGATACATCAAAAGAATCAGATTTTTATGCTGATTTCAAATATATGAATTTTTATCAAGTTTAGTCTTATCCATCAAAAGTTACGCACCTGAGAAAATGTGGCTTATTTTCGAAAAAAGGGGGAAAAGCCCCCTAAAAGTCATTGAACTCCAATGAAAATAACACCATCCAATTCAGCGTATCAGAGAACCCTACTATAAAAATTTCAAGCTCCTATCTGCAAAAATGTGGAATTTCGTATTTTATGCCAGAAGAAAGATCACGGATGCGTGTTTTTTCCCCATGGGTGATCGTATTGACCCAGTGGTCCTAGAATATCGCGGGAGGGCTCATTCAAACAGAAATTAAAAGTTCTAGTGCCCTTTTTAAGTGACCAACAAAATGGAGGGCAAATAGGCCCCCTCCCACGCTCATTTTTTCCCAAAGTCATCCGATCAAAATTTTGAGATAGCCATTTTGTTCAGCAAGGTCGAAAAATAAAATAAATATGTCTTTGGGGATGACTTAATCCCCTACAGTCCCCGGGGGAAGGTTTGCAAATTATGAACTTTGCCCAATGTTTACATACAGTATTGGTTATTAGGAAGTATACAGAATTTTTTCAGGTATTGGGGGGGGGTACGTAGGAAGATCTTCCCATAGAAGAAGTTTTCAAGGGAGGAAGGGCCATTGCTATGAAGGGGGCGCCAGATTTCCCAGCATTATTTAGAAAAAACGATCAGAAATTAAATAAAAAAAAAAAATTCAACTGAAAGTAAGGAGCAACATCAAAACTTAAAACGAACAGAAATTATTACGTATATGATTGGGTTCACCCCCTAGTCATTACCTCACTCTTTACGCTAAAGTTTTTTTGTACTTTCATAAGAGCTATTTATTCTAATTAACGGCCTTTGAGATTAAGGGGTCATTCTTAAAGAATTGAAACGAAATTTAAACTTTAGCGTAAAGAGCGAGGTATTGACTAGGAGGCGAACCCCCTAACATACTTAATAAAAATATACGAATATAGAAGTTCATTACGTCAGATCAAAATTTTGAAAAAGCCATTTAGCCAAAAAAAGTAAAATTAATATGCAAATTTCATTTTAATTATTCATGTAGGCACTGTAAAATCATAGAGAGCTGTTCAAGGACTCATAAAAATAAATCTTATATCATATCGTTTTGTTGTGTTCCTAGACTCGAAAAGGCCGTCATAAAGTGCGCCATTACAAATAAGAGTAATCGGAGCTGTATTGGAGTTTTGATTTAAGTATTGGAAGTAAAAATTAATTAAATGATTTCTGGAGCTGACCCCTCCTCCCTCCCTACTTACTTCTACGACTAAGCTATAACCGATTTGACTTATCTAGCTACAGTACAAATACTATATAAAATGTAGAGGGTGTATTCATATCCATACTATATGTAGAGGGTGTATTCATATCCATTTTGAATGTTGTATAACAAGGACATTTTGTATTGAACTGATAGATATTGGGAAGTAAAAAAAACCTTACCTATCAGGGAAAACAATTTGACTTGAGCAAACGTGGCGAAACAGAAAGAATAGTACATTTTCGTAATTTTAACAGTAACTAGGCTCACCTACTTACTTGATGATAAGGTTTTTAAGGGGGTATATTTTCATAGACATTAATGTAGAACACATTAGGAGGTGTAACCCCTGTTTTTTATTTATTTTTTTCATATTGAGGACAAGGATAGATTAATAAAAAAAAATTATTATCTGCTCAAAGTAAAGAACAAAAATGAAACTTAAAACGAACAACAGTTTTTATGTTACTCAATACTTTTTTCTCTAAATTTTTGGGAGATCCACTGCTCCACCCACCTCAACGACGACACTGGCAACGATGACACTTCTGTTTTAAGCAACCGCTATTTAATATAGATCATAGCAAAAGCAGTAGGCTGTAATGATAATTGTAATATTTCCTTCAGTTGTATTTATGACATTAAAAAAATCTTTTAAATTAGTTTCTTCTGTTTGTGGAAGCAAGAAAATTAAAAAACTTGCATTCCCTTATTATTGTTGGTGGTGCGACTAAAAAGGGGAAAAGTTAGAACCACATAGGTGTGTCTGAGGATTTGTTCCTGTACAACTTTGAGATTTTCTTTACTGCGATTCATATTCATATTTCCTTTTAATTTCCTGTGAAAGAGGCTTGAAAATTAATTTATGAAAGAACCTATTTTGTAAACCAAATTACCACTGCATATTCAAAACGTACCTTCATTACGACTATCCCTTTCCTGGGAGTCAGAGGGGGATGCAAAAAAACTTTGCGAAATTCCAAGAGGTAGTTGGTGTCCCAGCGTTAATCCCGAATTGAATGTCCCGGTTTCACTTATCAAGGTACCTTCAAATTCTGCAACATAAACACATATTAAAAATCATCTAAAACAAACAAATACGCAGAACGTATTGCTATTCAAGTTCATTTGACCCTTATTCATATAAAAAATTAACTGACCCAGATAAATAACCGACATTGGGAGTCTTCAGATTCACAATAAAACTAAAACGATGGTTGAATAGCAAATATATTTATTATATCTGACTATTTTCCTTTAATCCAAGACCGATAAATTCCTGTTAATGCTGATCAAAATTTCTTGATGAGCTGATTAAAGTATAACAGATCGAGTTTTTTTTCTTACACAGATTCGTTAATGCAAACCATCATTTAAAATTTCGAGAGGTTGTCAAAAACTTTAGCATTGTGGTACACATTAGGAAAGGATTCTGGCTCAACTTTTAAGACAAGGGATACATGTGTAACAGCAAATGTTACACCTCTGTCATCTTTGTAGTATTTTGTTTGTATCATTTGCAGGTCGGTGGGCCTACTATTCCTTAAGAACCTGCAAGCAAGAATAAATCGTCAGAGCACGATCATCTTCTTCATAAAGGATTTAGAAAATGAGAAGCAGTTCTTACGAAAACAGCCCATTTTCTGATTGATTCAAAATTTATAAATCATCTTGTAATCAGAATAATGAACAAAATTAAACCTTAATTTAGAAAAAATATAAACACTACAGTTTTAAGCTATAATCTCCAGCTTTTGAAAAGTAATATTTACCATTTGGAAAATCTTCCCACTAGACAGCAAATCTAGTTAAGCAAACACCAACATTTTTGAATAAAATAAGAGAAACATTCCACCTTAAGATTTGACTAAATTCCTTGAATTAAATCGTACTTGCCCTTGCTTAGTCTTTTTACCAAAATATAACTTGGTTTATTTCATTCTAATGTAAACAAATGTTACAGATGTACCTTCATTATCCGAACAAGTAGCTCCCAATTCCTGGGTGTCAGCTTCAAGTTTACATGGCCCTGAAAAGCCAGGAAAAGTATTCAGAGGAGCACCTTCACGTTTAGGGGACAGCAATTGGTCTGGAATGTCAAAGAGCTGCTCACATTCATTTGGTGAAGCATCTTCTAAAATAAAACAAATGATAGGGACAAATACTAGGACATACACAATACTAATAAGCAAGGCAGTACCCAGAGAGGAGGCGGGATTAGGGGGGTTTGACACCCCCCAAAATGTTTGTTTGACTCGTAAAAACGTAACAAAAATGGATATAAACAAATTTTGTATGCGTTTTTTGAGTTTTTTTTGTGTACCCCTCCCCCCGAAAAAAAATATTCGAGTAAAACCCCCTCCGAAAAAAAAAATCCTGGGTACGGCCTTGCTAACAAGTTAACCGAAATTGACAGGGTCATGTGCCTCTAGTCAAAAAGAAACGAAATTGAATAGGTCTGAAGACACAAGCCTATAGCATCTAGTTTAGCTTTAGAGGGATGTTTAGCCATAACTGAAAAAAGTTTGCTCAGTTCAAACACTTCTACCTGATCACAAACTGACTTTTCATTTCCTTCGTGTTGTTACAAAATCAAGAAAAGAAAATCACAGCAAAAAGATCAACATTGCTTAATATTACAAAATTTAATTGTAATTAATTTTTGTATAAACCACTACTTATTGTTTGACAGTTTATTGGGAAATTCTCTTTTCCAGTTTCCTTGGCAATATTTCTATTACTTGAGGCTCTTTTTCAAGTTTTTGTTTTGTTTAGGTGGCCTCTAGCAAAGCCTGGGCTTGTCCCATTTCTTCCTAAACTTTCAAAAAGTTTCATTTATTCCTAAACTAACAAAATCTCTTTTTCCTCTCTAAGACCTCAACTCTTCTGCTCCCTTCTCTCCGCTTCTTGATTTTACTTGAGTCGAGTTTTTACAGGACAAGCTTTGTGCAGATCAACTCTCCAAATTTTGAGTTTTTTATGGTTTTATTTTGTATTGGTTGCCTTTTTTGTTGTGCCAATTTTATCAAGGCAAAGTTCCCTGATTAAGTTGACTTTAAAGTGCAGATGAAAGATACTTGTACAAAAACAAAATTGATTTTCTCAGGTGAAAATCCGGAGAATCTCGACCTTTACCGGTGAATATCAACAAACAAATAGTCGCTTGGTGTATGTCCGAAATGTTAGCTAAATGTAAATGTCGACACTAACTGCGCACTAATGGCGATTTTATATTTTCTTCTTCGTAATTCAGTCACGAGAAATTCTTCGCCTCTTTCTGAGTGGAATGAAAATAATGAAAGTTAAAAATTTACTTAATTATACAGTATGTTGAGAAAAAAATGAGAAAAAAAATAATAGTAATAAAAAACTTACAAAATTATGTGATAATTTCAATTCGTTTTTAATTGCCAAAATTTTTAAGTTTCTCAACATTCTTTCAAAAAGAGGACATGGGGTGGGCTAGTCGCACTGCAATCACTTTTTATTCTTAGAATGCGAACTAGAACTTTCCTTTTTCAATGAAATGAGGCTAATCCAAAGTTTATACAACCACTCCTTGTATAAAACCTTACATTCCCCTGGGGCATAACTTATATTCCTTGCCCAAGGATTCAATGGGGTTTTGTCATCCCTGGAGACGGAGGCATTGTTATATGATAGGTTATATGATTGGTAAAGTGGTTGTAGGGAGAGATAGTTGCCCTTAAGTTACTCTTAAGCCCTTGAAAAGGAAACTATAAGTTTAATTTCCAATCAAATGAACCTTCTCCAAATTTTATAAAACCACCCCTTCCTTAAAAACCTTATATACCCCTGGGTAATAACTTACAACACTTTCCCCCCGAATTTTGGGGGTTGTGTTGAGCTCATAAGTTTTGTCATCTGATCTTTTGGACTATTTTGAACAAAATGCTATTTCAAAATTTTGATTGGATACATTTTGGAAAAAGAGGGTGAGTGTGTGTGTTTGGGGGGGGGGTAGTTGCCCTCCAAACACTTTTAACTCTTAATAAGAGCAATAGAACTCCCAATTTCTAATTGAAAGAGGCCCCTCCAAAGTTTATACCATATGAAATGCCTCTGGTAAAAACTAATAATAATAAAACATTGCAGCCTTATGGCCTTTACTATAGGCAACTGCCTCTGACATTGTCAAGCCAGTTTGACACCATCTAAAAATATTTTTGAAAAATACAATAATACAGTGAAGACAAAAGACCAAAGTTGACCTTTCAGAAAAAATTCTGGCAGCCATATAGATCAGCTTAAATACTTTAAATACTATCTAAGACCACACTGGCTATACATGAAGTATGAAACATAAATAATAATTTCATACATAAATCAGCTTTCTTTTTATTTTGTTCCAAAAAAATGTAATTGGAAAATTTACCAATTTTGACAACAGAAGCCTCAGAGAGGGTGATGACTTCAGCCATATTTGGAATTTGGGGTAAGTCCATAGGACAATATCTGAAAAGAGATAATACCTCTTGCAAAACCTTAAACAACACTTGGATATTAGTAGCCTACAGTCAATTTAAAGTTTAGTTCTCAAACAAATTGTAACAGTTTTGATTTTGGTACCATTTGGACCGGAAAAAAAATTATCTCAAACATATAAAAAAATCGGCCAAAATAGGACGAGGCGAAACTGATCGTTTTTCGTCTTTTCTTCTAAAATGACGACTTTTTAAAAACAATTTAATTTGCACGTATAGAAAGTCGGTAATGGGTAAATCTGGTACGTAGATCACGAATATGCACTTTGTTCTTGTTTTAAACGTTCATTTTCGGTCCCCCTCCCCCACCCCTAAATCAAGCGTCAAAAGAGGTCTGAGTGCAACATTAAGGGAAGTTAAATTACTACAGAAAAAAATTTGACTGCTACTGCCGAAAAGTTTTGTCCATGTTAATTTAATGCTGCTCTGGAGATTCCATCCTCAATTCTCAGGATCAAGGGCAGGGCTCTGAAGCCCAATCCAATCTTATACTTTAAGATAGGTTTGAAAACAGTAAAATTTCACTGCTGCTGAAGTAGGAGGTACTTCTTTGGGATGGATGGAAGTTGTAGATGATGCTATTTTCTGCTGGAAGACTCGGTGTCGGTAACTATCAGATTGTCAGTAGATTTTACACGTACAATATACAAAGTGCACCTCTCCCGCTGCTTTCATCTCTTCTTTCAAAGCTTCAATGCAAGAAAACGTTGAACCATTTTCCCTAAACTGTTCTTTGTCTCTCAACTGGTTAAGCGCAATCATTGCTTTTATGTAGGAGGGAAGTTGTGTCACGGCCAAGAATTGCATGAGCAAAAGGAAAAAATTTGCAACTTTTCCTTCCCAATTTTCTTAACAATGGCTTCAATACTCCAAGTTGCACCTAAAGTGGTTGCCTTAGGCTCAGCTTTCAGGTAGACCTTGTGGAATACAGTGATAAAGTAACAGTACCAACAAGTCAGTATTGTCACCAATAAATACAGTGTTCATAGTCTTCAAATACTCAACCGCTGCAACCACAATAAGCAAGTCAGCATCAGCTTTATCTTGGATGGTTCTCAGACCTTTGCCTCATAAATAATCAGAAAGTATAGTCTACTGACGAAACGGCTTTATTCTTTTTACACAAAAAAAAATTCCCCTTTCTTGGTGGTCAGTCTCATTTCTTGGCTAAACGGTACTTCCCGTCCAGTGATACAGTTTCTCTTAAGATGAGTCATCTTTTGTCAAAGCAGCTATGTTGTAGCTATCAAAGACAATAATGGCGTCTAGATATTTGGATGAAACGTAGTTCTAGTATCAATCTAAGATCTCCGAATATTTTTCTTTCTTTGCCTAGAGAATCCTATGAAGAAAAGAGTCCCTGTCTAAGACGTTGGTGCAAATCAGACTAAATTTTACCCCAATAGCATCAATTTCTAAAAGTCACTTGATAGCTTTTGGTGGCTCTGGTTTATTTGGCTTTCGGAGCATGCCAGAATCATCAAAAAGCAATGCAGGATAGGAGCAAAGTTCATATTTAAGTGAAGATTCTTTGTCCATATTCAGTCTTTAGGATACTGTTAGAAGACACTGAAACAGCAATGAAGGGTCTTTAAGGACTGCCTGATCCTTCTGTTTGAACAAATGCTCCTTCAGAGATTTCCCTACCATTCCCTCAAGAATCTTTTTCCTGACTTCCACTGATTTGTTGATGTTCACGTTTTCTACAGCAGTCAAGTCAAAAGCAAGGTTTCAAAACGATAGCGGATCACCCTCGAAAGGAGACAACTACTTGACAAAATCAATAAATATTTGTACGTCTTTGCAGCCCCTCTGCTGCCCTGAAATACAAGACTTTACGTTAGTTGCTTGTGTGATACAAGACATCTGGCAGTTCTTGCATCAGAAGATTAACGTGAGCAACCGCTGGACGTCCCATGACCTACTGAAGTCTCTGTACTCTTGTCGTTCCTCTACCTCTATTCAATCCGGTTGCTATTTTCAGAATTCTCATCAGTTCTTGTTCTATGACCAAATCTGTACATACACAGGCTCAAAATATGTCTGATCTTCTCATAAGATGCAAGCCTTTTTTGAACAAGTGGAAAAGTGTTGGGCTTGTATGTTCAAGTCTGTTAATCTGCTGTAGGTACAGTCCTGCCGACTTCGTGTAGTTGTTATACCAGCTGCTGCAAGGTAAGGGAGCATGTCAGAAACTGTTTGTAAATGAAGTTTCTATTGACCTGTATGTTCAGCCATGAGGAAATTTGGAAGAATGGCAACCATGTCCATGTACTGCATCCACAGTTTTCCCGTTCAAGTCTCCTGACTTCATTCTGATTTAAGAGCAAATGGAAAAGCTTTGACTTTGAGACTGAAAGCCTGGGAGATATGTTTAAGAGAAGCTTGTCCATCTATTACTTTCTCATATAAAGTCTTTGACTTCACTAAGCTCAATGGTATTCAATGAAAGTTCTGCATTCAATTCAAGTTCTACACCTGAATCCAGTAGAGTACTACGTCTTAAATGGTAAGGGCTTAAGAAACAGCCTTATCACTTAGAAGATGAGGAACTGTACCAGAATTGTACATTAATTCAAAGATTTCTTCCAGGCCAGATCCATCCATCAAAGATCCCAATGGCACTGACAAAACTCAAAGGATGTGGATTCCTCCTAGTCTAGCCACTACTTTTGCACTGCTACTAGCAGGTCCTTCTGCAGCAATAACCTTCATGGAATTCAACCACAATGGCTGGTTAAACGTTACAACCAGAGTAAACCCATACCATTCATCCTGTTGGGCAATGAATGTCAGTGTAGAAAGGATACAATTCTTGTTGCTTGAAGCAAGGTAAATCATAGGAAGAAAGAAAATGTTGGCTTTCATGGTCCGAGGGATGGCCTCTGACCATGACTGATTGCATTGTTTCAATCCAACCTGGTTTAGGTTTTTAGAGATGCCACAACATGAGCAAAAATACTATGTAAGTTTGAAATCTTATCTTCTTTGGATCCTGGATGAAGAAGATCATAATTCATTATCAAAAGGACAGAATTGTTTGACTTTCTATGGACAATTAAGATTCTTCCAGTTATGTTTATTTCCTCAGCAGTAACCTCCTGCCTATGCATACTTTTTAAGGTGACTTTTAGCCCTAGGGTTACAGCAGCAATTATGCCCATGTCATGAGAGGTGTTTCTACAATCAAGAGCACATACGTTGTGATCAATGTTGTCCACCACGTATTGGACCAGACTGTCAGAAGTAATTCCTTGCAGTTTGATTCCATAATAAACGGCAACATTTTTCTTAAACCTCAAAACTTCAAAATAGGAGGGGCAAAACCTCAGCAAATTCAATGTATCAATGAAGAATTTGGAGGAACAGTGATGATGCATTTGAATTTGTCTTCTTTTAAACTCAAATGCTGGCAAAATGGGTCAGCTTGTTCATGTGCATGACTGCATCTATTAAATAATTTCTGACCAAGAGTGTTGAAGAAGATTACAGATCCCAGACATTTTTGAGAAGTGTGCAAAACCAATTATATGATTTGGTGTGTGTTGGGAGGGGGGGGGGATATGCAAGATACTAGGACACAGGTTTTTCCTAGCAATTTGGCATAAGAAGTGTAAATTTTTCTCTGCGTGGATCCGACTTTGTGTAATATCCAATGTATATTAGTGCACGTTTTATCCTGTGCGCTGTGTGTGTGTGGTGGGGGGGGGGCGACTCAGGGATAGTAAAAACACAGAACTGAGTCCATATTCGTGATCTATGTACCGTATTTTCTTATCACCAACTTTTTACAAGCACAAATTATTATTTTTTTAAGTCGTAATTTTAGAATAAAAGACAGAAAAACTTCAATTTTGCTTTGACCAATTTTGGCCAATTTCTTAAACGTTGAAGAAAATTTTTTATTCTGGTTCAAATGATACCAAAATAAAAACTGTTGCAATTTGTTTGAGGTAACCCCTAAAATTAATTTAGATTGACTGTACTATATAGTACTCTAGTTTTACAGAGCAGAGTGGAAGCACAAAGTCCCTAGAAATACACAAGCCATAATGATTCCTTTCAAGCTCTGTAAAGCTAATTTTATTTTAATAGCCTACATTTGAGGGTCTAGACTCAGCTTCTTCAGCAGTCAAGAGCATTAGGAATGTGACGACAATTTCTCTTGATATTTTAAACAATGAGGGTTCTTAAAATAAAGTAACTACATTTCCTATCAAACTGTATTATAAGCGTTGACATTGATTTTAAGTGTAAATAAAATTTCACAGTAAAATTACACAATAGTTTTGTTTCTTCAAAAATTTGGTAAACTAGAAAAGTAAAATTTTCAGAATCAGAATTAAAGTCGAAACTAGAGTCCAGGAACATGATTTTTTGTAGCTGCTTCAACTACTTTATGAACAAAAAAAAAAAAAAAAAAAAAAGAGATATTTTTCATACTTCTGTTTATTTATGGAATTGAGGCCATGATAGTTTAAAAACAGCATATCTTCATTTAATTTCTACCAAGCTTCTGGCTGCCAAAAGAGTGGACAGCCAACAGCCAAAATCTATTTTTAATACTTGTAAGGCTTTCAAGATTCTGTGACATTCAATTAAGTGACTAATAAAAATAAATCTGAAAAAATTAAAGTTTCACAAGCAAAATAATTAGCAACTTTTTTCAAATAATGCAGGGTAAATTGCTACTTTTCAGGCAACCCTCATACCATAAGTAAAATTAAAGGAATAAAAAAAAGATAATCAAGGCTAACAAGTCCAGTAGCCTCTATTATCTGCTTGAATGGAATACTATTTCCCAAAAAATAATGCACAAAATTACTTCACTTTTTTTTTAGTTTAACATAGATTCACAATTTATTTAGACACTTACGACTAGGCCTAAATCACCTTTAGTTATTCTACTGTTCAAACTGGAAAATGTTGTTTCACAGATTTAACTAATACTATCGTAGAATAAACTTGACTCTTTTAGTAAAACTCTTTGGTTGGACTTGAAGGCAATATTCAGATGTTAAACATCAACCAAAACAAACTTCTGTTTGCTACTGTTTCTAAATTTAAAAAAAGTAGTTTAAAATCTAGAGAGGGGCAGGGTAGTTTTGTTTCAATGAGAGTAAAAAGAAAAGGGATATTTTCTTGAAATTACCAAAATAAGTATTTCCCTGTTTTAATCTGTTTCAAAATATATTTTAAATTCTATTTATCCTTGAATTTTGAAAGCATATTTTAATTCTTTTTTTGGGGTCTAGGTGCCCCCCCCCCACTTGAAAATTTTCCCCAGAAAATTTTTGATGTCCATTAGAAGGGAAATTGATATTTAATCCCTCTTAATTTCTGGGAATATTCATGGTCTTTAGTGTTCTTATGAAAGTAAAGAGTAATATTAAACCCCAAAATGAGCAAAATTTATTATGTATAGGAGGAAGATGGCAGGGGATGCCCTTCTTCATCTCACATCTCATGGTCATTGAAACTTTGGAGGATGTACTTTCTCTTTGGCTGCTCAGTTCTGTATGGGGAAATGTTCTCCAAGGGAAAATGATGGCTCCCCTTTTTTAACTCAGTTGAATACTTTTAATCAAGGAATTAAATGACTCATTGGGTGATGGTCTTTGCTGGTTATAAATTAGCTTGTTTTGGTTATAATCAAGATATAGAACTATTAACCTTATTAATTGGGAAGTTTTTATAATGCAGAAATGATACAGGTATTGTAAAAACAGAAATATGTTATTCAATTTCAATGGTTACTCTTGCAATTTTGTCCAGTTGGCAAATGGGGTGGGGTTGTATTATGAACTACAATTAATATATTTTTCTGGTGATCTAATGTTAGCTATCAAACACATTTTGTTAGTACAGTAAAAAGAAAATTTTTAGTTACCAGTTTGAAAAAAACATAACAAGTGGGCAGGATATTCACAATTGCATTCAAGAACAAAATCCATTTATATTCAAAATCCATGGAAAACCAGTTTTCCCATAAATTGAATTGACCATGACAAAATCAAGAATCAATAACTGCATGGGAAATATAAATATAGGCTATTTATTTGGGCCAGGTTGGAAAGATTAGGCAGGGCTGGATAAAGGGCAATTTGAGCAATTGGGCCCCACATTACTATCAAAATGAACAAAAAAAAAATTAAATTAAAAGCAAATTGTTTTTGACAATAAAGGGTAAATTATGAGTAATTGAAATAACTAATATATTTTTCAAAATTTTTTATTACTGGATGAGATTTATTAATGTCTTTATTATTATATGCCATGCACTGCATAATATAAAAGACCAATACCCACAAAAGTTCATATCATTGAATTTAATTGGGATAGTTCTATATTAGAAATTTTGCACTGTGTATGTACACCAACTACAATGCAGGCATATTTTATTTAAACATTTATATATATATATATATATAGAGGACCCCACAAAAAAATCTCAGCAGGTCCTGTACCTATTCAATCTACCTGAAATTAGGTTAAAATTGAATTTGTAAGTAAAGCAATTAGCCTATTATGCTTGGAAACAGCATAACAAAGGCATCAAGTGGTATGCTACTACTACTACTAACAACTCACCACAGCACCAAGCCGCCTGAGCCCAATCTGTCATCCTTCATCATCCTTCATCCTTCATCAATCTGTCATCTGTCATCTGTCAATCTTCATTTGCTTTTCAGAGCACCCATACTTCAGAGCCATATTTGACCACTGTCATCAATGTAGCTTCTAATATTCTAATCTTGGTTTGCAGACTATTCTTCCTATTGGTCCAAACTTTTTTTAACTGTGAAAAAACACCCTGAGCCTTGGCTATTCTACTTTTAACATCTTCATTGCTCCCACCATCTTTACTAATAATACTACCAAGGGAAGTGAAGCTGCCCACCTAATCAATCTGTTTGTTACCCAACGTCACCTTTTTATCTTCACTTATTCCTAGCCTTAGTGACTTAGTCTTCTTAACATTAATTTCCAAACCTATTCTAGCACCCTGAATTTTCCAAACTTCTAAAAGTTAATTCATTTTGCTCACACTTTTATCTAGAATGCTTAAATCATTAGCATAATTTAAATCCATGAGATGTTTTCCTCCTCATTTGATTCTGCAGTCTCCCAGTGCCTTTCCTGTGCTCCTTAAGACAAAGTTCATCAAAATAATCCATATAAAGGGGGATAGAACACAACCCTGCTTAGCTCCTGATTTAATACAAAACCAGCTGCTAACCTCATTTCCTACCTTAACCATAGCAGTTTTATTCTTATACATAGCACTAATCACTTTAATTTATTTGTCTGGTACAACATACAATGATAAAACCTTTGCTAAATCAATTGGTATGTTCACTTTATTCATAGGTCATTTATGCAAACTGCTCAATATTTACCAACAAATGTTATAATAAATTCAGAATGATATAGGCAATTGATTCTAGAGTTATGTCTAGCCTATGTCTTTGCTATTTGAATTAGGCGTAGGATGTATCCTAAATAACTTTGATAGATTTTCACTTTGGAGCAAAACTTAGGTCCCTATTGATATCTTGTCCTCAGGGCCAATGATGGAAATATTTCACTGAGGAAAACATCAGTTGTCAGTAAATCTATAAATTTGCTGTTTCCCTATGGACAGTGACAATCCTAAGCTTGGGACAGTGACAGAGTCTTTGGCAAGTGACCCAAAAATTTGTGAAAAATTGAAATTTTCTCAGAATGCAGGGCCAAGCTTAGGCAACAAATAGGTACTATTTGAAAGGTAAAGATGGCTTTAAACAATTGTTTGCCTCTTATTTCAAGCAAATTAATGATCCTATGTCAATTCTAAATTCTTGGTCAACCTTCTTAAGATCACAGGCAGGTGTGCCTTGTTTGCCCCTCATTACAGGCAATCTAACAGTCTTATATCAATTTTAAATTCTTGGTCAACATGCCTGAGACTCTAGGCAGGCATGCCTTTTCAAAAACTAACAAACAAGTATGTGTCCAATAAGAGAGTCAGGCATACTTTTGCCATTTACCCATGCCCCTAGCCAGTTAAACATTTTGCTTCTCAATTACTCTGACAATCTGTCTTGGTTTTGTTCTGTTTACAATTAGCCATGTCTTGATGCAACCTACTGCCAAAATTTTTACAACTTCAATTCAATTCAACTTCAATACAATTTTTTTACCAGGGGTCACTAATCTGCAGTTTTACCTATAGGACCATAGTGGGATAGCAGTAAATTTAGAATATAGGACCATAATGAGATAGCTAGGGAAATACTCATACCATTTGATTCAGAATTCAATCCTCTATCCAAATATAAAAATCATTTCTGGTGGAAATTAATTCCAGAAATTCTGGAATATCCAGATTAGAAATTTCTGGAATTTGTAAAACCTAGTTTCAGTTTAGTTTTTGACTCACTTGGGATTCAGGATCTAAGCCACCAGAGCCACAACCCCGACAGCCTGACCTTGAATCCTTTTGTCTCCTGTAAAGCTTGATTTATAGAATCTAGGAGATTCCAGAGGAAATTGGTGTCATATTTGGATACTACATTGAATTCTGAATCAAATGGTATAATTATCTCTCAGCTATCTCATAATCATTCTTCAATCAAAATTTACTGAGAAGGAACCCCTGCAGTAAAGGTGCAGATGTACTGCCCAATAGAACCAGGATATACAGTAAGTTGTTTATATCCTGTGTCTACTGCGCAGTATCTCTGCATCCTTACAGCCCAATTTACTGAATAATATACAGTAAGAAATAAGTTGTTTCTATCAGGGGTAGCTAAACTGCACCTTTACCCTAAATTTCTAAGAGGAATTTCCACTGGAAATGACTGTTATATTCAGGTAAATGATTGAATTCTGAATTTAATGGTACAGAACCTTAAAAGTTACCTTTTTCCTAGAAAAATTGGCTGTGAAAGGCACGTTTCGCCTCAATTTTGAAATTCACGCAAATAGTAGCCTTGTGACGTCTTAACCACAGACAAGAAGTATTATCATACAGATGTCCATCCGTCCTATCTCGCAATGTTAAAAAAGAGGGTCGGGTATTCAGACGCCTTTTGGCTATATGATATGACGTTTAATGCATGCTAGAAGCCAAAGTTGCCATGTTAGTTATATTTAGGCATTTTGATGGGTAAAATTATAGCCAATTTTGGAAACTTTACAATTTGTCATATACGGTACATGTAAAATAAAAATAAGGCTTAAATATTAAAATTTTACGGTAAAATACTGCAAACATAGAAGAATTTAATAGTTTTATTTGTTTAATTTATTTACATCCCATGGCTCGTAAATGTATATACATGTTTTTAATTTCTTTAAAATTTTGATAAAATGGCGGCACGTTGTTTGCCAGTTTCGCTTGTATGATCGCATTTCAACTTATTTTTTGGTTTTATTCGTCTTTTGATCCCGAAATACGAATTCGGCCCAGCCAGGATTGTGATAGCTATTTTTTTTAATCACTCTTTATATATCTCTTATCGTTAAGTTTTACAAATATTCATTAACCCTGGAAAAAAAACTATTGAAGTGATCACAAGGAAGCCTAGTACCTAAATTTGAGATAACCATAAAATTTTAGTAGGGTTCTATAAATTTTGTAAACCTAAATCCTGAGAGGCAGATGAAATACATTCTGTTCGATTTGTTGGCATATTAAATTAAAAAAACAAAACAAGTCCTTTCAACTGAAAATAAAGAACAAAATCAAAAGATAAAAACAAAAATTATTACGTATATGAAAGTTCTTATGAACAGCTGTCTTCTGTAAGTATTGGTTCGCGGTTCTCACGAGGTTTATTTTTTATTTATTTATGAAACTGCATTTTTTTTCTCTTCAATGTAGTAAGTGAGTAAAGTATTGAGTCCTGCCACAAACAAATCTGTATAGATTTTCACGTGGTAGGACTGTGAGATATTGACTTTTTTTGTGAATATTGGTCTTTAATTAAAAATGAATTTCTCTCTCTCTTTGGCCCTTCCTTAACACCTGGCTCCTTACGCTAATGTTTCTTAGTACTTAAAAAAAGCTTCTAATTGATCTAATTAAACGACCCTTGTGTTTCAGTAGTTGTTCTTCAATAATTGGGACAAAAAACTTTAGCGTAAAGAGCAAGGTGTTGAGAAGGGGCAACCTCCTTCATATACGTAATAATTTTTGTTCGTTTCAAGTTTTGATGTTGCTCATTACTTTCAGTTGAAAAAACCTGTTTTTTCTTAAATTTAATTTCTGATGTTTTTTGAATAATGCCAGGAAACCTGGCTCACCTCCATAACATTTATATACATATATATATATATATGTGATTCAAATTAATATATAACCAGTAATATACGGATCATCATAGTTTCGTGCTTGCCTTGAACCCACAAATCACTTAGTTAGGCACTGGGACATAATCAGGCGATTCTGGTTTTACTACGAATCCGTTTGAAATTCATAGCAAATGACTTAAATACTACTTTTAATAACAACTCACCGCAACACCAAACCACCTGAGGCCAACACAGCTGCCAAGTCAAGTGCCATGGCAATATAGTTCCAACCTCAGCAATTTCAGTTAATTTTCCGAACAACTTATTGAGTAAAGTAATCAGCTTTTATTAGGAGACTTTATCTTCATATTTTTTCTACAACAGCAATGAAGGAGACAAGTTTTGAAAGTAAGAATTTAATGATTTAAAAATTCAGAGTGAACCTTTCCTGGTTTCAGACAAATTCATAAAAAATAACTTTTACATCTTGTTCAACAAAAACAGCTTGAAGCGTAACTGAACTTCTAACAACACTGTTTCATACTCCCCTCATGGCCAAACTAAAACAGATTACAGGAAATAACTGATCATCCAAAAAAAAATAATTTGTCTGAAAAAAGAGAGGAAAAACTATATGGACAGTCAAGTAGTATAAGAAAAAGGCAATTAAAAAATAATACAACTTTATATTTCTTTATCATTTACTAATGTAATTAAAACAGTAATATGTGCATCAAACATATCCGCTAAATTTTTTTGCGTATCAGAACCATCTCACAGTCCTTGATAATAAAATAAAGGGATTTATTTTAATAGAATGTGTTTTCAAGGGTCTGTTCATTGAATTAGTTTGGTCTTTCAGAATTGAAACAGTTAACTACTTCTAACAGATTTAATGGAGAATATATATCCAAGGAATTCCTAACAAAGTAGAAAAAAACTGTTCACATTTTTGATAATCTTTAAAATACATTAACTTACTTTCTTGAAATTGGACTTACAGGCTTGAAGGTCTATAATGCTGACTCTAATATTTTATGTATTTCCTCTAGAAGCCAGAAGCGACGGCAACAACCAAGGAAACTATTAGTGACTAAGATTACGAAAAAAAACAGCTTTTAGCACAATAATCACTCGCCTCAAGAAAATTGTTGGCTAGAAATAAATGACATCCAGGATATTTTTTCTCATAAGAACATACAAAGCGACAACAAAACTTTTAAGTGTACAGTCTATTCTTATCCAAAGATAATTTTGCCCATTCGAAAATTTGAGTTCTCCCCTTTATTTGTATACATTCCATTTTTTTTTTGTAGTTTCAGAGTGCTATTATACATCTTACAAGGAAAGGCACCCGAAAATAATTTTTAAACGGAAAAAGGCAGACAAGTACTTCTGACCAGCTTTTTTCAGAGCCTTTACCTTAATCTTGAAATTTGAATTTATTATTTGTGTAAATAATAAGTTTGCAGTGTAAATAATATTATTTGTGTAAATAATAAATTTATCTAAATAATAAGTTTGCTAATATATCTTCCAAAGAAAAAAACTTGCACAGAACAAAACCAAAACAATCAATCACCTATAAATAAACATCAGCAAAAAGAATAATCTAGTATACAAAATAATTATGAAAATCCTCGGTTGGGAAAAAATAATGAACAATGGACAAGATAGTAAGAAAAAGAACCAAAAACAAAGGCTTTTCTACAACAAGAAGCAGCCAAAAATTTAGACACTTTTGAATAAATAAGCATTGACAATATTTAAATTATGAACAACTCCACTTTGTTGCCAGAGAAATTGCAGGGATAAAGATTATATTTTTTCATTAGAACATTGAAAGCAGCAATACGACTTTTGAGTATGAGTCTTTTCTTACATAAAGCCGATATTGACATTTCAAAATTTGAGCTCTTTGCTTTACCTGCATAATTATTTTTTTTGTGCTTATACATCTAACAATGAAAAACAGTCAAAATAACTTTTGAAGTGGGAAAAAAGATAAAAACATATTGCTCATCTCTTACTAGCAAGCTAGAATTTAGTCAAGAATATAATTTTCAACACGACCTGGTAACAAGAAAAATTCAGCAAAGGGCAAAAGACCAAAAAAAGGACAAGAAACAGTGTATTTTGTAACAACAAAATGCAGCAAAAAATAGACTTAGGATAACCAACCATTAATAACATTTAAACTCCAAATATCCCCATGTTATTGCTAGAAAATTTAGCTCTTGAGATGGTAAAAAAGGCAAAAAAAAATATTGGTCATCTCTTACTAGCAAGTTAGAATTTAGTCAAGAATATAATTTTCAAAACGATGTGGTAACAAGAAAAACTCAGCAAAGGGCAAAAAACCAAGAAAAAAGACAAGAAACAGAGTTTTTGTCACAACAAAAAGCAGCAAAAAAATGGACTGTCAATAATATTTATATTCCAAATATCTCCACTTTACTGCTAGAAAAATTGAAAAAAAAACTGCCTTATGCATGTTGCAATATTGATTTTTTTTTTTTTATTAAACTTTTGTCTGTTCACACTTCTTTCTTGTTGTTTTTGCTCCATTAGAGATCTATTTGTGAACTTCACTAGGTAATGAAGTCTCATAACTACATAAGTCCTCCAGAATTGCTGTTGAGCCTCTTCAGAACAAAATAGGGTAGAACTATCACAGTAGCTCACTATCTTTTCTCTTATATTTTTTTGATACCCAAAGGCTTTCATGCTGTTCAGAAAATGATCTTCACAGGATTTTATATAATTAAAACAAGCCTCAGTTGGAACAGTCAAACCATGGAAAGGACCAGCTGATGGATTGTCATATGCTCTATAATATGTAAAAAGATCATCTGGCCCTACAAAGTTGTCATGGCTCTTAAAATTGAATTTACACTGATCACACTTATGTCTCTCCAAAAATGTTTTAACAGACCAGCCACATACATATTTAAGACCAAACTTTTCTGCCTGTTTGTCAAAATCACTTGGTATTGTAAAAACCCAAGGTTTAACTGTGGCATTACACTCATTTTGCTGAATTAATGAGGACAATTTTTCAAGGAACTCGTCGTTTTGAAACACAGGGTTACCATAAGAGACTTCACTAACTGATTCATTCTCTTTGTTTCTACTTTTCAGTCCTTTTAAGGCATTCATAGTATTTAAAATTACTGCATCATCAAATTCACAGTTGGCGCCTGATTTTGATGGGATTGTTATAAAGCGGCAGAATGCCTGCTTATAGTTGTTTTCAAATTCACATGCGCTAGGATTGTCATTTAGACCACCTTTTCTTCTCATAAGTCCAAAGAAGTTTTCCAAGCAATCTTGATTTAATCTTCTGGTGGCAAGCTTTTGAATTCCCAGGCTCCTCATTTCAGTAGACAGTCCCTTCAGTGACGATATATTCAGAAGCCACCCTTTTAAAAATTTCACACTGTTTGTAATGTCTTGTTTTGTTCTACAATTATAGATCTTCAAAGTTGACAGTTCTTTTGAAACATTGCCTAAAAAAACAAAACTTTTCTGACCTTTTCATTCCTCTTGAAAGATGCAAAGGTCGCCTAAAACGTTTTTTATCTAACAGAGATGACGAATTGAATAAATCAAACAGTTTGTCTATGTTCTTTATGAATTTTATTGTTCCCAGACATTCCTTACCCAGAATATTAGTGGCATATAAACAATGCATAGCACTAGCAACAGAGTGACTGAGAACCTGGGCACAAGACTGACATTCATTTTTTTTATATTATTCAACAACAAATGTCCTCTATGGAGTCTAGGCATCATACGGATATTATTTTTGGAGGCATATTTGTAAGCCTGACACACATGACTACAACTAGCTTCTGTTCCATCAAAGAACTTAAAATTGTATTTTGAAAGGTTGTTCCTGGTGCTTTTCAATAAGTGTGGGGTGTCAAACATAAAAATGTCTTGAGATTATTATCAGCAGAGAAAAAAGGTTGTTCTTGGCTAACGCCCAGGATTTTTGCCAATTTCACAAAATTTGATCCTTGGTCTGTGATCAATAATTGGACAGTTAATCCAATCGTATGGAGCTTAATTATTAGCTCTTTCACAAATGCTTCGAGCTTATTTGCTTTGCATGAGTTGTAGCTCAGTAAGTAAGCCACTGAAACTTTCCAATTCCCACATATTGAACGGATCATGGCAACAAGTGCTGTATTTGCTGGTATATTTCTCCTTTTTCCTCTCCAAAGTCCTCATATCCTTGAACTTTATCCATATACCTATTGTAATTAAAGGCTTCTCTGAGTGCCATTTCGTCTAAACACAATAAAACATTCTTCTCAATTTCAGGTAGGTCTTTAGTTACTGTTTCTAAAACATTAAGCAGGTCATCACACAGTCCTGCATTTATTTTCATTAACTGGCACCATTTTAGCAGCAGACTTTGACTTGGAAGAATTAAAAGCTTCCTGTAAAAACTGTACACTTTGGGGGATTTCAGGTACAAAGTTAAGGCTAGTGCTTTCTCCTTATCTGTGTACCGATGTCCCTTCGTTTTTTTTTAATATTTCGAATCTGCATTTGCATGAATAATAAATGAGAGCCAGAAAAATACCTAAAAAAGAGACTTTTATGAATATTCTTGCAATTTCAACCACTTTACTTCTCTCAACTGTCATCAATTGGGGGGAGTCCCAGCTAATAAATAGAAGACTGCCAAACGACCTGGTCCCAATTAATTTAGAAAAAATATTGTAAGATAAAAGTAACAAAACTCCATCAGGACCTGTCAACTACGAATTGGACAGACAAGTGGATCAAACGCTCGATTTTGGTACACTCTACCTTACAACATAAGCACAGTAATCTCAAAGACTATATTTTAAAGCTCCCTACAGACTAAGTTATATCTCCTCCCCAAAATTCCCAAATAACACATATATCTACAATAATAGTCTCCACCCTGCTCTAAGGTTCAGATATTAACAAATACATATGAACAAATTTCTGCATCAAATTTTACAAAAGATGAGAATAAATAAATCTAAGCAATAAGAAAAAAAACACAAAATAGAACATACTGTCATTAAAAATTTGACTAAAAGAACAAAATCCAATTTTATTCAGAACTATATTAAAACAATAGAAATAAAAAATATAAAATAGAGAGAATACTCCACCCATATTTAGACATTTAATTTTTTAAGAGACAGGATTTTTTAAATGGAATATTAAAGATGAGAATACTCTGACAAAAGAGAAAAAAATTGCCATAACTATTTTCTAGCTAGTCCAAAAATTTATAAATAGCTTACTTTGACAACGATTCCATTAATACATATTTGGTTGTTCTAGAGCAAAGTTGATCCTTAGAAGGCTTTCCAGCATTTAGTTGATTGCATTTTTTCAATTTCTTTAGTCGTAAATTCTGCCTCCTGAGATTTCTTATTTTTCTTGCCATTTGCTGCTTTTTGGGTGAACACTGTTGCTTTTTTGTTCTTGTCCTTCTAGAAGTTTTAATATTGAATACACAGTCAAGATCTTCAAGGGAAAAGTCACTCATATTGTCCACATCTATTTCTACTTCATTTAAGGTTGAATTTAGAGTGTTATCTACCATGTTTGTGTCTATGCATTCATCCTCTTTGGAACTATAAGCATGGTCAGAAATCAAAATAGATCTTTGAAACTGTGATTGTTTTGTATTTGTGGCAACATCCACAAACTCTATCCTTGAGTCTGATGTATCTTCACTATAGTCTTTTGTTTTCAGACTATTACAACGGTCATGTTCAAAATTGGAGGCAGTATTACAGCTTTCACTGATTGATGGCAAATTTGCATCATAATCGCATAATATTTGTCTTCTACACTTTGTTAATAGGGGGGCACAGTTTATCTTTTGGGTTTGCTGCTCCATGGTTCGGTTTTTTTCCTTTCTTAAGATTGGACCACTTTCCACTTTCCACTGGGTGAAGAAACAGAATATCTCTTATCATTCCTTTGAGAATCAAGCATATTAGAAGAACTAGTGTGCTTTAATACAACTTGATCTTGCTTATATGTTCTGGCTGAACTTTCTAAAACTGGTTTCAGGCAGTCAATGCACATCCTACATTTTTTTATGTACCGTGTCTTTGGTGACATGGCTAGTACTTCTTGATTTTGCGACAAATTTGCCCAGATATTAGACCTGAAAGGTAAAATTCTAATTTAGTAATATTTACCAACTAAATAATATATAAAATGAAATTTATCTAATCATATACAGACCAATAGCACTGTCTAAGTAAAGAGCAAGAGCAAACTGAGCTAGTGTTGTAAAATCACTGTAAAATAAAAAATTGGTATAACATGGTTACATTGGTAAAATAAGATACTCACTAGGAAATACAAGGTAAAATTGGTGTTTTAAAGTTACCCTGTAGCTACAAGAACAGTGGAGCGTTTATTTTGAAGCATCACTTACAGCTTTTAATGGATTTTCTTAAATGACTTTGATTTTCCTGGGCTTGTCCCTTCACATACAGTTTGATAAATATGATTAACTATCTAATTTTTCCCTTTGGTAATCTTAAGCCTAGGGTAATACCTCAGCAATTGGACAGTCTGATTTTGAACATCCATTTTGAAAAAATAATTACCATTGTTTAGGAGTAAAATCATATTAGTCATTTTTCACCACATTTATGCCTAAGAAACATAACCCTAGCAGCCTTGCACATCTAAATAGCCACATTCCTTGTATCATATACATGTTATTTTTCATTTAATTATAAAAGTACTGAATACAATTAAAAAAGAGGTTTGTAACACTTTTATGACTTTGATTAACTAAGCACTGGATCATAAGAGCAAAATATTCAGTCACTTTTCCTGACACACCAAATCAAATTAAAGGGATAGCAAATTGTCTTAAGAAGGCATGGATGAAATCAGCCCTGCTCATCTTAGTTTCTTCTTATTTTGAGTTTAATATGATTATTTATTTTAATTTCTATTTTGTTTTGGGTTCTATATATTTATTGATGGTGATTTGTGGTAGTTTTGAGCTTGAAAAATTATTTGACTTCATTTTTGCTCATTATTGGGTAAATGAAGCTCTTTACTTTTCTTTGAAAAACCTGTTTTGTGGAAGTTTTTTAAATTTAAATTAATCAAACAGTTTTTGGTAATGAACTGTAAGTAAGGAGCAACCTGGCTCAATAGTAACTGAAACTCTAAAAAACAGAATTTTGATACCAATAGATACTTCAAAAGAATCATATTTTAATGCTGATTTCAAACATATAAGTTTCATCAAGTTTAGTCCTACCCATCAAAACTTACGTACTGAAGAAATTTGCCTGATTTTTGAAAAAGGGGGAAATGTCCCCTAAAAGCTATAGAACATTGATGAAAATCAAAAAATCAGATTCAGCATATCAGAAAACCCTACTGTAGAGATTTCAAGCTCCTATCTGCAAAAATGTGGAATTTTGTATTTTTGCCAGAAGAAAGATCATGGATGTGTTTTTTTCCCAGGGGTGATCGTATTGACCCAGTGGTTCTAGAATATCGTGGGAGGGATCATTCAAACAGAAATTAAAAGTTCTAGTACTCTATTAATCTGGCCCAAAAAAATGGAGGGCAACTAGGCCCCCTCCCACACTAATTTTTCCGCATAGTCACCCAATCAAAATTTTGAGATAGCCATTTTGTTCAGCATAGTCGAAAGTATAATAAGTATGTCTTTTAGGATGACTTAACCCCCCAAAGTACCCGGGGGGAGGGCTAAAAGTTATGAACTTTACCCAATGTTTAGATATAGTATTGGTTATTGGGAAGTATAGAGACGTTTTCAGGGGGGATTATTTCTGGTAGTTGGGGGGATGGGTGGGTCGGGGGTTATGTGGGAGGATCTTTCCATGGAGGAAGTTTTCATGGGAGAAGGGACGTTGCTATGATGGGGGCACCTGATATCCAGTATTATAAAAAAAACGATCAAAAATTAAATAAAAAAAAGTTTTTCAACTGAAAGTATGGAGCAACATCAAAATTTAAAATGAACAGAAATTATTATGTATATGATTGGGTTTGCCCCCTGGTCAATACCTTGCTCTTTAAGCCAAAGATTGTTTAGTACTTTCATAAGAGCTATTTATTCTAACTAATGGCCGTTGTGATTAAGAGTTCATTTTTAAAGAATTAGAACACAATTCAAAACTTTAGCATAAGTTAATTTGTAAAATACGTATATTTATTACTAATAAAAACGTTCGTAAATAAAATTAAACAACTTTCAAGAAAGCCATTTAACCAAATAAAAGTAAAATTAATATGTAAATTAATACGTAAAAAAAACCCTAATGTGGAAATATATACCCTGAATTGGTACATATAGGGGTGGGGGTAAAATTCATTTCCAACAAAAATTATTATTATAGGCTATTTGGAAAGAGCATAAAGAAAGGCATCAAGTGGTATGTTTACTTTATTTGTAAGTCAATAATATTAACAACAAAAAATTTACCCAAAGAGCAATTAGCCCCAGCAGTAATTATTGAATTATGAAATAGCATAAAAAAGGCATCAAATGATGCTTTTACTTTCATCTTAGCAAAATTATGGGGCCTACAAGAAATTTACCAATGACTGTTGATGAGAAATAACCTCTAGTAGCCCAGTGAAATCAAACCTAGGACTATGCAATAAGTTAACTTTGGTAGCCTATGGGTAAATATTTACCAAATCATATTAATGAGTAACAACTTAAGTGAATATACCATTTGATGCCTTTTTTTTATGCTGATTACAAATATAATAATTATTTCTATCGGAAATGAATTTTAGCCCCCCCCCCCCTATACATACCAATTCAGGGTATATATTTCTACATTAGTGGGGTTGGGGGCAAATTTTATTTCTGATGTAAATGGGAGGTAAGTTTAAACTTTACCCCCACCCCCACCCCTAATGTAGAAATATATAACCTGAATTGGCATATATAGGGGGGGGGCTAAAATTCATTTCCGATAGAAATGATTATTATATTTTGAATCAGCATAAAAAAAGGCATCAAATGGTATATTCACTTTAGTTGTTACTCAATAATATGATTTGGTAAATATTTACCGATTTTCCTGTTTGCAATGGGTGAAATAGGAAAAAACAAAAAAGAGTGAACTGCTTTCCTGAATTACAAATGAGAGAGATTGAACTACAAAAAGTGAGAGAAAATGTGTCAACCTGAAGACTTGTTATCTCCCCCAAACTGGACAAATGATGGCTAATAAAGTGGTTCTAGGCGTTTAATTCCCAAGAAAATACCTCCCCCCCCGGTGGAAAATAAGGCTTTCTAAATTTGAGAATTTTATTTGAGTTTTATTTTTTTAATTTCTTTAGGGGGAAGGAATTTTGGTTCTTTTGCATTGTGTGCCACTCACTCAAGTTTACGCTGTGTAAAACTTGAGAACTAACCGGTTTCTTCATTAGGTTTTTTGCAGCTTAGCGCTAGACAAGACAAAGACAAGTGACAGAATATATGGGAAATATATAATTGGGCTGTATATTTGCACCTAAGGAAGGGGGGGGGGGTAAAGTCTCGAGACAGTTTGAAGTTAGAAAACAATTATTTCTAGGTATATGGCCACTAAAAAATTACAGAAGAATAGCGAGGTATTTGGAAATTTTTTTAACTAAAAAAAAAAAAAAAAAAAAAATTTAGTATAAAGTAAACGTTATGTTTCATTTGAGTGTTTTTTCTAAGTGTTAAGTGTTTTTTCTTTTCAATGACCGTTTTTCCAAGTATTAGGTTCTATTATTCGGTTAGTGTAGTGTTTCATTTAAGCGTTTTATGATGATTGCTGATTAAAGTTTATGTTATTTTGCCTTTCATTTATGTCATTTTACTGTGTTCATTGCTGTATATTTTGCATTAAAATACACTTACAGATCTATCTATCTATCTAATATGCAGAATAATTGTACCAAACAAACTTTGCATGCAGACCCGCCATACTTTACCCCCCCCCCCCCCCTAGAGTGCAAATCTGTAGCCAAATTTATTTCTAAAGTAAAAAAGAAAATAATGAAAAAACTGGTGTGGTCTCGAATTTTGTACAGCATAAACTTGAGTGAGTGGCACATAATACACAAGTACCAAAATTCCTTCCCCCTAAACAAATTAAAAAAATAAAAGTCAAATAATATTCTAAAATTTAGAAAGCCTTATTTTCCACGGGGGGGGGGGAGGTATTTTCCGCGGGGGGGGGGGGGAGAAAATTTTCCTGGGGGCTAATCTCTGGCCACTAATAAAACAGATTTTTTGTTGCAAAATAGCCCTTTCCCTCCCCTCAACTCTAAAGTATCAAAATTATCAACAACGCTTGGAAAGGGTACTCAAGTTTAATATTTTTTATATAAAAGCTGCAGATTGTTCTGTATTTACTGTGATAGATTGGTATTTTGTCAATTTTACAACTTTCTGAATTTTTTTTTCTTTTATTTTTATGTTTTTAAGAAGTTTGTCATAAGGTTAAAAAAATAAAGAATGAATTTCTTTCTTTTTGTTTAGATTTTTAGTGCCTTTAATTTTGTTGGAGCAATGCATATATTATATTTCTAAAAAGCTCAAAGGAATTTAATGGACAGGTTTCAACAGTATTAACAGTATTAACCAGAACTGCTGTAAGCTCAGGAATTTTCGTGTACTAGAAAAGTGATGCTTTAGATAGAATAAGAAATAAATTCTAAACTAGAGTTAATATACAGTTGGTACTAGAGTTGGTAGCTGGTCAGGTCATGTTAGATTAGGTATTTAATATAATGTATTCTGGGCAGCCTGCAGTCCATAATTCTCTGTTGTAGCTTTCATAATTTTGTTACTAAAGTATATTTTCACCATATTTTGGTACATTTCATTAGGATTAACCTAATTTCACTTCTAGGGTGTGTTTTGCATAATTAACAAATAATAAAAAATTATATTGTGAAATTGCAGAATACTGGCTTTTGTCAACTTGAAAGAGCAACACTTCTCAGAAGTGGCAGAATAGATGGAAAATACACAGTTTGGGCTATATGTTAGCAAATTGGGGGGGGGGGGGGTGAGGGCAAAGTCTTTGGACACTTTTAACTCAGAAAACAATTCTTACTTCATAATATGCAGAATAACTGTAGCTAACACATTTTGCATTTATACCCACTGTACTTTAATCTCCTCCCCTAATGTGCAAATATATAGCCCAAATCTGTTTATAAGTATTATATTTTTACCATATATAGGTATATTTTATTAGGATTAACCTAATTTCACTTCTTGAGTGGTAATGGGTATATGATACAAGTAGGGTGAAGGAACTGATGATTCACCAGTTTTTTGTAAAAAACCGGTTTTTTCTACTCCAGAATAAGCATGGGCACTGTTCTGTTTTTCTGAAGAAACAGAAAAAAAATAAACAGAGCTTGAATAAAACAGAAACAGAACAGATCAACAAAACACAGAATACCTGTTTCTGTTTCTGATCTGTTTTTTTTTTTTTTGTAAAAACAGAAAACAGCTGTTTTTGATCAAAAACTACACTTGCCATGCGTAGTGCGTTTCTGTGGCGGTGACACCTTTGAGAAAACCTAGTACTCTTGGAGCATTTTTTCCACAAAAAAGAGGATTTTTTCAAATATAGGGGCGTAAAATTGTCTGCGCATATAAATATCGCAATCATTTTTTTCTTCATTTATTTTTCAGGTTATTTTTCTTCCATTTTCCCATTCCAAAAATAGACTTTTATGTTTATAATAGATACTAGTTATTCGAGACATTTGGAGAAAAATTTTTTCAGCATGAAATTACGCAGTCAGCTCAAAGTTATTAGTATTTAAGCAGAGCATATAGTTGATTTGGGAGTGGAAAATTTTCCCCTCCAGACCATGCTCCCCCCCACTGTATCCTGCTGTGTGGAAGTCATCTTAAACAAAAGTAAGAAAGAAGAAAAATGCACTGGAAAATGACACTTCTTACTGTCAATTAAAAAATTGTTTGTTACCTTGCAGCTTAAAGCAGCCTTTTAAGATTAATTATTTCCAAGCCAGTTTGTGTGAAAATTCTTCAAATAATACCCCTCAAATAAAGCCCTATGCCTTCCCAAGGCCAGAACAAAATTTGCACTCTACTCAAAAATAAATGATTTTACTTTTGTAACTTTAATAAATCAAATAATATTAACATTTTGATTACTAAATATCAGTATATGTATATTAAACTGACAATGCACATTCATTTGTACTTTTTCAGCAAAATACAAATTTTGTTCTGGCCTTGGGAAGGCATAGGGGTTTTGCAAACAACGTATGTTAATTTCTGCTCGTTTTGAGTTTACCTTGGTTATTTATTGTAATTTCTGTTCGTTTTGGGTTTCATTTATTTATCGATGCTGATTTGTGGTAGTTTCACACTTGGTAGATTATTTGATTTTATTTTTGCTCATTTTTTGTTTAATGGAGTTCTTTTCTTTTTCTATGAAAAAATTATTTTGTGGAAAAAGTTTTTTAATTAATTTCTTTTCGTTTTATATTGACACAGTCTTTTCAGGGAAAAAGAAAATAATGCTTTAAATCTTTTCGTTTTGTAAGACTTTATAGTTTGGCCTGCTATTTGTATGCTGGAGAAAAATTTTCAGCGTTTTTTTAACAACCTACACCCTTTTAAAAATCTGGACACAAATAGTACTATTTGATTTAGTTTCATACCTCCTCTAGTTGACCTGAAATGGAAAACTTGATACCATTCGCAAAAAAATTTGTTTACTTTCTTTGATAGCTTAGATACACTTACTCTATTTTGATTTGGTTAAATTTTAAGAGCAGAAGTAGCCCCGAAAGTTTGAACATAATACCCTTAGTCGTCCATGGGATACTGCTGAGATGCCTAATTGGGAATTGGCATTATCACAGTGCATTTTTATTTTATCTTAAGGCAAAATTTAGTTTATAAACATAATGGGCGAATAGGAGGGTGGGAGTGAAAGGGGGATTTGTTGCCCTCCAATCACTTTCGACTATTAAAAAGGGCATCAGCCCTTTCTATTTTCAATCGAATGAGCCCTTTTCGAAATTCCCTCGACAACTCCTTCGATACGAAGAGCCCTGGTCTAAACAACAACAACAACAAAACATAATACATTATACCCACATCGATCTTTACTATAAAAATGTCAAGCCTTCCAATCACTTTCCACTATTAAAAAGGGCACTAGACCTTTCGATTACCAATCGAATTAGCTCTTTTAGAAACGACAAAGCTTACTATAAACACCTTATATGCCCCAAGGGCATAAATTACAACCCTTACCATGAGGTCTGTTAGGGTGGTTGTCATCCTCTAACACCGAATTTCCAGAACTTTCAACTACGTTAATCAAGATGGCTATCTCAAATTTTTATTGGATGTGTTTGGGAAAATGTTGGGCGAGAGAGAGCCGGTAGACGCTCTCCAATCACTTTCAACTATTAAAAATGGCACTACCCCTTTCAATTTCCAATAAAATAAGCCCTTTTGAAGTTTCTACGACAACACTTTCAATAAAATCTTATATACCCCCAGGAAATAACTGACAACCCTTGCCCTGAATGCTGGGGGGGGGGTTGTCATTCTCAAAGACCTAATTTCCAGAACTTTCTACTACGTTGAACAAAATGGGTATCTGAAAATGTTGATTGGATGTGTTTGGAAGAATGGTGGGCGTGAGAGATGGGTTAGTTACCCTCCAATCACTTTCGACTATTACAAAGGGAAGTATCCCTCTCAATTTCCAATTGAATGAGCCCCATTTGAAGTTTTACGACAACTATCCATAAGAACCTTATATGCCCTCAGGGCAGAACTTTACCTTAGGTACCTTAGGTTAGAACTTTACCTTAGGAACTTTACCGTTAGGTTCTGCCCTCAGGGCAGAACCTAACCTTAGCCCTTTGGGGCTCTGGGGGGGTTTGTCATCCTTAAATACGTAATTTCCAGAACTTTCAAGCATGTTGAACAAAATAGCTATCTCCAACTCTATAGCTATAGCTATATATATATCTTTGAGCTATATCTAACTTTGATTGAGTGTTTTTGGGAAAATGGAGGGCGTAAGAGGGGGGTCAATTACTCCCCACTCACTTTCAACTATTAAAAGGGTAATTTCAATTTCAAATCAAATGAGCCCTTTTTGAAACTTCTATAACAACTTTCTATATAAACTTTATATGCCCCCAGGGCATAACTTACAACCCTTGCACTGAGGGCTCTGAGGGGGTTATCATCTAAAAGACCTAATTTCAAGAACTTTCAACTACGTTGAACAAAATAGATATCTCAAAATTTTGATTGGATGTGAATGGGAAAAGTGTGGGCGTGAGAGGGGCGTTAGTCGCTCTCCAATCACTTTCAACCGATAAAAAAGGGGGTAAGCCCTTTCAATTTCTGATTTAATGAGCCCTTTTGAAGTTTCTACACTTTCAAAAAAAACTTATATGCCCCAGGGCATAACTTACAACCCTTGCCCTGAGGGCTATGGGGGAGGGGGGTTGTCATCCTCAAAGACCTAATATCCGAAATTTTTAACTACGTTGAATAAAACGGCTATATAAAATATTGATTGGATGTGTTTGGAGAAAAGATTGGCGTGAGAGGGGTTTAGTTGCCCTCAAATCACTTTGGACTATTAAAAAGTGATTAATAAAAACATTGAATAAAAAAATTTCAATAAAAACCTTATATGCCCCAGGGTATAACTTATAAACCTTGCCCTGAAGACTGTGGGGGGAGTGTCCTGCTCAAAGGTATAACTTCCTGAACTTTGAACTGCGTGGAACAAAGTGGCTATCTCGATAGCTTTATTGGATGTGTTTGGGGAAATGGTGGGCGTGGAAGGGGTGTTAGTTGCTTCCCAATAACTTTCGACTATTAAAAACGGCACTAGCCCTTTGAATTTTTAATGGAATGAGCCCTTTTTGAAGTTTCTACGACAACGCGTTACATAAAAACCTTATATGCCCCCTGGGCATAATTTAAAACCCTTGCCCCAATGGCTTCGGGGAGGGGGGGGGGGGCTTGTCATCCTCACAGACCTAATTTCCAGAACTTACAACTACGTTGAATTAAATGGCTATCTCAAAGTTTTGATTAGATATATTTGGGGAAAAGGTGGGCATGAGAGGCGGGTTAGTTGCCCTGTAATCACGTTCAACTACTATAAAGGGCACTAGTCCTTTGAATTTACAATTGAATGAGCTTTTTTTAAAGTTTCTACGACAACGGCTTATATAAAAAACCTTATATTCCCCCAGGGAATAGCTCACAACCCTTGCCCTAAGGGCTGTGGGGGACTGTCCTCCTCAAAAATACAATTTCTATCTGGAAATCTACTATGCTTAACAAAATGGCTATCTCAAAATTTTAATTGGATATCTTTCGGGAAATGGTGGGCGAGGAAGGGGTGCTAATCGCCTTCCAATCACTTTCGACTATTAAAAATGGTACAATCCACTCTAATTTCCAATTGAATTAGCCCTTTTTGAAGTTTCTACAACAACTTCTTTGATATGATGTGGCCTGCTCTAAAGGAAAAAAATATTAAATAATACATTGTGCCAACATCGTTCTTATTTTCTCCCAGGGCATAACTTAAAACCCTTGCCCTGAGGGTTGTGAGGGAGTGTCCTCCTTTTTACTTAGTCCCCATTTCTTGTCTCGTTCTTGAGTGTCCCTGTTCTTTACTTAGGCAGCGCAATGCCTATGATATATACAACAACTTTCTATATAAACCTTATATGCCCCAGGGCATAACTTAAAACCAATGCACTGAGGGCTCTGAGGGGGTTATCATCCTAAAAGACCTAATTTCCAGAGCGTTCAACTACGTTGAACAAAATGGATATCTCAAAATTTTCATTGGATATGTTTTGGAAAATGGTGGGCGTGAGATGGGCATTAGTCGTTATCCATTCACTTTTAACTATCAAAAAAGGCACTAGCCCTTTCAATTCCAAATTGAATGACCCCTTTTCAAGTTTCTACGACAACGCTTTCAATAAAAAACTTTATATGCCCCCAGGGCATAACTTACAACACTTGCACTGAGGGCTCTGAAGGGGGGATTAACCTAGAAGACCTAATTTCCAGAACTTTCAACTATGTTGAACAGAATGGATATCTCAAAATTTTGATTGGATGTGTTTGGAAAAATGGTGGGCGTGAGAGGGGCGTCAGTCGCTATCCAATTACTTTCAACTATTAAAAAAGGCAATAGCCCTTTCAATTCCCAATTGAATGAGCCCTTTTGAAGTTTCAATGACAATGTTTTCAATAAAAACTTTATATGCCCCCAGGGCATAACTTACAACTCTTGCCATTAGGGCTGTGGGGGGAGGGGTGGTCATCCTTAAAGACCTAATTTCCAAAACTTTCAACTATGCTGAACAAAATAACCATCTCAAAATTTTTATTGTATTTGTTTGGGGGAATGATGGGCGTTGGGGGGATGGTTGCCCTCCAATCACTTTCCACTATTAAAAAGGGCACTAGCCGTTTTAATTTCCAATCGAATGAGATTTTTTTTGAAGTTTCTATGACAACACCTGCTATAAAAACCTTATTTGCCCTGAGGGCATAACTTAAAACCCTTGCCCTGAGGGCTGAGGGGGAGTGTCATCCTCAAAACATATTTTCTATCTGGAAATGTGTTTGGGAGAAAGATCGGCGTGGAGGTGGGGGGGGGCTAGTTGCCCTCCAATCACTGTCTACTATTAGAAAGAGGACTAGCCCTTTGAATTTCCGATCGAATGAGCTTTTCTTTTAGTTTCTACAACAACACCTTCTATAAAAACCCTATATGCCCCCAGGACATAACTTAAAACCCTTGCCCTGAGGGTTATTGGAGAGTGTCCTCTTCAAAAACATATTTTCTATCTAGAAATAAACTATGCTGAACAAAACGGCTATCTCAAAATTTTGATTGGATGTGTTTGGGGGAATGATGGGCGTGGGGGGGGGGCTAGTTGCCCTCCATTCACTTTTGACTATTAAAAAGGGCACTAGCCCTTGGAATTTCCAATATAATGAGCCTGTTTTGAAGTTTCTGCGACAACATCTTCCATAAACAACCCTATATGCCCTTAGGGCATAACTTAAAACCCTTGCCCTGAGGGTTGTGGGGGAGTGTCCTCCTCAAAAACATATTTTCTATTTGGAAATCAAATATGCTGAACAAAATGGCTATCTTAAAATTGTGATTGGATATCTGGGGGAATGATAAGCGTGGAGGGGGGGCCCTCCAATCACTTTCGACTATTAAAAAGGACACTAGAACTCTCAATTTCTAATCGAATGAGCTCCTTTTGAAGTTTCTTTGACGACCCTTTCCATATGAAGTGCCCTGCTCTAAATAAAAAAAATAAATGATACATTGTCCCAACGTCTTTCTTATATGCCCTCAGGGCACAACTTAAAACCCTCGCCCCAAGGGTTGTGATACAAAGTGCCTGGGTATGGAGGAAAAAAAACATTGTGCCCACATTGTTCTTTACTTTAGGCAGCGCTATCGTGCTGGCTATGATTAGAAATAAGGAATGGTCATATGTCTACTCTTTTTATTCTATATTTTGCTAATTCCTTATCCTCTGTGTCACTTGCTTTGCTATTGGGAGCTTTCTTTAGGGCAGCAGCCTGACTTGATATATATTTTTTTTGAGTTGGTTTGGGTTTGTTATTTAATGCACCTGCCGCATATACTTTATTTTTGAGCACATCAATTACATCCTTCCTTTTAAGATGGTATATAAATGTCGTGGTAGAGACCCCCTTAGCCTTTACTTTGCAGAAATTGCACCTGATACTTTCTGTGATTCCTTTTTCAAATGAGATACCCAGAGAAATAGCTCAGAAGTTTTAGTTGGAACATCCAAGTTGTCATCAGAAGATGACATCATGCTTTTCTTAGCACAAAGGGTGATTTGAGGATTTTTTTACAAAATTAGAAGCACCTTCCAGTAGCCTACTATTTTAAAAATTGCACCTCCACCCAAATATATGACCTCTTTCAATTCACTGGCATAACTAAGGGGAAAGGGACCAATTGCCTCCTGAGCTGTTTTGTTGGCAAAATAAGCGAAAGAATCTGTCTGCTTACAAAAGCAAAATGACATATCCCAGCTATGGTTTCATAACAACTTACACGATTTGAAGCACAATATTAATTTTTACGGGAATTAGCTTGTCTATAATTGGTATTTATGAGACAGATACATGAAATAATTCACTGCTTAGCGTTAATTGTTTGAATTTCTTTTTCTGTATGGTAAAAAATACTGTGTTCACCGGAGGATTGGTATCCTACTGAATGAGAAAAGTATATCAGCATTTTAGAAGAATTTGTCCCTTCCAGAAAATCAGCTAGTTCCAACTCTAGAATTTCCCTTGAAAGGATTTCTACTGATTTTAGAAATGATTTTAGTAACATGAGAAAAAGTACATAAAAAACAGGTCATCTGTTTCTATTCTGTTTCTGTTTTTTGCATAAACAGAACAGAAATAGGTACTTTAAAAACAGAACAGAAACAGAAAACAGAAAGTGCCCATACTTACTCTAGAAGTCCTAATTTAAGAACTTTTGGTTTAAAAAGGGTTTCAGTATGTAGAAAAAACATCAAGGAATCTAATTGTTTGATGAGAAATTCTAAGTTTTATCTAAAAAGGGTACAAAACCCCGATTTTCCAAAATTAGAGCATTTTCACCTACAAATTCAACACAACAAAAAAGTTACCTGTTTCCAATGCAAGTTGGAACCCAATTTGACACATGATGAATTACTTGGCAAGTACCTATTGGCAGAACCTGGTGTATTCAACATGTACCAAAATACTTGGGGAATACCTGTGGGAAGGCCCTGGTGTATTTGACATGTAAATTTTTGTTCCTTTCTTTTTCTTCAACCTAATTTAATGTATAAAAGTATAAAACACTATTCAAAAAGTAGAAGTAATAAACCTAACAAAATTGTTTCAAGTATGTAGTATTTGATATAACAAAATTGGTTAATCATAAGGAGTGTGATATTGTGACCTAGATAATATAAATATTTTTTTTTCTAAGTGTTGCATTTATGGCACAGGAATAGCATCTCCAAACTCTATCTGGAATGGCCCACTTCCTGTCAGTTTTAATGGTAAAGCAAAGATTTGTTCATTGCTGACAGTGTAAATGTCATCAACATTTAGCCAATTCAAAGTTTGATGTGTGATTCTAATCCACTTGAAAATTTTTAGTTTGGACTGTCCTTTGTCAGGAAAGTCCAGAATCCTACCAACAAAATATGGCACCTTGCTTTTTTGTTGCTTAAGAAAATGGCAGAGTATTTGTCAAGCTGCAGTTCAACTTCCAACCTAAATTTGAGAATTTTTTTTTAGTTTAATTGATTAGTACTAAGAGAAGGCAAAAATGACTTCCATGTGAACCTCTGGAATCTTTGGCAGTAATGGGCAGCCATAAATTTGACAGCTATATTTTTGTCAGTGGACCCTGGAATTTCTACACCAATTATTTCTCATTTGTTTTACATGTTCAGTGAAGTTTCAACAGAGTCACTTATATTTTGACAGGGCCTGTTGCTGTCTGTCAAAAACTTCAACAAGGTTACTACAAGATATTCAAAAAAGAAATGAATCAATTTATAGAAGCCATTATCTATGTTTGAATTTAGATGTGCTTGTATCAAGTAAACACAGTAAATTTTGGAAACACTCAAGTGCAAAATTTGTAGATTATTATTATTTGTATCTGTATCACAACATTCTAAACTATAAAGGGTTCTTTATAATGATACAGCTCTGTTGACCCTTATGGGGTGGTTTCTCAGTTTAAATGCCCTGAACCATTGGACCAACAGTTTTTGGGGTTATCCCAGTTTTCTTCAGCATTGCTATTTTGACCCTGGGTGTTGTTACTGTTCAATTTCTAGGCCTAAAATCAGATATATTATTTGGGGTTTGCAAAGTATTATTTGTTCCCTGCCTTCTTAAATTTCTGTCCCATCCCCCTGTGTTCTAAACGGGTGTCTTGTTTTGTATGATGGACCTTTTTTGTGTATTCTATGCCAGTAATCTGCTGCATAGTGATTTGGCTCGCCCAATAATAGCACTTAAACCTTCTCTTAACCTGTTCGTTGGTTTTCTGGTTTCTACATGGTTTATAATTACTTCTATATATTCTTGATTTATCATTTTTGGCTCTCCAACTATCTGTCTTTGGTGGTGGTGGGTGCCCATATTTTTTATAGTTACTAGCTGCTAACAACTCAAGGTTGTGGATTCTGTATGCTACTTCCCTAGACAGCAACCCTTGGCCTCTGTCATGCATTTTTGGTTCATGATTTGGCTCCTCAAAGCTCACCCATTTTTGCCCCCATCCATATCATACATTTTCTTGGTTGCCGGTGCTATTTATTGACATCTGATCAAAATTTTTCAAGGCTTTGTCAATTTCTACCTCTGTTTCTAATACGATTATAGCCTGCACTAGATTTTCTGCTTTCTGTGATAATATTAGTCTTAATCACTTTTTTGGTAACCCTTGTGTAAAAGTAGATAATTGTACTTTCTGTCCCATCTCATCACTTCTGCCTTTTCCTAACTGCAAGCATACAGACTGACAAGTTTTGTCTGTATACTCCCTAATACTAGTTGAGATATTGAGATATTGAAGCCTCCCTGAAACACTTGTTTTGATGAACCTTGTTTTAAAAGATTCAATTAGTTTCAATGTCCTTGGGCTCTTTTTGCTTAATCGCCTCAAAGTGTTTAAGGGCTCTTCCCTTTAATCTAGCTGCAACACATTGCTCTTTGACCTTATTGTCAAACAACTCAGTTAATTCCTCACAAATTTCCAATAAACTCATTGACATATGAAATTCCCATATAGGCTATTCTGGTATAATTTTGGCATTTTCGAGTACTGTTGATAGGAAAGCCATTTTTTCATCTGGTACAGCCATTTTATTTCAATATACAATCTTTATTTAGCCCTCTTGACCCAGTTTTCCAACCACCACCAGCTGTGGTAAAGTGGTTTTATGGTATTTAGGGTGAGGCTGTAGCTGATACCTTGTTTACTCCCTTTATAGGGAAGATAACTATGGTAGCATAAGAAATCAACAATTAAGTACAATACAATAATATACTTGAACACTGACAATAATCCAACAATATTCCAAGGTATTTCTAATAAGACAACAAACAGGCAGAGGTTTGCCCTGCAAGTCAAAGAGTGAAGCTTTGAGTCTAAAAAAACCTGAGTATTTACATGAAAAACCAACTGCATTTATCTAGCTAATTGACATACTTAGCTAGGAAATTGGTTATTGACCAAGTTCCTTTCAAGCTTACACATTCCAGGATGTGTACCTTTATCTTAATAAAAAGTGACTTATCAAAACTTTGTATTTGTGCCTTAATGTTTTTTTTATAATCCAAGTTTGACTTAATTAAATAGCATCACCACAATTTCAGGGGTAAATTTCTACCAAATCATATTATTGAGTTAGGAATAAAGTGAATACACCATTTGATGCCTTTTTTATGCTGATTACAAATATAATAATCAGTTCTATCAGAAATGAATTTCAGCCCTCCCCCCTTATATATCCGAATTCAGGGTTAGGTTGTAGAAATATATACCCTGAATTGGCATATATAAGGGGAGAGGGGTTGAAATTCATTTCCAATAGAAATGATTACTATATTTGTAATCAGCATAAAAAAGGCATCGAGTGCTGAAAATTCTACTGAAATAGAAGAAATTGCTATTTAGCCGATATTGGTCATTCTGAAATAAATATATATATATATATATATATATATATATATATATATATATATATATATATATATATATATATATATATATATATATATATATATATATATATATATATATATATATATATATATATATATATATATATATATATATATATATATATATATATATATATATATATATATATATATATATATAATATATATATATATATATATATATATATATATATTATATATATATATATTTATATATATATATATATATATATATATATATATATATATATATATATATATTATATATATATATATATATATATATATATATATATATATATATATATATATATATATATATATATATATATATATATATATATATATATATAATATCCATTTTAGCCGAAGTGACCAACTGTGGCTAAACTTGAAAACGAAGATATCTTTTCTACCTTTTTTTGGGGGATTTTGATAAATGTAGATGCTATTTTCTAAAAGAAATATACTTCGCAATACCTTCCCCGGACTTTTCAGGAATGAACCTGTAGACCCCTCACTAAAAGTTTCATTATGGGCTGGTTTCTCAGTTTAAATGCCCAGTGTCATTTGACCAACAATTTTTGGGGTTATCCCAGTTTTCTTCAGCATTGCTATTTTGACCCTGGGTTTAGTTTACTGTTCAATTTCTAGGCCTAAATTCAGATATATTGTTTGTTGTTTGCCAAGTATTATTTGTTCCCTGCCTTCTTAAATTTCTGTCCCATCCCCCTGTGTTCTAAACTGGTGTCTTGTTTTGTATGATGGACCTTCTTTGTGTATTTTATGCCAGCAATCTGCTGCATAGTGATTTGGCTCGCCCAATAATAGCAATTAAACCTTCTCTTAACTTGTTCGTTAGTTTTCTGGTTTCTACATGGTTTATAATTACTTCTATATATTCTTGATTTATCATTTTTGGTTCTCCAACTATCCGTCTTTGGTGGTGGTGGGTGCCCATATTTTCTATAGTTACTAGCTGCTAACAACTCAAGGTTGTGGATTCTGTATGCTACTTCCCTAGATAGCAACCCTTGGCCTCTGTCATGTATTTTTGGTTCATGATTTGGCTCCTCAAAGCTCACCCATTTTTTCCCCCTTCCATATCATACATTTTCTTGGTTTCCGGTGCTATTTATTGACATCTGATCAAAATATTTCAAGGCCTTGTCTATTTCTACCTCTGTTTCTAATACGATTATAGCCTGCTCTAGATATCCTGCTTTCTGTGATAATATTAGTCTTAATCACTTTTTTGGTAGCCCTTGTGTAAAAGTAGATAATTGTACTTTCTGTGCCATCTCATCACTTCTGCCTTTTCCTAACTGCAAGCATACAAACTTACAAGTTTTGTCTGTATACTCCCTAATACTAGTTGAGATATTGAATGTCACTGCCTCTGTTTTTACTCTCTCTGAAACACTTGTTTTGATGAACCTTGTTTTAAAAGATTCAATTAGTTTCAATGTCCTTGGATTCTTTTTACTTAATCGCCTCAAACTGTTTAAGGGCTCTTCCCTTTAATCTACCTGCAACACATTACTCTTTGACCTTATTGTCAAACAACTCAGTTAATTCCTCACAAATTTTCAATAAACTCATTGACATATGAAATTCCCATGTAGGCTATTCTGGTATAATTTTGGAATTTTCGAGTACTGTTGATAGGAAAGCCATTTTTTCATCTGGTACAGCCATTTTATTTCAATATAAAATCTTTATTTAGCCCTCTTGACCCAGTTTTCCAACCACCACCAGATGTGATAAAATGGTTTTATGGTATTTAGGGTGAGGTTGTGGCTGATACCTTGTTTACTCACTTTATAGGGGAGATAACTATGGTAGAATAAGAAATCAACAATTAAGTACAATACAATAATATACTTGAACACTTACATTAATCCAACAATATTCCAAGGTATTTCTAATAAGATAACAAACAGGCAGAGGTTTGCCCTGCAAGTCAAAGAGTGAATCTTTCAGTCTTCAGTCTAGAAGAAATTGCTATTTAGCCGATATTGGTCATTCTTAAATAAAAATATATATATATATATATATATATATATATATATATATATAATATATATATATATATATATATATATATATATATATATATATATATATATATATATATATATATATATATATATATATATATATATATATATATATATATATATATATATATATATATATATATATATATATATATAATATATATATATATATATATATATATATATATATATATATATATATATATATATATATATATATATATATAATATCCATTTTAGCCGAAGTGACCAACTGCGGCTAAACTTCAAAACGAAGATATCTTTTCTACCTTTTTTTTGGGATTTTGAAAAATGTAGATACTATTTTCTAAAAAGAAATATACTTCGCAATACCTTCCCCGGACTTTTCAGGAATGAACCTGTAGACCCCTCCCAGAAAGTTTCATTTTCCTAACGTAACGCCTTTCAAAGACTGCCAAAAGTTGCTGAAGTGGAGTTTTACCAATAATTGAAATTGAATTTTCAGAACAAAAATCAGATACAACAAAACTGATAACTGAAAATTAGCGTAAAATTTTGTTTTGTCAAAATTTCATTACCTGTCAAGTAGGCAAATTTCCAAGACTGACAAATCAGAAGAGGGTAAAGATGGAAGCTTGGCGATACCTTCCCAAAGTATGTTTTTGGCCCCTGATTCATTACTGAAAATTTCATTTTTCCTAACTTAACCCCTTAACAAGATAGTGAAAAGTGGCTAAACTAGGATTTTACTGTAGCCTAGAAAGCTGTTAGACCAATATTTGTAAGAAGACAAGAATTGATAAGACTCTGGAAGCAAAACCAAAACACTGATAGAATAAGAAATATGGCTGCCTGTTTTGTGCTTTGAGATTCAAATTAATTTTCTCATGAACATGGTAAAACTTGCAATTTTGACTCTTTTTTTCATTACGTTTTTATCAGCTTGTTGAAGAAATTAGCATCATTTTTGAAAGTCTTTCAATATTTTAACTGTGATAAATTATTGAAATATGATTTTTTTTATATATAACCAATTTAAACCAACAGATGGTTTCCATACTTAAAAATGAAAGATAGGGTAAAAGTATCAATGGTTCAACACTGCAATTTTGGAACCCTTTCAAAATTTTCCTTAAAAAACAGAATAAATCTGCTTAGCCATGACTTGGAGCACCATCTCCTGAAGCCATTTTGTATTTCAACACTAGGAAATGTTGGCACAATATCCAGCACACCCAGATAAGAAAAGTACATTTAATTCAGTCAGTTTCCTATTTTTGACAAGAAAGGAGGTCCCAACAATTTTTCAGGTATGCAATGCTCAAACTGCTGTTACTTCATTATTTATTGCAAAAAAAGGTGGGATTAGCACCAATGCATCAAGATACATCTGATTCTATCTGAATACTAGTCACATTAGCTTTTTCTTGATAAAATTAAACAAAAATGGCAACATATGTTACATTGTTGAAACTTGGTTCCAGGTGTTGAAAATTCTTGTTTAATGTAGTGGAATACCAGGCGCACTAAAAATGTTCCTTTAGTCAATTAATTTGAGAGCACAGACAAGTCATGACAAGAAGTATTGTCATACAGATATACAGATGTCCATCCGTCCTATCTCGCAATATTAAAAACAAGGGTCGGGTATTCGGACGCCTTTTGGCTATATGTTATGACGTTTAATGCATGCTAGAAGTCAGAGTTGCCATGTTAGTTATATTTAGGCATTTTGATGGGTAAAAATTATAGCCAATTTTGGAAACTTTACAATTTGTAATATACGGTACGTGTAAAATAAAAATAAGGCTTAAATATAAAAATTTTACGGTAAAATACTGCAAACATACAAGAATTTAATAGTTTTATTTGTTTAATTTATTTACATCCCATAGCTCGTAAATGTATATACATGTTTTTAATTTCTTTAAAATTTTGATAAATGGCGGCACGTTGTTTGCTAGTTTCCCTTGTATGATCGCATTTGAACTTATTTTTTGGTTTTATTCGTCTTTTGACCCCGAAATACGAATTCGGCCCAGCCAGGATTGTTATAGCTATTTTTTTAATCACTCTTTATATATATCTTATCGTTAAGTTTTACAAATATTCATTAACCCTGAAAAAAAAACTATTGAAGTGATCACAAGGAAGCGTAGTACCTAAATTTGAGATAACCATAAAATTTTAGTAGGGTTCTATAAATTTTGTAAAACTAAATCCTGAGAGGCAGATGAAATACATTCTGTTCGATTTGTTGGCATATTAAATTTAAAAAGCAAAACAAGTCCTTTCAACTGAAAATAAAGAACAAAATCAAAAGATAAAAGCAAAAATTATTACGTATATGAAAGTTCTTGTGAACAGCTGTCTTCTGTAAGTATTGGTTCGCGGTTCTCACGAGGTTTATTTTATATTTATTTATGAAACTGCATTTTTTCTCTTCAGTGTAGTAAGTGAGTAAAGCATTGAGTCATGCCACAAACAAATCTGTATAAATTTTCACGTGGTATTACATACCTCTTGTCTGTGTTCGAGAGAGGATTTTTAAGAGGTTTCCTCCTAGCGTAAAAGATCGCGTAAGCATGTGCCAGAATACCCTGAAATCAGTAACAGGTCGAAAACTGACAATTTTTGGGGAATGTCCATTAAAATTTAGCTCAGGGTACATAGAAATAACAGTAACGGTGATAATATGTAAATAACTATCATTCCCTTCAAGGGAATGATAGTGAATACAAAGGAATCCCTTGTATTCTAGGAGTAGATACTATAAGAAAATATGGGTCGTATGGGAACCCCTAACTGATAAAATAAGCATAAACAAGGCAAACAAAACAATAGGCAAGTTTACGTAACAGCAGATAAAGATAGTGACAATTCCGATTATAACTTAAAAATAAATGGGAAAATCACAATAGAAGTGGGAATATTTGCTCAAGTGCTATCAGCATTAAATACAAAAGAAGGAAAGAATAAAACAATTGATGCCATTATAGCGGGGTACACCCTCGAAGAATGTCCCAGAATTCTCGTGGAAAATCAAATTATTAAAATTGAAAATGATATCTCATATTTAAAATTATCAAATCTAAGTAATAATAAAGTGAAGCTAAACTAAATAACACTAGGATAGGCGGAAAGGATTTCAAATTCAAAAGTAAAATCACTAAACAGCTCAGAATTAAGCGTAAATTTTTTTAGCCACGAGCAAATATCATCGAAACCGCAAACGGAAAAAAGCTATGGAATGACAAAAACTTATTTTTTTGCAACAGTTTAATTTAATACATTTATTGGAAAATATAAAAACCCTAATGGGTAACATTCTTTGGGACTTTAGATGGACATTCGCAAGACAAAAAGCAGATTACGGATTAACTCACTTAATCACGCACAAAATACTAGCACACCACCATCCAATTAAAAAATCATCGTATAAAAAACCTTGTCATTTGAAACCATGGCTAAATGACAAAATAAAGAAAATGGGAGAGCAGGGTATAATTAAAGAGAGTGGTAGTGAGTATTGTTTACCACTAGTATTCGTTGGCAGCGCCCTAGCGCTGCCTAAGTAAAGAACGATTTGGGCACAATGCGTTTTTTTTCCATACCCGGGCACTTCGTATCAAAGTAGTTGTCATAGAAACTTCGAAAAGGGCTCATTCGTTTTGAAATTGGAATGGCTAGGGCCCTTTATAATAGTCGAAAGTGATTGGAGGGCAACTAGCCCCCTCCCACACCCATCATTCCCCCAAACACATCCAATCAAAATTTTGAGATATCCATTTTGTTCAGCGTAGTTGATTTCCAGATAGAAAATATGTTTTTGAGGAGGAAACTCCCCCATAACCCTCAGGGCAAGGGTTTTGATTTATGCCCTGGGGGCATATAAGGTTTTTATAGAAGGCGTTTTCGTAGAAACTTCAAAACAAGCCCATTCGATCGAAAACTGAAAGGGCTAGTACCCTTTTTAATAGTCGAAAATGATTGGAGGGCAACTAGTCCCCTCCCACACCCATCATTTCCCCAAACATATCCAATCTAAATTTTGAGATATCCATTTTGTTCAGCGTAGTTGATTTCCAGATAGAAAATATGTTTTTGAGGAGGACACTCCCCCACAATCCTCAGGGCAAGGGTTTTAAGTTATGCCCTGGGGGCATATAAGGTTTTTACAGAAGGTGTTGTCGTAAATAGTTCAAACAATGCTCATTCGATTGGAAATCGATTGGAAATTCAAAGAGCTAGTGACCTTCCTAATAGTCGAAAGTGATTAGACGGCAACTAGCCCCCCATGCCCATCATTTCCCCAAACCCATCCAATCAAAATTTTGAGACAGCCATTTCTTCCAGCATAGTTGATTTCTAGATAGAAAATATGTTTTGAGGAGGACATTCCCCCCAGCCCTCAGGGCAAGGGGTTTGAGTTGTGCCCTGGGGGCTTATAAGTTTTTTACAGAAGGTGTTGTCGTAAATAATTAAAAAATGCTCATTCGATTGGAAATTCAAAGAGCTAGTGATCTTTTTAATAGTCGAAAGTGATTAGACGGCGACTAGCCCCCATGCCCATCATTTCCCCAAACACATAAAATCAAAATTTTGGGACAGCCATTTCTTCCAGCGTAGTTGATTACCAGATAGAAAATATGTTTTGAGGAGGACATTCCACCACATCCCTCAGGGCAAGGGGTTTAAGTTATGCCCTGGGGGCCTATAGGGTTTTTGAAGAAGGCGTTGTCGTAGAAACTTAAAAAAAGCTCATTCAATTGGAAATTCAAAGGGCTAGTGCCCTTTTTAATAGTCGAAAGTGATTCGAGGGCAACTATCTCCCCCACACCCATCATTCCCCCAAACACATCCAATAAAAATTTTGAGATAGCTATTTTCTTCAACGTAATTGATTTAAGTAATTGATAAGGTTTATATTGAAATCTTTGTCGTAGAAACTTGGAAAAGGGTTCAATCGATTTGAAATTCAAAGGGCTAGGACCCTTTTTATAGTCGAAAAGGATTTGAGGGCAACTACCCCCCCCCCTCGCCTCTCACACCCACCTTTTCCTCAAACGCATCCAATCCAAATTTTTAGATAAACATTTTATTCAACGTAGTTGAAAGTTTTGGAAATTAGGGGTTTAAGGATGACAACGCCTCCTCCCACAGCCCTCAGGGCAAAGGTAGTTATGCGCAGGGGGTATGTAAAGTTTTTATTGAAAGCGTTGCCGTAGAAACTTCAAAAGGACTCATTCAATTGGAAATTAAAAGGGCTAGTGCCTTTTTAATAGTTGAAAGTGATTGGAAAGTGACTAACGCCCCTCTCACGCCCAACATTTTCCAAAACACATCAAATCAAAATTACAAGATATCAGTTTTGTTCAACGTAGTTGAACGTTTTGGAAATTATGTCTTTTAGGATGATAGCCCCCTTTGAGCCCTCAGTGCAAAGGTTGTAAGTTTTGCCCTGGGGGCATTTAAGGTTTATGCAAAAACTTTTTGCATAAATCATAGGCAGCGCGATCGTGCTGCCTAAGTAAATAACGGGGACACTCGAGAACGAGACAAGAAACGGGGACAAAATAAAGAGGAGGACACTCCCCCAGAGTCCTCAGGGCAAGGGTTTTAAGTTATGCCCTGGGGGCATATAAGAACGATGCTGGCACAATGTATTATTTATTAATTTTTTCCTTTAGAGCAGGGCACTTCGTATCAAAGAAGTTGTCGTAGAAACTTCGAAAAGCACTCATTCAATTGGAAATTGGAGTGGCTTGTGCCCTTTTTAATAGTCGACAGTGATTGAAAGTTGACTAACACTCCTTGAACGTCCACCATTTTCAGAAGCACATCCAATCAAAATTTTGAGATAGCCATTTTGTTCACCGTAGTTGATTTCCAGATAGAAATAATGTTTTTGAGGGCAGTCCCCTTGAGGCAAGCCCTTAGGGCAAGGGTTGTAAGTTATGACCTGGGGGCATATACAATTTTTTTTATAGAAAAAGTTTTCGTAGAAACTTTTAAAAAGGCTCATTTGATTGGAAATTCAAAGGGTTAGTGACCTTTTAAATAGTCGAAAGTGATTAGAGGGAAACTAACCCGCCTCTCACGCCCACCTTTTCCCCAAACATATCTAATCAAAAATTTGAGATAGCCATTTTATTTAAAGTAGTTTTAAGATCTGGAAATTAGTTCTTTGAGGATGACACCCCCCCCCCCCCCACAGCCCTCAGGGCCAGGGTACTAAATTATGCCCAGGGGGTATATAAGGTTTTTATATAACGCTTTGTCCTAGAAACTTCACAAAGGGCTCATTCGATTGGAAATTGAAATAGTTTTTGTCCTTTTTAACAGTTGGAAGTGATTGGAAAGCAGCCAACGCCCCTTCCGCCAAATCAAAATAGCGTAAGTGTATCCAAGCCATCAAAGAAAGTAAACAGATTTTTTTTTTGTGAATGGTATCAAGTTTTCCATTTCAGGTCAACTAGGGAAGGAATGAAGCTAAATTAAATAGTACTATTTGTGTTCAGATTTTTAAAAGGGTGTATGTTGTTAAAAATTGCTGAAGATTTTTCTTCAGCATACAAATAGCAGGCCAAACTATAAAGTCTTAAAAAACAAAAAGATTAAACTATGTCAATATAAAACAAACAGAAATTAATTAAAAAAAACTTTTCTACCGAATAGGTTTTTCAAAGAAAAGTAAAGAACTCCATTAAACAAAAAAAAAGCAAAAATAAAATCAAATGATCTACCAAGTGTGAAACTACCACAAATCAGCATCGATAAATAAATGAAACCCAAAACGAACAGAGATTACAAAAAATAACCGAGTAAAACTAAAAAAAAAGCAGAAATTAACATAAGTTGGGCGCAAAACCCCTATGCCTTCCCAAAGCCAGAACAAAATTTGCACTTTACAGAAAAAATATAAATGTTTTTACTTTTATAACTTTAATAAATCAAATAATATTAACATTTTGATCACTAAATATCAATATATGTATATTAAACTGACAGTGCATATTCATTTTTATTTTTTCAGTAAAGTACAAATTTTGTTCTGGCCTTGGGGAAGGCATAGGGGTTTTGCGCCCAACTTATGTTAATTTCTACTCGTTTTGAGTTTGCCTCGTTTTTTTTGTAATTTCTGTTCTTTTTGGGTTTCATTTATTTATCGATGTTGATTTGTGGTAGTTTAGCGCAGTGACATGATGAACCAGAAGACAAGAGTACAAAAATATTCCAGGCTTTACATTTGAAATAAAAGAAATACAAATGAATGTTGCACCGTCAACTGAGAGTAGCAGTGACAAGACACATCACAACAAAAATATTCCAAGTGTTATATTTCAACGAGAAAATCCCTAAATGAACTATGAAACATTAACAGAATGTAACGATGACAAGGTAAACCACTACGAAAATATACCAAGTCTTACATTTCAAGGAAACAATTTCAAAATGAACTTCGAAACATCGACAGAATGTAACACTGTCAAGGTAAACCACGACGCAACAGTATAAAAATAGTCCAAGTCTTACATTTCAATGAAGAAATTACAAAAAGAACTTTGAAACATCTGCAGAATGTAAAAGTGACATGGTAAACCACTACTAAAATATTCCGAGTCTTACATTTCAAGGACAAAATTCCAAAATTAACTTTGAGACATCTACAAAATGTAACGATGTCAAGACACAACGCTATCCATACTTTTTTTTATGTTTGTCTGTTTTTTGTGTGTGAGTGTGTTTTTTTTGTGTGTGTGTGCGTGTTTGTGAGTGTGTGTGTATGTGTTTGTGTGTGTTTTTTTTGTTTGTGTTTTGTGCTCGTGCGTGTTTTGGTTTGTGTGTGTGTGTGCTTGTGTGTGTGTTTGCTTGTCTGTGTGTGTGTTTGTGTCTGTGTGCGTTTGTGTGTTTGTGTGTCTCTGCGTGTGTGTGTTTTTTGTGTGCTTGTGTGTGCATGTGTTTGTGTGTGTGTTTTTTGTTTGTGTGTGTTTTTGTGTGTTTTCATGTGTGTGTGTGTGTGTGTGTGTGTATTTGTGTGTGTGTGTGTGTGTTTTTTATGTGTGCCTGTGTTTTTTTGTGCGTGTGTTTCTTTTTTGTGTGTTGCTGTGTCTGTGTTTTGTGTGTTTTTTGTTTGTTGTGTGTTTGTGTCTGTGCATGAGTTTTTCAGTATGTGTTTTGTGTTCTAGTGTGTTTTTGTTTGTGTATGTGCGTGTTTGTGTGTGTGTTTTTTGTGTTTGTGTGTGTGTTCGTGTTTTGTGTGTGTGTTTTTGTGTGTGTGTATGTGTTTTTGTGTCTGTGTTTTGTGTTTGTGTGTGTTTTGGTTTGTTTGTGTGTGTGTTTGTGTGTGTCTGTGTGTGTGCCTCTGTGTGTATGTGTGTTTTTGTATGCGTGTGTGTGCGTTTTTGTGTTTGTGAGTGTGTGTGTTTATGTGTATGTGTTTTTGTGTGTGTATGTGTGTTTTTTGTATGCGTGTGGGTGTATGTGTGTGTTTTGTGTTTGTGTGTGTTTTTGTGTTTTAGTGTGTTTTCATATGTGTTTGCGTGTTTTTTTGTGTGTATGCGTGTTTTTTTTTGTGCGTGTGTGTTTTTGTGTCTGTGTTTTGTGTTTTTTTGTTTGTTTGTGTGCTTTTGTCTGTGCGTGTGTTTTTGTGTCTGTGTTTTGTGTTCTAATATGTTTTTTTGTGTGCGTGTTTGTGTGTGCGTTTGTTTGTGTGTGTGTGTGTGTGTGTCTATTTGTGTGTGTTTTTTGTTTGTTTGTATGTGTGTGTTTGTATGTGTTTTATGCGTATGTCTTTGCTGTGTGTGTTTTCGCGTTTGTGCGTGTTTTCGTGTTTTTGTGTCCCAGGGAGACAACAAGTATAAGAAGTGTACAGTAAGATATAATACAATAAGATGCTTAGACACTTACAATAATCTGAAAATATTCAAAGGTATTTCTAAATCAACACACCATAGGTCAGTTCGGCATAAATTTAGTGTATTACACCCCGTTCCTATAAAATGTATCTTTTATACATTTCGTCAACCACACTTTATCGGGGCCCACTGACGCCCATAGCTAGGGAGTGGTGATTTTTCAATTTTCTATTAAGTATACACATACCAGGATGTGTTCTTTTACTTATTTGAACTGGTTTTTTCATATTTGAACTGGTTTCTTTGAGCTTGAAAATATCATTAACTCAGTGATTACGGAAGTGTCACAATACTGTAAAGGATTAAAGTTACAAGTGACTTTTTAATTGGATATCACTTCATAATTATAGCATGGGCGGACGTGATTTTTGCAAGATATTGTTGGAAAGCGGGGGGATTTAATTGCCCCCCTTGCGAGTAAGTTTTCGTTTCCTGCTTAATTTTTAATTAGTTTTGGAAGATCCTGTCCACTAAAGATAAGTCAACTTTTGAGTTATTGGATTATTATTGTCATCATGGTACAGTTTCAGAAGGGAGATTTGGCGGTAGCTCAGTTCAAGGGATATCCCCTCTGGCCAGTCCGGATTTTTAGCATAACTAACCAAAAAGAGTCTACGCCAAAATTCATTGTTTTTTGCTACGGGTCCCATGACTTTCAGACCGTGGTAGAAGCGAATTTTCTTTCATATAGTGGAAATTATGCGGAAGCTTCGAAAAAAAACGGCTAAGGGCGTAAATCATGCTTTCCGTGAGTGTGAATCTTCTCCTGATCTTTACTATCAGTTTCTGAAAAAGAAAACTGCGAAAGGCGCGGGTGCTGATTTAAGTGCTTCGAGCGAAACATCTGCAATCCGAAATCAGCTTACTTTAGCACAAGATGAAGTTACAAAGCTTAAATTTGGCCTAGTTAAAGAAATATAGAAAAAAGTTCAGGAAAAAGTTGTTTCCGTGACAGGAGTAGCAGGCTCATCGTAACAAGCCGCTCTGAACCCTGAACTGATTGTTTCGGAAATATATGATTCGATCACGCTAGAATACAACGTAAAGTTTGAGAAAATAGAAAAACTGTTTTCATCGCTAGATAGCCAGATTCAGTCATTAGAGCTTCGAGTGGCTACTATTGAGGAAAAGCTGGACGATTATGAACAGGAGCGTTTGCTTGATTCTTTGTTTTTTTTCGGAGTGAAGCAGGACCCCGGAAACGACCTGGGTACTACTGTTCTTGATATAGTGAAGAGAATGGGTGTAAATGTCCAAAAAGAACAGTTGTTGTCTGTGAACCGTTTTAGACTTCCGAACGCTGCCCGGAATATCCAGACACCTACGACTGTTGCGCCAGTTCTCGTTAAATTTGCAACTAAAGATACGGCGTATAATATTTTCAGAGCAAAATCAAAGCTGGTGAAATCAGGTGTATTCGTCACTGAATATCTTACGAAAATGAAAAAAGCGATTTTTGAAGGTGCGAGAAACAGATATGGTGTAAAAAACGTTTGGTCTGATCGTGGCCGTGTTTACAAACGTGAGCAGGGTGATAGCCACCCAACACGAATCTGCTCACTTGTTGACACTCTTTAGTGTTTTAGTAAATGTTGATTATTTGTGTGTTTTTTTTTTTATTTTTTTTTTTTTTTTAGATTAAGAGAAATTATTTTAGTTCCTTATTTATGTTGAATGATTTTTTTTCATTGAATAGATTTATGCGTAATTCGCTCCGTATTGAAGATCATTTAGAGGCTCAAATTGGAAGTGATGATTTGCCTATTATTAATTCAAAGCCTCTTCGTGAGAGTTCTTATATATTGCCGTCGCAAGTTAGTGGAGACATGTCGCTGTGTCTTTGCACGTGGAATTGCCACCTTACTACGGGATATTTAGATGTTCTGCAGATGATTGAGATATCTTCTTCAAAAATTTGATATAATGGGTATTTGTGAAACTTTTTTGAGTTCTGACCAATCTCTCTCGGCTTTTTCTTTTCCAGGATATGATTTTGAGGTAAGGAACCGATCAACTATGAACTGAGGAGGCCTGGGATTTTTGATTAAGAAAAATATGAAGTATATGGTGAGGGAGGATTTGGGTGTATGGATAGAAGGTAAGATTGAAAGTTTTTGTTTGGAATTAGAAATTGAAAAAAGGAAAGTTTTAATTAGTGTGGTGTATAAGCCGCCCAGTGCACGCCTGGATGGGTTTGTAGCAGGTTTTGATGAGTTGATGAGGTTGGTTTTGTCTACAAGCATGGATTTTTTTTGTATGGGTGATTTTAACTATAATCTTTTAGATCTTTCAGGTGATAATTTGGATTTTTTTAACTGTTTGATTTCACGTGACCTTTACCCTTTAACTTGTGTACCTAACCGAATCTCTACTCATTCTGCGACCTTAATTGATAACGTTTTCGTGGGACCTAGCTATTTGAGTCAAAGCTATTCAGATGTGATAGTATATCCAGGCTCAGATCATCTTCCGGTAATTGCTCATGTGACGTGTCTTAGAAAACGACGTATCCCAGCTAAAAAAATACTGACACGTGAGCTGAAAAAGCAATATCTGAATAGCTTTGCCGAGGAGTTGAGCTGTATCAAGTGGGACTCGGTCCTGGGGATTTCTGGTGATTCTTCTCTAGCGTACAATCAGTTCATGTATATTTTCCAACCGATTTATGAGAAAACATGCCCCTTGCGCTTGACCAAACAAAAGAGGGACGATCCACGCAAGCCGTGGATTACGGAGGCAATAATAGACATGATAAAAAAAGGAACTTGTTATATGAGCAATATCTTAATAGTCAGGATGACGCAGATTTTGCAGAGTTCAAGCGAGTGAGAAATAAGGTGAACAGTATGGGAAGGCAAGCAAAGAAGAAGTATTTTGAAGAAAATTTTTCTGATAGTAAGGGAGATACCAAAGCCACATGGCAGGTTATTAATGAGTTTATGGGAAATCAGATAAGTAGTCAGTCGCCTTGCATTGATATAAACGGAAGTTATGTGAGTGATAAAAATGTAGTCGCGAATCATTTTGGCCAGTTTTATTCTCAGGTTGGCTCGTCTGTTCAAGAGAGTGTAAGGTGTGACAGGGAAAATTTTCTTAGCGAGGAATTCGTGGACTCTCGTGGAGATACTGTTGAGTTCCAGTTTGAAAAGTGTACAAGTGATGAAGTGATTAAAATAGTGAAAAATATAAAATCGAATTCTGCTGGGATAGATGGCGTGAATCTGAGAACTTTTAAAGCTGTGTTAATGCATATACTACCATGTATTCTCCATATTATTAATTTATCTATGGAAACGGGGACCTTTCCAGAAGCGTTGAAGCAAGCTAAAGTTATCCCGCTTTACAAAGGGGGTGCCAGGTCAGATGCCGGTAACTGGAGACCAATATCGATACTGCCTTTATTGTCAAAAATTTTGGAAAAAGTGATTCATCGCCGTCTATATGACCATCTCACGAAACATAGCCTACTCAGTGATACCCAATTCGGGTTTCGAAAAGGTCATTCCACTAGTCATGCTGCCATTCATCTTGTAGATTTTGTAAATAATTGTTTAGTAAAAGGTGAAATCCCCCTAACAGTATTTTTTGATTTTAGGAAAGCATTTGACACGGTAGATTTTACAATTTTATTGCAAAGAATAGAATGCTTAGGTGTCAAAGGAGTGAGTTTGAAGTGGTTTGAAAGTTATTTGTGTGGGAGGTCTATTAAAGTGATGATTGATGATGCTTTTTCTTCCCCTTATCAAGTGTCGTGTGGTGTGCCACAGGGATCGGTCCTTGGTCCACTTCTGTATCTGGTTTATGTGGATAGCATGAAGTTTTATCTTCCAGATTGTTGCTTAACGTCATTCGCTGATGACACTGCAGTTACGTTTTCTAGTCGTTGTTTGGATAGTCTTGTGTTGAAAGTGAATTGTGTTCTGAGAAATTTCCATGTTTTTACTAGTTTGAGTTTGTTATCAGTTAATGTTACTAAGAATAATTTTATTGTATATTCTAGAGTAGGCAAGCCCAGTGATATTAATGGTAGAATTCTGTTTAATAATAAGCCTGTAGTTCAAGCTCAAGAAATCCGGTATTTAGGTTTTTACATTGATTGTAATTTTTCGTGAAAACGCCACAGTGATGTTGTTGCCACAAAGGTTGCACGTGGCCTTGGAGCGATTCGTCGTTTTAAAAATTTCTTACCTCAGAGAGTTTTATTGCTTTTATACCATGCTTTGATCCACCCATATGCTTCGTATGGCTGTATGTTATGGGCAAGTAATTTTTATGTGAATTTTAAACGTGTTCAGACTCTTCAAAATAGAACGATGCGTCTTATTGGTGGGTATGTTGAAGGTGTAAATAACACTTCAGCTTGCTTCAACAAGTTGCAAGTGTTGAATGTAGGATAGCTACGAGACTACCAAATAGGAGTTTTTGCTTATCAATGCTGGAATGATGTTAGTCCAGAGGTTTTTCGTGATTATTTTAATGACAATCGGTCTTTGCACCATTATGAAACTCGTCATGCTAGTGATTTCATTGTTCCGAATAGAAGTGGAACCAGGGCCGGCTTCCATACTAGATTTCCAGGACCTAATGTGTGGAACTCTATTCCGGAGAGCATTCGGGCGGCTGAGCACCTGGGGCTATTTAAAAATAAATTGAAAAAATATTTGTTAGGTCAAGGTTCATAGTTTTTTTTTTTCTTTATTATTATTATTTATCTTTATTATTATTATTATTAAATGAATTAATGAGAGATTGATTGATTTTTTTTTTGTAGTGTTTGTATGTAATTTGTGTGTGTTGTTTTTTAGTGTATGTACCCGCCCAGTCGCAAGTGCTTTTTGGTATCTTTCTTGGGGCGGGTATTGGCATATTTGTTAAATGTATTTTGATGTTAAATAAAATGAATTGAAAATTGAACTCAATAAAAAGTGGTATTTCGAAACTTGTATTTGTATTTGCGTTTCAATGTTTTTTTTTCTAAATTCCAAATTTGACTTAATTAGAAAGCCTCATCACACTAAAGTAGATTAAGATTTGCCCGAGATCCAATGAACACTAATTTCTTCTACAAGAAATAATTTAAAAATATCTTGTTTTGGGTCACTGATAAATTTATAACCAAATTTATTTGATTATTCCGAGCTTGGCCCGCTTTCAAACCCCTTTGATTTATCTTCTTAAAGTGCCTTAACGAATCAAATAAATCTCGCAACTTTGGTGCTGCCATCCCTAACCAAATCAACAGAGTTTACCTAATTTGATAATTAGTACTTATGGACTCTAATACAATAGACCTAAGCCTTAACTAAATTAGTCAAGTGCAATTTATTCTGTTAGAATTTATGTAGCTCTAAAACTAAAATAATCCCTTTTTTCAATGAATAACACGTGGACAAAAGAAGATCGACAAACACCCACAATTGTGGGTCTCCGAAGACCGACACAGAAGTCCGAGAAACTTCAATTGGAAGGATATTATAACTAGAATTATAACGTTTCTCCTTTTTATTAAATTTATTAATAAATTTTAGTTGTCACTGGATTTTGAGTACCGATTCTTATCAACGCCTCAGTTTACGACGCTACCAATTGACTGATTGTTTCTTTAAGATTTCTTGTAAGAAAGATTTATAAATAGAACCTAGAACGTTGAGAAGGAGAGTTTAGATAGATAGGCTACCCAGGTCTGGCTTAGAGTTTCTAGTCCGAAAATAGGGCAGTTTTACAACTGGTACCAGCGGAACTCAAGTTCGTTACAACTTCCGTTCAAGACGGGGGGGGGGGAATTAATAAAATTTATTAATTTTCGTCAAAAATTGTCCTCTGTTCCTCCGAAGAAGATTGGGGAAAGTAAGAAGAAATAAAGTTCTGGAGCTATTTTTTCACTTCTAGATTTCTTATGATTTTCCCTTTGGTCTTTAATATTTTCGATATTCTTGGTCACTCTCCCGTATTTTTCAAAACTTTGTTAACTCCCTCCTAAAAAAAAAAACAAAGTTGGGTTTCTTGGAAGTGAATTTCTTCTTATAAATTTTTGGTAATCAAAAATTTGCTTATGATAAAGCCTTCAAATCAAACAGTTCGTGGTAACGAACTGTTGGTAAGGAGTGACCCGGCTCAATGGTAACCGAAACTAAAAAGACGAAATTTTGATACCAATAGATACATCAAAAGAATCAGATTTTAATTCTAATTTCAAATATATAAGTTTCGTCAAGTTTAATCTTACCTATCACAAGTTACGTGCCTGAGAAAATTTGGCTGATTTTCGAAAAAATTGGGAAAGGCCCCCTAAAATTTATAGAACCTTAATGAAAATCACACCATCATATTCAGCGTATCAGAGAACCCTACTGTAGAGGTAGGGTTCTCTATCTCCTATCTACAAAAATATTTTCATTTTTTTGCCAGAAGAAAGATCACGGATGTGTGTTTATTTGTTTTTTTTTTCTTTTCCCCAGGGGTGATCATATCGACCCAGTGGTCCTAGAATATCGTGGGAGGGCTCATTGGAACGGAAATTAAAAGTTCTAGTGCCATTTTAAGTGACCAAAAAATGAAGAGCAACTAGGCCCCCTCCCACGCTTATTTTTTTCCCAAAGTCACCCGATCAAAATTTTGAGATAGCCATTTTGTTCAGCATGGTCGAAAATATTATACTTATGGGTTTTAGGATGACTTAATCCCTCGAAGCCCCCAGGGGGAGGGCTGATAGTTATAAACTTTACCCAATGTTAACATATAGTATTGGTTATTGAGACCCGGCTCAATGGTAACCGAAACTCTAGAAAACGGTATTTTTATACAAATAGATACATCAAAAGAATTGGATTTTAATGCTGATTTCAAATATATATCAAGTTTAATTCTACTTATCAAAAGTTACACGCCTGAGAAAATTTGGCTGATTTTCGAAAAAAGGGGGAAAGACCCCCTAAAAGTTATAGAACCTTAATGAAAATCACAACATCATATTCCGCGTATCAGAGAACCCTACTGTATAGGTTTCAAGCTCCTATCTACAAAAATATGGAATTTTCCATTTTTTGCCAGAAGAAAGATCACGGTTGCGTGTTTATTTTTTTCCCCAGGGGTGATCGTATCAACCCAGTGGTCCTAGAATATTGTGAGAGGGCTCATTGAAATGGAAATTAAAAGTTCTAGTGCCGTTCTTAAGTGACCAAAAAAATGGAGGGCAACTAGGCCCCCTCCCACGTTCATTTTTTTCCCAAAGTCACCTCGTCAAAATTTTGAGATAGTCATTTTGTTCAGCATGTTCGAAAATATTATAAGTATGTCTTTTAGGATGACTTAATCCCCCGAAGTTTCTGGGAGGAGGGCTGAAAGTTATGAACTTTACCCAATGTTAACATATAATATTAGTTATTGGGAAGTATACAGTACAGACGTTTTCAGGGGAGATTTTTCCTGGTAGTGGGGGGGGGAGGGTCGGGGGTTATGTGGGAGGATCTTTCCATTAAGAAAGTTTCATGGGGGAAAGGACATTGCTATGAAGAGGACGCCGGACTTCCCAGCATTATTTAAAAAAAGATCAGAAATTAAATATAAAAAAACAAGTTTTTCAACTGCAACAGTAGCAACATCAAAACTTTAAACGAACAGAAAATATTACATATATCATTGGGTTCAACCACTAGTCAATACCTCACTCTTTAAGCCAGAGATTTTTTAGTACTTTAATAAGAGCTATTTATTCTAATTAAGGGCCTTTGTGATTAAGCGGTCATTTCTAAAGAATTGAAACAAAAATCTAACCTCCACTTAAAGAGCAAGGTATTGACTAGGGGGCGAACCCCCTAATATATGAATATAGAAGTTCGTTACGTAAGTTAATTCGTAAGTTACGTATATTTATAACTAATAAAAACGTTCATAAATAAAATGAAACAAGTTTCGAGAAAGCCATTTAACCAAATAAAAGTAAATTAATGTGAAAATTTTGTTTTAATTATTCATGTACTGTGAGCCAAGATCAAAACCCGCATTTCTTCAAAAATTAAATAAAAAAATAAGTTTTTTTTTTAACTGAAAGTAAGGAGTTACATTAATACTTAAAACGAACAAAAATTATTCCGTATATGAAAGGGGCTGTCCCCTCCTCAACGCCTTGCTCCTTACGCTAAAGTTTGACTTTCTCACAGCTCTATTTTTTTTAAACAATAAAAAACTTTAGCGTAAAGAGCAAGGCGTTGAGGAGGGGACAGCCTCTTTCATATACGGAATAATTTCTGTTTGTTTTAAGTTTTAATGTCGCTCCTTACTTTCAGTTTAAAAAAACTTGTTTTTTTCATTTAATTTATGTCTAGGACAAATCATTTCTCTCTCATTCCTGTTAAATACTTTTTAAAAAGAGATATGAAAGGCTTAGGAACATATCACCTTGGAAAATTACAATTTTTACGATTTAATTGCACTGTTTCTATTTTTTTGTTATTTTCAATAATCTGTACCTGTCCCTCCCCTCTCCAAATTTAACTCATTCTTAGTTCCTTTTTTTATTTAAAAATGGTTAGTTCGAAAGGATTTAAAGCCTTAATTTTTCTTTTCTAATTTTTTCTTTCTCAATTTTTCCTCACAAGTTTGTTTTTGCAATAAAGAAAATATTTATTAGTAAAACAACAATTGAAATTTATCCTTCAATTTGACCTTCAATAACTCATTGGGGAAGGTACTCCCACCATAGTCGTCATCAGCATGGTTGATAAAATATAAACTGTTTCGTTTGTTCTTGAAATGTAATTAATCCGAGTTTGTCACAATTTATATTTGTGACCAAGGCCGTATCTAAGAGGGTTAGGGGGTTTGACCCCCACCCCCCTAACCAGAAAGTTTTATGGGGGAAGGGACATTGCTATGAAGAGGACACCAGATTTCCCAGCATTATTTAAAAAAAGATCAGAAATTAAAAAAAAACTTGTTTTTTTATTTAATTTATGTCTAGGACAAATCATTTCTCTCTCATTCCTATTAAATACTTTTTAAAAAGAGATATGAAAGGCTTAGGAACATATCACCTTGGAAAATTACAATTTTTACGATTTAATTGCACTGTTTCAATTTTTTTTTTTTTAATAATCTGTACCTGTCCCTCCCCTCTCCAAATTTAACTCATTCTTAGTTCCTTTTTTTATTTAAAAATGGTTAGTTCGAACAGATTTAAAGCCTTAATTTTTTTTTCTAACTTTTTCTTTCTCAATTTTTCCTCGCAAGTTTGTTTTTGCAATAAAGAGAATATTTATTAGCAAAACAACAATTGAAATTTATCCTCCAATTTGGCCTTCAATAACACATTGGGGAGGGTATTCCCACCATAGTGGTCATCAGTATGGTTTATAAAATATAAACTGTTTCGTTTGTTCTTGAAATGTAATTAATCCGAGTTTGTCACAATTTATATTTGTGACCAAGTCCGTATCTAAGAGGGTTAGGGGGTTTGACCCCCCCCAAAAAAAAAAAAAAATTATAAGTCGGCAAAACCCTGGTGCAAGGGTAGTAAGGTATGCCCTGGGGGCATATAAGGCTTATGTGAAATGGGTGGCTGTGTAAACTTCGGATGGGGCTCACTTGAAAGGCAATTGGGCGTTCTTGTGTTCTTTTTAAGAATAAAAAGTGATTCGAAGGTAATTTCAATGACTAATCTCCTTTTCTCCCTGAGAAGATTAAATCAAAATTTTAAGATAATTTTTTGGTCAAAATTTTTGAAAGGCCCAGTAATTAGGCCTTTTGGGGATGTCAACCCCCCCCCCCAAGCCCTCAGGGTAAGGGCTGTCAGTTAGATAATGTGTCTATTGTTTACATTTGGTAGATGTTATAGAAAAAGGTGGAGATATTTGACCTTTTACTTTCCCAAAAGACAAAGGGCATTAAGACAAGACTTTCAAGAATAACTGAGGGAGTCTAAAGCTAAATCAATAAGCATTATATACATATGGGTTGTCGAAAGGACGTAACTCATTAACGACTAAGTATATTAATTTGGACCTTTCAGAAAATGATAAGAGAGATGACCAATTGACCAAAAAAGCAATATTTGCACGCTACAGCTACTACTTCAACTACCACCCCTAGTGCTGCTACCCCAACTAGTACTGCTACTACCACTAAAACTGCTACTTTTGTGGTGAATACTACTAAGACTGAGGAGATTGAAATTAACCCATATAGGAAACATTTAGGGGAAAGTTGAACTAATCAAAACTTAAAGTGTGCATAAATATTGCTGAAATTGACGTATCAGCAATATTTTTGGAACGGCTTTTCGTATCAAGAGAAAACTTCTGGAATATGAGTGAACATTTCATGAGTGAAATGTTCAACTGACCGAAAGGCAACATATACCTGCCACTACTGTTCCAACTAAGGCCGTACCCACAGGGAGGGTTGGGATTTTGAACCCCCCCCCCTCTCCATACAACATTCTGTATGTAAATTATACAATTATGTCAAATATTACTCTGTCAAGAATGTCAAAATATTACAATTGTAATATTTTCAGAACGACTTGCCACATCATTGTGAAGCTTCCGAACATCATAAAGGGGATGCTCAACTGACCAAAAAGCTATATGTACATACTACTGCTTTTATTAATACTGCTGTTACTAATACCGCTAGAGCAACACTGATACTGCTACTTTTACTCCTAATACCTCCACAACCACTGCGATGCTGATCTAACAAAATACACTAGGAGTAACTGTCTATTGATTAACATTAAAAAAACAAATTATATGATTTTTTTCTACTATTAGAAATGAAAAAACTGAACTATCTTTAACAGCTGATGGATATTTAATATATAGGGTTTCAAAATTTAAATATTTAGGTGTAATCATTGATGAATTACTGCCATGCAAAGAGCATGTAAATTCAAAATCTATAAAAATTGCAAGAGGAGCTGGGATTTTATATAGACTTAAAAAATTCTTTCTGAAAAAAGTTTTGCCAACCTTATATTTTACTCTTGTTTATCCTTATATTCAATATGGTTGCTACGTTTGGGCTAATTCTTTCTGTTATAATTTAAAGAGAATTCAAATCTTACAAATTAGAGCTGTAAAGTCAATTTATTTTAATTGATTTAATACTAAACAAGTTTTTCTTAAATCTCAGCTGCTAACAGTAAGACAAATTTGCAAGCTCCAAACTGCTGTTTTCATGTATAAATATTTGAATAGTCTAGCACCCCCAAGACTAACACAACTTGTCCTTTTTCATTTATCGTCATATTATCATGCTTATCCAACATCGTCATCTACACATTTTTCTCTTATCTCGAATATTTGTCACTTCAGTTCCGTCATTTCGATACAGTTATAAGAAACATCTTCTTTCTACTGGTACAAATGAATAATGCTTAGTATGATTCCCTCTTTCTTATGTAGTGCACAGTGCCTTTTTCAGTATTTTAGTTTTCTCGTCATCTACACATCTTTCTCTTATCTCGGAGATTTATCACTTCAGTTCCGTCATTTCGATACAATTATAAGAAACTTCTTCTTTCTACTAGTACAAATGAATAATGTTTAGGAGGATTCTCTCTTTTTTGTGTAGTGCACAGTGTCTTTTTCAGTATTTTGTTTTCTCGTCATCTACACATTTTTCTCTTATCTCGGATATTTGTCACTTCAGTCCCGTCATTTCGATACAATTATAATAAACTTCTTCTTTCTACTAGGACAAATGAATATATTTTAGGATTCTCTCTTTTTTGTGTAGTGCAGTGTCTTTTTCAGTATTTGGTTTTCTCGTCATCTACACATTTTTCTCTTATCTCGGATATTTATCACTTCAGTTCCGTCATTTCGATACAATTATAAGAAACTTCTTCTTTCTACTAGTACAAATGAATAATGTTTAGGAGGATTCTCTCTTTTTTGTGTAGTGCACAGTGCCTTTTTCAGTATTTTGTTTTCTCGTCATCTACACATTTTTCTCTTATCTTGGAAATTTGTCACTTCAGTTCCGTCATTTCGATACAATTATAAGAAACACCTTCTTTCAACTAGTACAAATGAATAATTTTTAGGATGATTCTCTCTTTCTTATGTAGTGCACAATGCTTTTTTCAGTATTTTTGTTTTCTCGTCATCTACACATTTTTCTCTTATCTCGGATATTTGTCACTTCAGTCCCGTCATTTCGATACAATTATAAGAAACTTCTTCTTCCTACTAGTACAAATGAATAATGTTTAGGAGGATTCTCTCTTTTTTGTGTAGTGCATAGTGCCTTTTTCAGTATTTTGTTTTCTCGTCATCTACACATTTTTCTCTTATCTCGGATATCGGTCACTTCAGGTCCGTCATTTCAGTACAATCATAAGAAACTTCTTCTTTCTACTATTACAAATGAATAATGTTTAGGAGGATTCTCTCTTTTTTTGTGTAGTGCACAGTGCCTTTTTCAGTATTTTGTTTTCTCGTCATCTACACATTTTTCTCTTATCTCGGATATTTGTCACTTCAGTTCCGTCATTTCGATACAATTATAAAAAACTTCTTCTTCCTACTAGTACAAATGAATAATGTTTAGGAGGATTCTCTCTTTTTTGTGTAGTGCACAGTGCCTTTTTCAGTATTTTGTTTTCTCGTCATCTACACATTTTTCTCTTATCTCGGATATTGGTCACTTCAGGTCCGTCATTTCAATACAATCATAAGAAACTTCTTCTTTCTACTATTACAAATGAATAATGTTTAGGATTTTCTCTTTTTTGTGTAGTGCACAGTGTCTTTTTCAGTTTTTTGTTTTCTCGTCATCTACATATTTTTATCTTATCTCGGAAATTTGTCACTTCAGTTCCGTCATTTCAATACAATTATAAGAAACCTCTTCTTTCTACTAGTACAAATGAATAATTTTTAGGATGATTCTCTCTTTCTTATGTAGTGCACAATGCCTTTTTCAGTATTTTGTTTTCTCGTCATCTACACATTTTTCTCTTATCTCGGATATTTGTCACTTCAGTTCCGTCATTTCAATACAATTATAAGAAACCTCTTCTTTCTACTAGTACAAATGAATAACGTTTAGGAGAATTCTCGCTTTTTTATGTAGTGCACACCAAAGTATAAACACATACTGACAAGTACTGACAAAACTCTCCAGAAGTGACCCCGCGTACCTCAGCGCCTCTAGAGGGGAAATGTTAAACTACTTAATAGCTCCGAGACAATAAATTATATTTAATACAGCTTGTATGGAACAAGTATAATCACCTTCGGAACTTGAAAAATTTAGGGGCCAGGTTCGCATAGGTATGGAATCGTCTCCGGAGACGCGGACAAAGGGTCACTTTTTATGTGTGGAGAGGGAATTTCAATTGGGCCCTATATATTTCTAATTAAGCTATATCTTTCTGGCTAAGCAAAGACTTGAAAAAAAAAGAACCGCGTTCCTACTAGGTGAGTAAATTCGAAAAAGTGGTCAATATACCTAAATATGTTTATGCAGACTGTCAAGCCATCAACCAAATTGAATAAGCATTCCGAAAACAAAAGCTACTTAAAACACATACAATCTCTTTAACACAACTTTTTATTATTCGATTAAATACTAGAAGACAATATGGTATAAAAGGCAAAACTGGTGTCACCTACAAGCAGGTGATCTACGGAACGTAAAAGATAAAAAGTAGTAAAAAGAAAAAAAAGGTAAAAATCAGATATAAAAGTCCTAATTTATATTCCTTTCGTAGAGAAGTATTTAATATTACTGCAAATGTTTGTATACTCGTACAATAAAACTATTTTCATTGCCACTTTCAATTTATTTAGAAAAAAAGCTCAAAATATTAAAAGTTAAGTATTTTCTTAACCATATAAAATCAATAATAAAACAGTTAGAAGTCTTTATGAACATTTTGAAGCTGCACAATTAGCGAGGCAAATGTTAAAACCCATAAACCCTCGCTATTAATAATCTAAAAAAAATGTAAAACAGAAACTTAAGTTTCGTAGGTTATGCAGCTTTTAGCTTATCACATAAGAATAGCTAATGTGGATACATTCTAATATTGATTTTGTTAGTCATTTTATTATTTTAAGAAGATTTCACGATTCCTGAGTTTTGTGTACTAGTAACGTAAAGGACAAGATTTGAGAATCAAGTAAGAATCATGTGATTTAAGGTGTCAGTCTTTCAATGCAAAATAAAATTGCCTTTTTGTGCAATAGAAATACTGAAAAGATTTATTTTACAAGAAAATATTCTTTATCAATTTAAAATTAATCTCCTCACTTGTTTGTTCAAATTATAGCCTCTTGCTTCTTTTGTGTAAATAATACAAATAATTTGACATAGGTTCAACGTATTCATATAAACTATGGTCATAATCTGAGTTTTAATGAGTTTCTATGGTCATAATCTGAGTTTTAATCTTACATCTTGTTACAGTAGAATAAAATTCTAGAAAGAAAATGAAAAAAAGTATTGTACAAGGGAAAAGTTTCCCACGGGAAATATTTCACACGGGGGAGGAAATTTTCTTGTATGATTTGAAAAAAAAGTTACAAAATAAATAACCTTTTTTTAGCTGAAAATTAAAGCAATATTGAAAGTCTAATGACATTTTGACTTTTGTATTCCGTACATGAAATGGGTTGTCCCCATCTCAATCCTAGTTGTTTACCTCAAAGGTTTGCTTTTGTCACAATGGTTTAAGAAAGAATACAAAAACACAATAATTGTTGAACTTGAATGAAAAGTATTCTAGAAGAACCTTGAGATTTTAGCGTAAGGAGCAAGGGTTGAGAAATAGACAGACCCCTCATATACAGAATAAATTTTCTTTGATTTGAGTTTCAATACTGCTCCTTACTTTCAGCTGATTTTTTTTTTAATTTGATCATCCAAAGAAAGCACAAATCACATATTAACAAAATAAGGAATTTTAAAAATAAATAAGAAAAAAAAATTCACAGTAAAATTTAAAAGTAAGCCAGTCAGCGAAGATAATCCACCTGTATTGATTCTAATTTTGCCTACAACCCCAAATAAAAAACAATTCTCTTCAAATAGAAAAAGGAAATATGTGTTCATGAACTGGTTCCAAGGCCTTCCCAATCCTACCCCTCCTAAGCTCTCATAAAAGCTGAGTGCAGTATACCAATGTCCATGTAAGTACATGTTTCTCTCACTGGGGGACTGTATCAAAATTCACGAAGAAATTGTCGTAAAACTATACTATCAAGTAGAATCTCAATCCTTTTTTACATCCCAGAACAGTCGATTTCAACAATGTTTCTTGGAACATCCACAAACTGGTAGACGAGTCTCTGGCCATCCACCTTCGCTAAAATTCCACACTTATAGTAGTACCTATAATAAATATAATTAAAAATTTGATTTTGTCATTATATCAAGCAAATGGATAAAATGAATAGTTCAAGAATGAATACTGAACACAGAAAGGAAGATAAGAAGTATTTGAATAAATATAGGAAATATATTTATTTTATTTTCTCGAAAACGGCTCCATATTTTGCGAGGAAAACTGTTATCTTGGGATATTTTTGCATAAAAAAAACGATCTAGACCGGTCAGATTTCTGTGAAAATTCGTGAAGAGTCTTAATTTTTGAAAATAAAAATTCATGTCAGTGATGTCATTTTTCTCTACATCATTACTGCAAGTACAGCAATGACGTTGTCACACTTATGTAGAAAAATTTAAGATTTTCATGCAAGAAATAGTTTAAATCCTTATTTTCAAAAAAAGCGGAAATAACCATGGGCGCCCATAAGCTGAATTCCAGGGGGGGGGGCAAACCTCATCTAATTGGCACTTTTAATGCTATATAATAGAAATCTCAGAAAAAAATTAAAAATAAGGCAGCATCATTCAGCCAGGGGGCAGGAGCCGTCCTGCCCTCCCCCCATATGGGTGGCCATGGAAACAATTTGTATTTTGTCCCACCACCTAATAATTAACAAATCTATAACCTGGACTGTCGTTTAAAACTAGACCAGTAAGGGCAGCTAAAGTACAGGGCATTGGGTAATTATGCATTAGCCTACTAATGAAAATCCAACCTAATGAAGAATGAATAATAGGGTTAGAATATAAGCGACAGTGGAGTATAAACGTGCCAAAATTGAAAATGATTGTTAGGATAATAGGGTTTGGGATTTTGACATGGATAAGATGATCAATGCTTACCATTTCTTTGTTAAAAGACATGAAGTTTCTGCGATATGTAATTGATAATGACAAAAGAAAAATAGGGGCAAAAGTTGACGTTCAACACTGTAAAAGCTCCAAGCATTGAAATCATAGGCAGTGCAATAGCGTTGCCTAAGTAAAATTGATGTTGGCAACAATGTTTTTTTTTGGGGGGGGGGGTTTCTTCATTTTAGACCAGGGCATTTTGTATCGAGAGATTTGTCGTAGAAACTTGAAAAGCGGCTCATTCGATTGGAAACTGGAAGGGCTTGTGCACTTTTAATAGTCAAAAGTTATTGGAAAGCAACTAACACTCCTTTAACGCCCACCATTTCACTAAACACATCCAATCAAAATTTTGAGATAGTCATTTTGTTTGACGTAGTTGAAAGGTCTTGAAATTATGTCTTTGAAGAGGACACTCCCCTCAAAGTCCTCAGGGCAAGGGTTGCACCTTATGCCCTGGGGGCAAACAAGGTTTTTGTTGAAAGCGTTGTCATGAAAACTTACAAAAGGTTTCATTCAATTGGAAATTAGTTGAAAGTGGTTGGAGGGCACCTACCCCCCTCTCGCCTACCATTTCCCCAAACACATACAATCAAAATTTTAAGAATTTTTTTTTTCAACACAATTGAAAGTCTTAGAAATTAGGTTTTTGAGGATGAAAACTCCCTCAGAGCCTTCTGGACAAGGGTTGTAAGTTATGCCCTGGTAGCATACAAGGTTCTTGTAGAAAGCGTTGTCGTAGAAACTTCAGAAAGGGCTCATTGTATTGTAAATTGAAAGGGCTAGTGTCCTTTTTAATACTCTAAAGTGATTGAAGGGCAGCTAACCCCCCTCTCACGCCCACCATTTTCCAAAACACATCCAATCATAATTTTAAGATAGCTATTTTGTTCAACATAATTGATAGTTCTGGAAGTTATGTCTTTGAGGATGACAAACCCCACATAGCCATCAGGGCAAGGGTCGTAAAGTTTTTCCTTGGGGCATATAAGGTTCTTATAGAAATTTCTGTCTTAAAAACTTCAAAAAGAGCTTATTCAATTGGAAATTGAAAGGGCGTGTGTCCTTTTTAATTTGTTTGGACGGTAGGGGATTTAGCAAAAAAAATTACGAAAATGTTAAAGGGGGTCAAGGATTTCATTTTATTTTCTAGTAAATGAGACAGAAAAATATAAATTTGAAAGGCTAGGAGAAGGAGAAACTTGTAGTTTCTTTGATTTTTCTCTATATAAATAACAAAATATGTATTTTTTGAAGTGGGGGAGGCAAACACCAAAGAAATTCCCAACCTATGCCTCTGAGAGAGGAAGAGTTTATATTGGAAAATAAGAACATTTTGTAGTAGCTTACCTGAGGGCACGAGACAGGGTTTCATAAGTCATCTTTGGGTTATTTTTATGCAGGCCCCAAAGTCTAGAAACTTCTTTGGTATCTACTATTTTGAATACACCCTGCACACGATTTGTCCATTTTATAAATTTTGGACAGTAATCCAAATTCTGAAGTAAGTTTAGTAGAAATTGCCGTAGGGGAGTTGTTTTTCCAGCTAAAAAAAAGAAAAGAAACGTGACAATCAGTCATCAATTATTTTATTTACAACCCATCACAAAAATCTGGGCCGAGCCCAGAAAAAGACCGAGTAAAAATCAAGAAAAACAAAAATGAAACAACAGAAATAAAAGCACACAGAACTACAGACAAGGGATAAACAGAAATGACCAAAGATGGGAAGACTTTTGGCATTCAGTAGAGAAATCATCAATATGATTCCCAATAAATCTTCCTGCGTTTACCAGTTGATACTACCTTTGATGAAAAGAGTTACTTGTGCAAATTGGAAGTTCCATTAAAAACTTTGCAGAATTAAAATAAAGGCGATGAACTTGCTTTCTCTTACCACAATTAAAAAAGACCAAACAGTAGAAAGAACAAGTAAGTGAGGAACTGTTAGGCTATTACATAACTGAGAACAGTGAGATCTACTCATATGCGACACGTTTGAAGCCAGGGAGGGATACGCAGCCCAGATCTTACTAGCATAGTTTTTCATTGCAAGATTTACAGTATCCTTTCAGGTTTGCTCCAATAGGCGTGCCCAGGTAAGTAAGGCTGCTAGCTAAAAGAACCTCAGAGACGGATTGACTTACTGAATTTCTATTCCCTTTATAGTTGAATGGTAGAGCAACAGTTTTATCAGTATTAAAGCTCAATCCAATGTGTTCGTATTCTTTTTGGAGAAGCTGAAAAGTTGAAGAGCATCCTTGGAAAGTGCAGGAAAGTATCCGTAAGTCATCCGGTTCAGGTTCGGTTCAGGTTCATTTATTATTCAATCTTACATAATGACACTAAATATATACAGATATCTGGCAGTGAGACAAGCTCGTTTTGCACAGATAAAAAAAGAAAAACAATAAAGAAATATACGGATTTTCATTCAAAATGGTATACTTCACAAACAAATATAAATAAATCAATAAATGTAAGGTTAATTACTCACCACATCACGGCAGACACCCACCCGACGATACATAAACAACTCTCAACCAGCAATGGGACAAGAAGAAGGATATCAAGATCCGAGAGAGATCGAAAAATAAGAAGAGAAAAAAAAAAAAAAAAAAAAAAATGAAAATATTATTTGACTAATAAATGTCCAAAAGGAATGATTTTATTTTATTTTTTAAAATTCCAATCGACACATCAAAATCAAAAATAGATTCATATTGGTTCAACGCGGCGACCACACTATTTCGTAGAGAAAACCGGGACCTCTCTGAAATTATCAACGGCTGGCGTAGTTTGCGTATGCTGCGAGCTAGATGAGAAGATGGCGGAGCAGCTGGGAACAAATCAAAAGAAAAGAAATACCTGGGCAGTGACAGGAGATTATGATTAACCTTGAATAATATCGAGTTAAAAGTAACTGCAAGTTCAACAGGAAGAATATTCAATAAACAATATAAACTCTTTGTAGAAGACTTACTGGGGAAAGACGCTGGGGAAGGAAGATAACTTTTTAAAATACGAAGCGCCTTATTTTGTTGCCTCTGAAGCGGAATTAAATGGGATCTGAAAGTATTCAAGTAAATAAGTGGGCAGTAATATAGATAAGAATGAACAAGAGCGAAATAAATAGAACGCATAGCTTCGAGCTGCAAAATGAATTTCATACGTTGCATAATACCCACGTTCCTTCCAAGCTTCAATCTTATACCATTTATATGCGGCTTCCAACTCAAATTTGAGTCAACCAGCACACCAAGGTAACGAATAATTTCAACACGTGATATATCCATACCTGAAACAGATGACTTAATCAACTTCAGACATGGAAGTGCCCGTGACGTACGCGAAAATACCATAAACTTTGTTTTTGAAGTGTTCAGAGCTAGCCTATTTGCCGTAAACCATGCTACTAGTCTATCGAATACTAGACTTAAATTATGTTTGACACGATCTTCATCGATTCCAGAGACACTACAGGCTGTGTCATCTGCGAAGAGAACGGTCAGCCCTAGGTCCTCAACTGAATTACTAATATCGTTAACATAAATTAGAAACAACAGAGGGCCGAGAATTGAACCTTGGGGCACTCCAACTTTATTTGACTGGTTCGAAGACGTTGATATAACTTCGCCCCCATCAATACACTGGACTCTATCGCTTAAATATGACAATATTATCGATTTAGCCGGACCACGTATACCACAATTAGACAATTTTTCATTTAAAATCATGTGACAAATAGTGTCAAACGCTTTCCGTATATCCACGAATATAGAAGCTGGAATTTCACCCTTATCCAAGGCATCATGAATAAACTGGGTTACTGCCAAAATAGCATGCTCTGTAGAATGTCCTTTTCGAAACCCGAATTGGGACTTACTGAAAAAACTATTCTTGTCAAGAAAATTTACAATCCTCACGTACAAACAACGTTCAATAATTTTTACGAAAGCAGATAGAATAGATATGGGCCTATAGTTGGACGGATCTTTTATATCTCCCCCTTTGTGTAGTGCAATGACACGGGCGGACTTCATACATGAAGGGAAGATACCATTCTTGAAACAAAGATTAATTATGTGCACAAGAAAATTTACTATACTAGGCATAATCGATTTAAGCAAGTTCGTAGAAGATCCGTCGATTCCTTCTGAGTGTCCATTTTTGAGTTGATGAAGTACAAGCATCAATTCAGCAGACGAGACTGGAGTGAGGAATATGGATCGGTCAGTAGAAGAGGGTAGAAAACTTTTGAAATCAGCAGAATTTGGCGTTGATTTTTGGGATGCCTCTTCCGACGTCTTTTCACCTATTTTAGCGAAGTGCGTGTTGAGCATGTTGGCGACGTTAAGTTTTCCTTTAACAGCTGTATCACCACCTGGGGGCATCATTTCGTCCGGAAAAGAATTCAACTTTTTTTTGCCGATACAATCGTTTATTAATGTCCATACCTTCTTAGGAGATCCATGCGCGCTATTGAATGCCTTCAAATAGTAGAGCTGTTTAGCAGACCTGAGAGCTTTGGTTAAGCAATTTCTGTAAGCTTTCCGCAAACGTAACTAATGAAAGATCAACTCCTTTGAAGATAAATGTACAGTTCAACTTATCATGAGCACCGAAAACACAATTATTAAACAAAACTGGAGAAGTTAGAGCTCCTTGGCCTACACCTTTCTGGATCGGCCATAGTTGACTACCATCTTTAATTCCAGCCTTCAGATTTCTATACATACATATTAAACAAGTAATTAATGCAGCATTAGTACCTTTCAAATGGGCCTCAAGCAAAACCTGAAAAAAATACAAGAGTCAAAGGCTCTTGCAACATCAAGTGAACACAAGACTAAGGAATCACCTCTTTCTTCAGTATCCTTCAGGACACTGATAAGCAGAAAGAGAGCGTGCTTTTTACCTAAGCCTCACTGGTACCCAAACTGACGAAGAGGGATGAAAGGGGATTCTTCAATGTCTTTTATTAAAAATGACTCAAAGAGCTTGAAAGTAGCACACGAAACGGTAATGTGGCGATAAGAAATGAACAGAGAAGCGTCTTTTTTTGCCATTTTTAAAGATGGGAGTTATTTGTACGGCACAAAATTACAAAGGGACTACACCACAGAGAAGGATCATCTGAAACAGTAGTTCTAAATGCTGCTCGATGAAAGAGCCTGCAAGTTGCAGGTACCAAGCTGAAATAGAATCAACACCAGAGTAACATTTTTTCTTAAGTAACTTAAGTTCATTAAGTAACTGGCTCTCATTAAGTAACTAACTCTCAAAGGGAATACACCTGTTTTGACTTGATTCTTTAACCTTGAATTAATTCAGTGATAAGTTGTGCAATCGGATACTTGATTTTTTTTTTGCATTCAGAATTTCACACTAGTAATGAAAGAACTTGAAATAAGTACCTGTATTTTGAAGACTGCTTATAATTTGAATTGATTGGATACTTGTGTATTAAAATAAAATTATTATCCGAATTAATAATCATAAATGGAATAAGGTGTGTTTGGTCGATAGCAGTGAATGAGTGAACATTTTAACTCAAATTGTAATAATGGATTATGATTTACGGTCTATTACAGACTAGTTTTTGAATTGCCAAGTTGGTTAGTTTGGAAACAAATTAACAATTGTAATGAATTGTCTTATGACTGAGTAAGACCTGTTAAGCGAGAGCCGCTTATTTGTTTATCCAGTGGCTGTTACAAGTTTATTCTGAATATAATCCATTCTGAACTGTTATTCTGATTTTTGATCGAGTGTTCAAATTATATTTATTCGCATCAATTTGGAACATTTAACCCGAAGAGGAATTGCTGCTGACCTATTGGCCTAAATTTCGTTTTTCAGTTCCTTGTTAAACTTCCGTTTCGTATGGAGCCTAAAGTCATTTACTAAGCCATCTCTCGGACGACCACAGTCATTCCAAACAGAAAGCCATGGCTTTGCCAAATGACACGCATTCACTAGATCTCTGTTTTTTGACCAATCTTCTAGCTGATACTTTTTACGAATACGTCGAAGAGGAACGACGCTTATTTCAGCGCGTTATATATTTGTGTCAAGCAGGAAGTGAGCTAAATTAAGATGTACTTTTCACTTTGTGGCAGCACAGTACGATCGCATAAAAGATTGAAAGGCACTTTTATTTTGCTCAGCATCTCGTCACAGACTATACTGAAAGACTCATTTGATACATTTTTCCAATCTCGGTAGGAAAACCAATTTGATTCCTTATTTTGAGCCATAGGCGGGGAGGAGTAAAAGCAAGTAGAGATAGGTAGGTGGTCAGAATAGAATCCTTCTTTTAAAACTTTGACCTTGTGACGGCCAAATGAAGCAGTAATATGGTCCAAGTTAGAAGTTGAGGAAAGCGGCCCAATGTGTAAAAAGTTGTCGTTCTTAGGCCATACACAATAGTCAGGAGGAACGCAGCCCCAAAAGATTTGTGATCGGAGAGACATTGTGTTAGTACCATTTACATTGAAATGTCCGCTGATGATAACAGGTTTACAGGCGACTTTTTTAAGAAGCCTGTCTAGAAGCTTTGAGGCAGACGCAAACCGTGAATCAGACTGTTCGTTGTTGTGATTGGTAGGGAGATAAACATTAATTACTACATGATTTTCAAGCTTAGCGGCAATAAAGATGAAGTAATCAGTCTCTGCCAATAGATTGCAAGGGAATTGGGAAAGAAAAGCTAGACCGTCAGATGGTCAACCTCTCGGTCTCACAATTGAACTACGAAAGCGGAGATTAAAATTAGAAAATATTGGTAACAGGCTTTTGCGGTCTTCTGACAGGAAATGCTCCTGAATCAGAACTAGGTCATGGGAATGCAATAACTGCGATAAAATTGGGATTCAATCAGTAACTTTTCTATTAATGTTCCACGACAAAATACGGCATCTGAATCTCATTTTAAGTTAGATTTACCTTTCAGCCGAGCCTGTGCAATAGGGCATTTTTACCTGGAATATGGATGGTTGTCTTATTAGCAAAGAGCATATTTTGTCACTTTCTGGCAAGGGGCTGTTTTAAAACCTCCGTGACCTTTTTCTCCAAAGACGGAACAATAAATTTCGTTTATACATGTACTTGAAATGTGTCCGTATGATTGGCACTTATTGCATCGAAGGGGTACGAACAAAAACTTTTGAATGGGGAATCGTTCGAAACTGATCACTAATGCAAACTTAATGACTCATAATAAATCCTCTTTTGTTTCAAATTTCAGCCTGAAAGATCTGTTAGAGCCACTTTGCTTTCCTTCACTACAATTTGGCACAAGAGACTTGACGTCATCAGAGGTCAGATCGTTTGGGACATGTTTAATATTACAAAGTGAGAAGGACTTTTAACCTGTGAGAGTGAGTGAGAAGGGAAAACAAAACACTCGTAAAGATAAACAAAGCATAATATTGCAGCCTACTGAAATTTTTATTATAATTAAAGTCAAGCCTTGTAGTGCGAGGCAGGGGTGTTAATTTGGGATGAGAGTCTTTGCTCCCCTTCTGAATTTTCAGAACTCTTATTTTTGGTGTTTTCAAAGAAACTAGAAATTAACTAAGAAAAGAAACTGAGAAAAGACGTCACAGATTTGATGTTACTAATGCAGTGTCTAGTGGGGGCGTCTAAGGCGTCAGTTCAGAAATTTGTAGGTAATATTAAAAGACAGGAGAGTAATTGTCTTATTTTTTTTAAAGATCTAGGAAAGCAAAAACTTTCCTTGTAGGATAATAACTATAAGCTATGATAGTATTCGTTTGTTAGCAATTAACTCTCACTCAGATTTTCTAACTAAAACCTTGATTTCTTTTTCCTAGAAATGATACTTTACTCTGATAGTTTTTTAGAGTCTTGAAAGAGGTATAAATAAAAACCAGGTTATTCTTTATGAAAATAAGGGTTGGTTTGAATTTCAATCCAGTTTCTTTTTTCTTTTCACTTTTCCTAAGAATAAGCCTCAGCTTGAAGTTTAAAACAACCAAAATTATCAGAACAGTAGCAAAGATTGATTTTTTTTGCGATTGTAAACAGCAAACAAAGAGATTATATAACTGAAATCTTACCCAAACCGAAAAAAAACGGATTTCTAATCCGTGGTTCATTTAGATTTTTTCAAAAAATCATTTGGATTTCTTTGCACAATTTACTGAAAAAAAACTTTGTACTTCGCACTTTCAAACTTGTACACGATTTCTTCAAACAAAAATCTTGAATTCCTGCAGGTTATGGTGAAAGATGTTCAGGCTCTTTATAGAAGGTTGTCAACAGCAAGGCGTCAAGAAAAAAGAAATTACAGTAATATCTATTACAAGAGATACGTAAGAAAATTATTTATTGACTTGACACAAGATTGAAGAGTTAGATGAAAAAGTTTCTAGCACGATACTGTTCTTAATTGATGTTTTTTATTCACTCGGCTCCACCATACTGGTGTTTCCATTGTTTCAGATTGACTACTTCCTCCTTAGGACAGGAGCCCCAGACGAAGGCTCACACATTTTCTCATCATAATCAATCTCCAAAGTCCTCACCCCTTAAGTAATTACTTTTAAGAAAACGAAGTGAATTTTATGCATCACTAAAGACATATATCTAAATAAATTTTCATACCTTTTAGCGTTTTCTTTGTTTTCCCATAAAAAGCTTGAAGCAGGAGGAAAGTTCACTTCTTTCAGAAGCAAAGCCTTTCCAAGTGATAGCTATTCTTCCTTGAAATGCCATTTGATAGACTAAATAACAGAAGGAAGAGATTTCAACATCAAACTAATTAAAAGAATTACCGTTTTTTCGCCTTCGCTTTTTTGGACTGGGTTTTTCATCATCATCATTACTAGTGTTTTTTGATTTTTTTCCTCCGTTTCATCTTTTTGAAACTCCTATGTGACTGGTCAGGCTCAAAGGTCTAAGAAAATGAATCAATGATTATACTTAACAACCACCCTATTTTTACGCTTTGAATATTTTGCTACGTGTCTAATTTGGCGGAATTGTTAATTTTCAACTTTCAAGAAAAATTTGCACATATGACCGGAGTGAAAATTTAACGCATATTCATATAATAATATGAGGCCTTCTACTACTATAAGACTATACTTTGTTTTCTTTTTGGTTATTTTGGAAATAGTCAATCAAAACGTATCCAATCAAATTTTGAGATAGCCATTTTGAAAGGTCCAGTCATGTCTTTTGCGATGACACACCTCCTCCAGGTCCTTGGGGAAAATGCCATAATTAAACCTATGAGGCATATAAAGTTTTTATAAAAAGCACTTTGTGGGAAGGGCACCTCGTACAGGAGCTATTGTAAAAACTTCAAAAGAAGTTCATTCAATTGGAAATTACAAGTTCTATTACCCTTTCTAATGGTCAAAAGCGATTGGAGGGCAGCCAGCCCCCAAGGCTCATCCTTTCCCCAAATACATCCAAATGAATTTTGAGAAACCATTCTGTTCAGCGTAGTTGAAAGGTCGAATAATTGTACCTTTGAAGATTGCAACCTTAAAACCCCCCTCCCCGCAAGTCGTCAGGGCAAGGGGTTGTAAGTTATGCCCTGGAGATATACAAGTTTTTTCTTGGAAAGAGTGGTCCTATAAACTTCAGAGCGGCCTCTTTGATTTGGAAATTGAAAGTTCTAGTGCCGTTTTTAATATTCGAAAATGATTAGAGGGCAGCCAGTCCCCCCACCACGTCCATATACAATCAAAATTTTGAGATAGCCATTATGTTAAACATCTCTGAAAGGCCAAATAACTATATGTTTTGGATGATGACACCCCCCCCCCCTCCCGAGATTAGGGGCTATAAGTTGTATTAGTTGCATATTGCTAACATTTAAGGTTTTTATGGAAAAGGTGGTCAAATAAAATTCGGATATGGCTATGTAAATTAAAAATAGAAAGTCCCTGTATCCTCTTTAGGAGTCAAAAGTGACAGAAGGGCAACTGGATGGACCACACATATTTTTTATCCCAAATACATCCGACAAAAATTTTGAAATAGCCAGTTGGTTCAAAATAGTCAAAAGATAATATAAAAGGCCCCTTGGGTTTAAAATAGCCCCTGAAAAATCGGGAACAAGGGTTGTAAGCTAGGCCTTAATGACATATAAAGTTTTTATGTACCGGGTGGTCGTATTTACTTTGGAAAGGGCTCATTCGATTTTAAATTGGAAGCCACAGTTTCTCTTTAAAGAGTCAAAATGAATTGAGGGCCCCCATCCCCCTCTCACAGTCATTATTTTCCAAAGTCAACATCCAATTAAAATTTTGAGATGTCGTTTTTCCTATGCATTAATTGATGATCCTGTAAGTATACCTTTGGGGATATAAACCCCCTCACAACCCCCAGAACAAGGGCTGTAGGTTAGACAATTTTTTCACTATTTACGTATAGTATTTATTGTTATTAGGAAAGGTATTCATGCTTCACCTTTACTTTTCATATTACAAAGACATTCAGGTGAGCCTTTCATAGAACTGAATCAAAACACTTTATGTGCATACGGGCTCTTAAAAGGGCGTAATCCAGGAATGACTGAGTGTATTAATTTGGAACTTTCAGGAATTGATAACAGATATGATCATGACCAAACAGGTGACATCTGCATGCTACTACCAGGGAAGTAGCTACAGTGTTTTTATTGGGGGAAGAGGGACAGGGGTTGCTGTTGAAGTTGGTGCTATTCAAGTGGTAATGAAGAAAAGTAACTATTTAACAAACACGTCACTTGGTGAATTTAAAACATTACAGAATACATTATAAACATTGAACACACATTAATCAATATAAGTACTGATGCTTTTCTTTTACTAAAACTGTCAGCAATGAGCTGCTGCGGGCAACTGCAGTGTAGCGTTAACAGGCTTTTGGGTGGGTGAAGCTGTATGTTGCATACACTCAGGTTATTCTATACTAATGCTACAGCACATATCCCCCCTTCACTTCCCCCAACCTCCACGCCCCGCACATGCTGCTCAATATCATAAATGAACCTTGTTCTATTCTAATATCCCTAAGTATTGCGAAATTTATTTGCTTGTATTTTTGAATGCACTTTGACTCTGTAAGATTTAATATGTTGTAATAAACCGATTTATTGGAATATTATTTATGATTTTGTAAACAATTTTTTTTTCTAATTAATCCATACTTGTTTTTAACATAAGGGAAAGGAGTCCATTACACTTCATTATATGTCCAACATGATTACAAGGCCGTATCCAGGGGGTTTTGAGTCCCTCATCCCCCCTTCCAAAAAAAAAATGTTTTTTCGACTCATAAAAACGTATCAAAAATGAATATAAACACATCTTTAATGTATTTCTTTATGTTTTTTCGTATCGTTTATTTGGTGTCTTCGGAGGTAGGGAACAAGGGGTGTCAGCCCCCCCCAAAATAAATAAAAAAAACTATAATTTATTAGGTAGCTTTAAAACTTTTGCTCTTTTTAGGTGTCAAATTTCCTCTTTACTTTGAGCAGATATTTTTTTTCTAATTAATCCATGCTTGTTCTTAACATAACGGAAAGGAGAAAAATAGGAGTCCGTTACACTTCATAATATGTCCAATATTAATATTTTCCCAGATATGCTGTCTTTGAAACCTTATTATCAAGTAAAACTCTGAACCTAGTTATTGGCAAAACTGAAAAAAACGTTATATGCTTCATCTTTCGCCACAGTTGCTCAGATAAATTATTTTTTCCTGATTTTCAACATGGTCAAAACTATGACAACTATGACTTTTAGTATGACTAAAGGTTGAGGTGGCTAGGGCACGTTTTGTGGATGAAGGATGACAGATTACCGAAGATTGTTCTTTTCGGCCAACCGTCTAGGGCTAAACGGAAAGCAGGTCGTCCCCGTCTGGGGTGGGAGGACGTCATAAAGAAAGATTTAAAGGAAATGGGAACTTCGGGGGCGGGTGAAAAGAGGGAGGCTTTAAATAGATTGGAGTGGAGGAGGAGTGTGCGTAGCTGTGTTGGCCTCAGGTGGCTTGGTGCTGCAATGAGTTGTTAGTAGTAGTAGTAATCCCCCGAAGTCCCCAGGAGGAGGGCTGAAAGTTATGAATTTTACCCGATGTTAACATATAGCATTGGTTATTGGGAAGTATACAGACATTTTCAGTGTTTTTTTTTTCTGGTAGCGGGGGGGGGGGGAGGGGTAAGGGGTTATGTGGGAGGATCTTTCCACGAAGGAAGTTTTCATGGGGGAAAGGACATTGCTATGAAAGGGGGCTTCGGATTTCCAACCATTATTTTTAAAAAAAGATAAGAAATTAAATAAAAAAAACAAGTTTTTGAACTGAAAGTAAAGAGCAACATCAAAACTTAAAACGAACAGAAAATATTACGTATTTGATCGGGTTCACCCCCTAGTCAATACATCGCTCTTTAAGCCAAAGATTTTTTTAGTACTTTCATAAGAGCTATTTATTCTAATTAGCGGCCTTTGTGATTAAGGGGTCATTTTTTTGGAACAAAATTTGAACTTTAGCTTAAAGAGCAAGGTATTGACTAGGGGGCGACCCCCCTAATATACGTATTAAAAATATACGAATATAGAAGTTAGTTACGTAAGTTAATTTGTAAGTTACTTATATTTATTACCAATAAAAACGTTCGTAAATAAAATTAAACAAGTTCCGAGAAAGCCATTTAATCAAATAAAAGTAAAATTTATATACAATTTTTTTTTTAATTATTCATGCATGGTGAGCCAAAATCAAAACTTGTATTAATTCAAAAACGTTCAAAAATTAAATTAGAAAAACAAGTTTTTTAAATATAAGTAAGGAATGACTTTAAAACTTAAAATGAACAGAAATTATTCGGTTTATGAAAGGGGCTGTCCCCTCCTCAACGCCTCGCTCTTTACGTTAAAGATTGACTTTCTCACAACTCCATTTTCTTAAATAATAAAAAACTTTAGCGTAAAGAGCGAGGCGTTGAGGAGGGGACAGCCCCTTTCATATACGGACTAATTTTTGTTCGTTTTAAGTTTTAATGTCGTTCAGCCGTTCCATAAAAACCATGTATGCCTCGGGATATAACTTACTACCCTTGTCCATGGGATCTACGGGATTTTGTCCACCCAAAGACATTGTTATATGATTTTTGGACTATTGGTAACAAAATGGATCTCTCTCAATTTCAATCGAATTCGTTTCGGGAAAAGAGTACGTCAGGGAGAGGGTGGGGAGGTATGTGTTCTTTGTCCTATTTGAATCTTAAGAGCGAAATAGAACTATGTTTTTCCAGTAAAATTATTTTTTTTTAAATTATTGAGGGGGCAACTTCCCTCCTTGCCCTCCCACCTCAATGAAGCAGCTTGCTGCTAGTACTACAAAATAATACCATCACTGCTACTAATTCTACTGCTACTACTACAACAACAATACGACATTTAAAATATTGAAGGGAAATTTGAACTAAATCAAAAGACATTATGTGCAAGCATATTCTCAAAAGAACGTACCTCAAGAGTATATTTGAGTATTAAGTTGGAACTTTCTGAAAATGTTAAAGGTGTAATCAATAGACCAAAATGCAATAATTGATACTGCTACTGATACTACTACCACTGCTACACTTACTTCTGCTACTAATGATGCTAGTTCAACTATTACCTCTATTTTAGCTACATGTTAGGCTAGGAGCATTAAGATGAAAATCATAAAAATATACAAATATATAGATTATCAAAAGTTAGTCTTATCAAAGACCAACTTTATTAAATCAAAACTTCCAGTACTTGTAAAATTACCAGCACTCAGGTTTTCAAAAAGGCACATACGCAATATCATAGGCAGTACCATTTTAAATTAGCTAGATTTCCAATTCAAAATTAACAGTTCTAGCGTCTTTTTTAAGAATAAAGAGAGATTGGAGGGCAAGCAACCCTCTTCCTAAGCCCATTTTTTTTCTAGACACATCAAATCAATATTTTTAGAACGCCATTTTGTTGAGTATTGTTCAATGGTCCAGTAATTATAACTTTATGGATGTCAACCCCCCATGAGTAGAAATGTCTCTAAGGATATTGGGTATGTCAACCCCACACAACTAAACTATTTACCTATTATTCTATAAAAATAAATGTAGCTTTAAAACTAAATCAAAAGGCACTGTGTGTGTGGCGGCCAATAAGAGACCTCAGCATTATATTGAGAACAACAGGTGCATTGATTTGAAATTTCCGGGGCTACTTCTACTACTACTTCTGCTCTGAAAATTTAAATAAATCAGCAGAGTGTATTTATGATATTAATTTTTTGTTTTCAGGTCAACCTGAGGAGGAAGCATAAACTTAAATTAAATAATACTGTTTTATCAGGATTAGAAATTGTTGGAAAAGTTTCCACATCATACAAATAGCAAGCTGAACTATGAATTCTTATACAGAAAAGCGAAAAGATATGAAATATTACTTTGTTTCTATGATAAAGGCTCTGTCAATAAAAAAGGAATAGAAATGAATTTAAAAATTAAAATGAGTAGGGCTCATAACCCCCTTGCTTTCTCGAGACTAGAACATAATTTGCGCTTTACTGAAAACAAAACACATTTAAAATATTTTCACTATTCTACTTTAATAAATAAAAAATTATTAACACTTTAAGGGATAAACATCAGTATATATGCTTTGAATTAACAATCCACGGTCAGTTTTTTTTTTTTTAGTTAAGCGCAAATTATGTTCTTGCCTTAAGAAAGCATTGGTGTTGTCAGATTAAATCATGTTTATTTTTGGCTGGAATGGAGTTAGACTCAGTTATTTGCTGTAATTTCTAGTCGCTTTGAATTTCATTTATTTATTGATGGCGATATGTAGTAGTTTTATGTTTTGAAGATTATATGACTTTATTTCTGCTTATATTTGGCTTAATGGAGCTTTTTTTTCTCTGAAAAAAACTTGATTCTGGAATTTTTTTTAGATTAATAAAGGATAAAAAATTGAAGGTTTATGGCCATTACTATACACAACGCTATAGTGTTGCCTCTGGTATTCAGAATAGAATTTAAAAATAACTGTATTAAAATTATAAAAAGTGCAGTTTTTTTAATTATGCCTATCTTACTAGCATTGAAAGAAACTAGAAAAGCCTTTTATACACATAAACAAATTAATTGAAAACGATGGAATTATTACACTGTCTTCTGTGATTTTTTTTTAATTAGAAGCTAGCAGTAGTCATCCATGGTTACGGGATCCTAATTACCTGGGTTTCTAGAGTTCTATTGTCCTGATGCAAATCTTTCCATTTTTGTAGCTAAGTATGGCGGGGTTTTATTGCAACAAAGTCAAAAATGAAATAATAAAAAATAAATTTTCGACACCCCATGGCTTAAATTCAACACCCCATGGCTTGGGATGATTTAAAAAGCTACCCGTTCCCCACTTCTTAAAAATATAATCAAAATTGTATATTTCTCATAGATTTTTACGTTTTTTTTACTTTGTCTTCGTTGATTCAGTTTAGTAAGTTAAAACAAGAGGTACGCTTGCTGAAATGTATGGGATATATACATACTTTTAGCTCTATATTTTCAAATTTGAAGGGAGGGGTTGGGGGTAAATCCTTGTAGAAGCACCCTTAAAATTTGATAAATGTAAATTTTCTGCATATTAAGAAGTAAAAATAGCTTTTTTTAAAATGTTTCCTTCTCAATAGTCCAAATTCTGCGCTAGTACCAAATACTGCCCCTTAACAACCTTGAAGAAACCTCAACTACACCTAGCTACTTCAAATAGGGACATTTAGGTATATTACACAAGTCATATACGGTATACAGTTTTTTGTCTAAAGTGGAAGAAAGCAAAAATTAATCCAAAATCACAGTTTTCAGATGATCGGAAAGAACTCAGTCGTAGCTTAAAAAACGTGAAAATTTTCGATTTGACAAAACTAAGCTCTACAGATTGTAAATAAACATTATAGGACATTTGTACAGCAGAAGCATAAAACGGCTCTCTTTAATTTTTACAATCCAAAAATAAATCGTTCTTGTTTCTTACGTTAGACTTTTGTGTTTTCAGTAAAGAGTCAGTATTGCATAATTTTACTGATTATTTTGGCGTTGGAACCCTCAAGGATGTAGAGAATTTTATTTTGTCAGTTATTGTTGGGTGATAGGAGGGTCGCTGTTTCGTAGTGGCTGTCGGTGAGCTAACTTCTTTTCCTTATAGATTTATAAATTAGACATTGTTAAGTATTGTTTATGCCAAGTTTTAACATTAGTCTTTTGTTCTATGTCGTTTCCCAAATAACGGGCCATTTAGCCCTTTGGGATATTGTTATTGTTATTTATGAAAATAAATGGAAATTTAACTTTAATTAGGAGAATAAAGTCATTCGGTTCAATTAGATTAGTTTCTGATATACATCACATAGGCTAAGAAGCAGAGCCTCCGGTAAACAAACCTCAGAGTAAAAATAAACTATAAGAAGTAAAAAACTTAAATAAATGAATTGTGACAATGGACATTTTTCAATACAGATTTGAAAGTGGCACCAAAAATCGTATAATAGGTAGTCGTTCAAAATTTCATTTTATATATATATATATATATAAAAACAAAAAAAAAGCTTACTGGTTCCATAGCTGTCGGTTTGAACAGGCGGTTTATCAGCCGAAACCACGGAAAACGGAGGAGACAGACCCCCTTGTGGATTTGGCATCATTAAAGGATTGTCACATGACAATATTTGAGGTACAAAATGATACGGACCATCTAAATGGGTTGGAAGAATTACTGGTTGTATTGAATTGGCAGAATAAAGAGGGGGGAAAGGATAAACCATTTGGTGGTTTACTAGAGGATGGGACTGGTGCTGTGTATACATTGGTAGTACATAAGCTGTTGAAACGCTCGGTTGAACGGCTGATGGCACCTGACACAAACGATGGACGTAGGTGTATTCAGGGTGACCTGCAACAAAAATATGAAATATTACTTTTATACTTTTGGTATTTTGGGGAAAATGGATGAACTCTCTAATCCAGGCTGCCTCCAGAAATATATATATATATATATATATATATATATATATATATTATATATATATATATATATATATATATATATATATATATATATATATATATATATATATATATATATTATATATATATATATACTATATATATATATATATATTATATATATATATATATATATATATATATATATATATATATTATATATATATATATATATATATATAATATATATATATATATATATATATATATATATATATATATATATATATATATTATATATATATATATATATATATATATATATATATATATATATATCCTCCCGCGTAACTCCCCAACCTCCACCAATCCCCCTGAAAACGTCTATATACTTCCCAATAACCAGTACTATATGTAAACATTGGGCAAAGTTAATGGCTTGTCACCCCTCCCCACGGAACTCTTGGGGCTGAAGTCATCATCAAAGACTTAGTTATTAGATTATTCGACTATGCTGAATAAATGGATATCTCAAAATTTTGATCAGGTTACTTGTAGAAAAAAACTGATCGTGGGAGGAAGGGTAGCTGCTTTTTAGTATTTGTGGTCACTTAAAAAGGGCACTAGAGCTTTTGATTTTCTATCAAATAAGCCATTTTTCAATTTTATTCAGTCACTGGGTTTGATGCAATCACCCCTGACAAAAAAAGAAAAAAAACACTACACGCATCCGTGATCTTTCTTCCGGCAAAAATGCAAAATTCTGCATTTTTGTACATAAAAGCTTGAAACCTCTACATTAGGATATTCTAGTTTGCTGAATCTGATGATGTCATGTTCATTAAGATAACTTGATGATTTGCTCCATAAAAAAAGCATCATATTTTCTCAGGTTTTTAGCCTTTGATGGGTAACAATAAACTTGATGAACTCTACAGATTTTGAATAACCATCAAAATTCATTTTTTTTTGCTGTATCTAAAGCTATCGAAACTCTGTTTTCTTAGTTTCGTTGCTATTGAGACAAACCTGCTTCTTACCGTTAGTTCGCTACCACGAACCATTTGATAAAAGTTACATGTCGTCTCATTTAAAGACACGAGTCAGCGCAACCCTGTTATCGAGTCAAGAATCAGTTCTGGAAGGTGACGGACACCCCACACTTTAAAACTAAAAACTTATTAAAACTTAAACAGAAAATATTATTCATTCACGGGGTTCTAATTTGAGGGAAATTATTTTCAAACACAACAAAAATATATTTTTGTGACCTTAACAAAAATAGTGTTACTGCTGTAAAAGTGAAAGAAATGACTACTTTCATATTTCCGAATTCTTGGATGAGGAAACTGATTTGAAGTTGCGTATTGCTTGAGGTGCCCTGCCCCCTCTACTAAGAAATAAAGGATAAGCTAGGAATTTCCGTACTAATAGACTTCAACCCCCATCACCTCTCAGTTCACATCTATGTGGTCCTCTGATGGTACATGTTGTACTTTTAACAAAAACGATTAAAAAGAGGTTCTCAGTAGCACCGTTTATACATTTCATATTGTTTAAGAACTCTTTTTGTTTATTAATTGTAATCGTTCTGACCTAAAGTGGTTAAAAATTCTTCACTTAAAATTTCTCTTTGTCAACACAAAACTTTGTTTTTTTTTTCGATCTGACTATAATAATAATAATAATATATTGAAAACCCTTCGTATACAATAAATGTACAATGACAGAGTATACAAAAATGCGAAAAGAGGAAACAAAAGAAAATATAAAAAAATGACAACAAAAGCAACAACTTTGTGCAGTGCAACTTTGTGCACTATGAAGTGCTAATCCGACATACAATTGTGTTGCTCTTACACCCTGCAAATTACCCCACACCATAACCTTCCAAACATTTGGATAAATATTATTATGATAACATTTTATGGTAAACATTATTATGATAAACATAACTGCACTTATTGAGTTTGTTCTGGATTCTACGGAAGTATCCTACCGAATAAATTAACACTGTTTGAACCGGTAAATACGATGCCAATTGCAATGTGTTCCTTTTAATCACAATTTAAAATTTCCAAGCACAAATCAGGAGAATCCCCTTCCTATAAATTAAGGGAGGTGAGCACTATTAATTTTTCTTAGTTCCAAAAGGGTATTTTTCAATTGAAGGGCAATTTTCCTCAGAAGTTTAAAGAGGGACGAGGAGAAAAGAGCATCCATCGGCTGTCGTAGTTTCCTTCAAAGGCTAAAAACGAAACAATTCTATCTTGATATTAAATGAAGCTATGTTATATCAGTTTTTGAAAAAGACCTACCACTGAAGGAAGATGATTCGATACGGCAATTTCTGTTAGTTCGAAGATCTAAGGCCATTTTTATCCCTTGTTCCGAATTCTACCTTACTCTTCAACAACTAAAATCCAACTAAAGAAGTAAATAATAATTAAAAAAAAGAACTTAATTGAATATAATTAAGATGAACTAATCACCCGGTTTTATCAATTACTTCATACCCTGATTTCTGTCGTATCCGAGGATATTTGCTAATATCCAATTACTATCATGAATATGCAATGTTAGACCTATCCTGACCCATTCTTACTTATGAATTATTAGTATTCTCATGTATTAATTAGTATATTAATAAAACAGTGTGTGGTAGAGTAGAAAGGGAGGTGCTACTCGTGACAGGAGTCCATATATGGGCATAGAGCCACGTGGTTAATGGGGTCAATGACATCTTTCTCCAGGTGTGTTTTTGGCACGCTCTTAGCGAATGTCAATGCTGTTATTGTTTCCGAGGCAAAATGCCAAGGTCAAAGTTGTTGTTGTTTTGAACAGAGTCATTAGAGAGAACACGTGGTTAATGGGGTCAATGATGTTGTCGTTCGAAGCAAAGTTAATGACACTTCCTTCCTGTTCGAGGCAGATGTTATGATCCAGAAATAGTATTTGTTATTGTTATTCGAGCCAAATGTTACGAGTTCCCGGGAAACAGTTAATTAATGTCTGACAGATAACGTCAAGTTAATTAATGTCTTTGGATTTCGAACAGAAATGTTTCCGAGAAACAGTTAGATCACACATGATGTCATGATTGTTTGAATTGTCTCCGGCGCGAAGTTTATTAATGTCTGGAGTTCTTCCAGAAGAATCGTTTCCGAGCAAATGTTTTGATCTTAGCGCGCGAAAAGGTTTCCAAATAATTGAAATAAGCCAGCGCAGGGATGCCAAACAAAAGGAACACGCTGAATTACGTTTAGGGATTATTTGGGCGAAACTGTTTTAGACAGGTTATGGAACGATTTCGACGAAACAGTTAGAGACATTTTAAAAGATGATTTTTGAAGAGATTTTAGAAGAGAATTTAATGGTGAAACTCTGTGGTCGTTATAATACACAAGTTTCATTTGAACAGTGTTGTGAGGTCCTCTACCCCAACCCCAAAGGGTTCCAATCCTCCTACCCCAACCCCGAAGGAAGCGCTCGGTCCTCAAAGGTCCCCCAAGCTCCCAAAGAGCCCCAGCCCCCCAAACGCCCTCCTCAGACCCTCAAAGGCCCTCCCCTGGTCCTCAAGGGCCCACCAGACCCCCAAAGGTCCTCCGGACCCCAAACGCTCTCCTCAGACCCCCAAAGGCCCTCCACTGGTCCTCAAAGGTCCCCCGGGCTCCTAAAGGGCCAACCGGCCCCCCAAGGGCCCCCCGGGCCCCCAAAGGTCCTCCCCCGGTCCCCAAAGGTCCACTGGGCTCCCAAAGGCCCTCCCCCGGCCCCCAAAGGTCCACCGGACTCCCAAAAAGACCACTCAATCCTCAAGGGCCCCCGGATCCCCAAACGTCCTCCCTGGGCCCCAAAGGTCCTCCCCCGGTCCCCATACATGCACACAAAAACTTACACACACACAAAAACTTACACACACACACACACACAAAAACTTACACACACACATGAAAACTTACACACACACACGAAAACTTACACACACACGCCAAAACTTACACACACACACACAAAAACTTACACACACACACACACACAAAAACTTACACATGCACACGAAAACTTACATGCAGACAAAAACTTACATGCACACAAAAACTTACACACACACACACACACACAAAACTTACACACACACACACACGAAAACTCACACACACACACGAAAACTTACACACACACAAAAAATTACACACACACACACACACACAAAAAAAAACTTACACACACACACACACACACACAAAAACTTACACATGCACACGAAAACTTACATGCACACAAAAACTTACATGCATACAATAACTTACACACACACACACACAAAACTTACACACACACGAAAACTCACACACACACGCCAAAACTTACACACACACACAAAAACTTACACACACCACACACACACACACACAAAAACTTACACATGAACACAAAAAAACTCACACACACACGCACAAAAACTTACACACACACACACACACACACACACAAAACTTACACACAAACACACGAAAACTTACACACACACGCCAAAACTTACACACACAAAAACTTACACACACACACACACACACACACACACAAACTTATACACACACACACACACACACAAAAACTTACACACACACAAAAACTTACACACACACACACACAAACTTACACACACACATACAAAAAACTTACATCCACACACAAAAGCTTAGACACACAAAAACTTACACACACACACACACAAAAACTTAGACCCACACGCAAAAACTTACATGCACAAAAAAACTTACATGCACACAAAAACTTACACACACACAAAAACTTACACACACGCACAAAAACTTGCACACACACACAAAAACTTACACACACACACACATGAAAACTTACACACACACGCCAAAACTTACACACACACATCAAAACTTACACACACACACTACAAAAACTTACACACACACACACACACACACACACAAAAACTTACACATGCACACGAAAACTTACATGCACACAAAAACTTACACACACACACACACACAAAACTTACACACACACACACACACGAAAACTCACACACACACGCCAAAACTTACACACACACAAAAACTTACACACACACACACACACAAAAAAAACTTACACATGAACACAAAAAACTCACACACACACGCACAAAAACTTACACACACACACACACAAAACTCACACACACACACACACGAAAACTTACACACACACGCCAAAACTTACACACACAAAAACTTACACGCAAACACACACACACACAAAAACTTACACATACACACGAAAACTTACATGCACAAAACTTACATGCACACAAAAACTTACACACACACACACACACACACACACAAAACTTACACACACAAACACACGAAAACTCACACACACGCCAAAACTTACACACACACAAAAACTTACACACACACACACACACACAAAAACTTACACATGAACACAAAAAAACTCACACACACACGCACAAAAACTTACACACACACACACACACAAAACTTACACACACACACACACGAAAACTTACACACACACACCAAAACTTACACACACAAAAACTTACACATGCACACGAAAACTTACACACACACACGCCAAAACTTACACACACACACACACACAAACTTACACACAACACACACACACACACACACAAAAACTTACACATGAACATACCAAAAAACTCACACACACACGCACAAAAACTTACAAACACACACACACAAAACTTACACACGCACACACACGAAAACTTACACACACACGCCAAAACTTACACACACAAAAACATACACATACACACACACACACACAAAACTTACACACACACACACACACAAAAAAACTTACACACACAAAAACTTACACACACACACACACAAACACACACAAACTTACACACACACACAAAAAACTTACACCCACACACAAAAGCTTAAACACACAAAAACTCACACGCACACACAAAAACTTACACCCACACGCAAAAACTTACATGCACACAAAAACTTACATGCACACAAAAACTTACACACACGCACAAAAACTTACACACACACACAAAAACTTACACACACACAAAAAACTTACACACACACAAAAACTTACACACACACACACACACACACACACACACACACACACACACACACACAAAACTTACACATGCACACGAAAACTTACATGCACACAAAAACTTACACACACACACACACACGAAAACTTACACACACACACACACATCAAAACTTACACACACAAAAGCTTAGACACACAAAAACTTACACACACACACACACACACACAAAAACTTACACCCAAACGCAAAAACTTACATGCACACAAAAACTTACACGCACACAAAAACTTATACACACACTAAAACTTACACACACGCACAAAAACTTACACACACACAAAAACTTACACACACACACGAAAACTTACGCACACACACACACACACACACACACACACACACACACACACACACACACACACACACACACACACACACACACAAAAAACTTACACATGCACACGAAAACTTACA
>JAPEVW010000038.1:737268-742268 GCA_027921565.1 Artemia sinica | reverse complement strand
TTACACACACAAAAGCTTAGACACACAAAAACTTACACACACACACACAAAAACTTACACCCACACACAAAAACTTACATGCACACAAAAACTTACACACACAAAAACTTACACACACACGTACAAAAACTTACACACACACACACAAAAACTTACACACACACACACGAAAACTTACGCACACACACACGAAAACTTACACACACACACACACACCAAAACTTACACACACACAAAAACTTACACACTTACCATATCACAGTTACATTGTCTTAATTTTTCAAATTTCATTTTGAATTTCTGTCGTGAAATGCAAGAATTGGAATATTTCAGTAGTGACTTGTTGTGCTTTACCTTCTCACAGTTACATTCTCTTGATTTTTCGAAGTTCATTTTGAATTTCTGTCATGAAATGCAAGAGTTGGAAAATTGGGCTCATAGTCCACCAGATCGAATGGTGGAAATCCACTAGCTCAGTATTGGGGTCCCAGTCCACCAGCCTGAACGGTGGAAATTCACTAGCTCAGAATTGGGGTCTTAGTCCACCAGCCTGAATGGTGGAAATCCACTAGCTCAATATTGGGGTCTCAGTCCACCAGGCTGAATGGTGGAAATTCACTGTTTAAGTTAGATTAGGTCAACTTATCATGAGCGTTCATGATAAGTTAACCTAACTTTTTCTGGTGAGTATGGTTAGGTTAGGCTAGATTAAGTTAGGTTAGGTTAAGTTAGGTTAGGTTAGCCCAATGTACGCTTCACTTAGGTTAGCCTAAGTTAGGTGAGAGACAGGCAAAAAGTCAGGTGTATGATTAGGTTAGGTTAGGATAGATTAAATTAGGTTAGGTTAAGTTAGGTTAGACTAGGTTAGCCTACGTACACGCGTGAATTTCTGTCTTGAAATGCAAGAGTTGGAAAATTGGGGTCTTAGTCCACCAGCCTGAATGGTGGAAATCCACTAGCTCAATATTGGGGTCTCAGTCCGCCAGTCTGAATGATGGAAATTCACTGTTTAAGTTAGGTTAGGTTAACTTATCATGAGCGCTCATGATAAGTTAACCTAACCTTTTCCGGCGAGTATGGTTAGGTTAGGCTAGATTATGTTAGGTTAGGTTAAGTTAGGTTAGCCCATGTATGCTTCACTTAGGTTAGCTTAGGTTAGGTGAGAGACAGGCAAAAAGTTAGGTGTATGATTAGGTTAGGTTAGGTTAGATTAAATTAGGTTAGGTTAAGTTAGGTTAGGCTAGGTTAGCCTACGTACGCGCGCGTACGTATCTAGGTTCAGGAGATTTTTTCCTCCAAATTTGATACTAAAATACTGAAATGAAAAAAAAATTACCTGCCCTGGTACTACCGCTATCCTTAACACTAGATCTTATAAACCTCAAAATGCCCATTTAGAAGAACAGCTGAACTGGAACTTTTTCGTACTTTTTTGACCTTTGCTTCTCCCTTGATCAATTATTCTCTTCCCACATGTGTCTAGGCTACTGTTTTTTTTTTCTTCTTTTATCACTAGACAGAAACATGGAAAAGACGACTCAAGATGAAATTTTGTAATAAATTAGCCACAATTTTAAACTGCAGCATATTGTAGCAAATCTTATTGTGAGTTGCTGACTGACTTGAATCCATTCAAAGGCTATAATTTCTAAAAAAAAAAAAAATACTGTAGTTATAGCTGAATAGAACAAAATGATTTCCTTTGAATAAACACAGGGATTAATTTCTTTCAAATTTTTCATATTTCTTCTTTTATCCCCTGGCAATGAACTTATTTGAAGTCATGAATACATAATTAAAATACTGAAATAAAAATAGTAACAAAACCTACTACTGCTACTACTACTACTAAAAACTCACCGCAGCACCAAGCCACCTAAGGCCAAAAAAGCTACGAGCGCTCCTTCTCCATCCCAATCTATTCAAAGCCGCCGTTCCACGAAGCTCCCGTTTCCTTTTAATCTTTCTTTATGACCTCGTCCCACAAGCCTATTGTTTGAAATACGGTCAGTTAGTCGGGTACCAAGAATAATCCTTAAGCAATTTCTCTGGAAAACATCTAGCAAATCTTCATCCGCTTTTCGGAGCGTCCATGCTTCAGAGCCATATTTGACCACTGTCATCACTTTAGCATCTTCACTTATTCCTAGCCTTGGTAACTTATTCTTCTTAGCATTAATTTTCAAATCTTTTCTATCACCCTGAACTCACAAAACCTCTAAGACCTCATTCATTTCGCTCACACTTTCATCTAGGATGCTTAAATCATCACCATAATCTAGGTTCAGGAGATTTTTTCCTCCAAATTTGATTCCGTGGTCTCCCATTGCCTTTCCTTTGCTTCTTAAGACAAAGTCCATCAAAATAATCCTTATAAATGGGGATACAACAGAACCCTGCTTAACTCCTGATATAAAGCAAAACAAGCTGCTAACCTCTCTTCCTACCTTAACCACAGCAGTGCTATTCTCGTATATAGCACTAATCACATTAATGTATTTGTCTGGTATACTATATAAGGAAAACCTTTACTAAGGCTCTTTTATGAACAAAATCGAACACTTGCTAGTAATCTATAAAACTGAGGATCAAAGGTTTTTGACGAATCAGGCACTTCTCAATTATTAGCCTAAGAGTGAAAATTTTGTTGACACATCCTCTACCTTTTCTAAAACCGCACTGTTCTTCTCTTAAAACTTTGTCAACGGCATCTCTCGGTCTAAAAAGTATCTTATTACTAAGTAATTTACTACCTACAGAGACCAGACTAATGCCTCGATAATTATCCCACTCACTTTTATCACCTTTCTTGTAAAGTAGCTTAATTAAGGTTTTCCTAAAATCGTTAGGTACTTCCCCTTTTTCAAAAACATATTCATAATTTTCAGTAACTTATTTCTAACCTCAGAGCCACCATATTTAAGAAACTCATTTACCACCCTATCAGTACCTGGAGTTTGATTATCTTTTAATGTTACATCGTTGCATAAATTAAATTTGGACAAACTTCCTAATTTTAGTTGTTTCATGCCCACTAATCTTTTATTGTAAAGCTGATTTAATATTATCATTTAAAAAGCTCGTTGCCCACTCCTACGGTTTATTCCCTGAACACCTCAGAAAAAAATCTACCAGGAGGACTTCTCGTCCATTGAGTCAGGTTGCAATGATTAGGTTATTATTAGGAGGGGTGGACCCATTATCAGTGGATCGAGGCTCAAGGCCCATTGTTTCTACACCCCAAAAATTAAGCTCTGTTTACGGTTGGCGGACACCAATGATGGGTTTGGTCTAATCCCACCTAGACATTCTTCTATAAAATACCTTCTTGCTTCCACAGTGGCTATCTTGCATTTTTGAAATAATGGGGATTCACTCCTCTCTATTCGGGAAAGATGTTTATCTAAATTCTCAATTCCTGTTGTGGTTTCTGTAACCATTCTTGTCTCGGACCTTTTCAGTCGTAGAAAATGTTTATTCCGTGTGGGGTTGAACTTCGTGAGTAATTCCTTTGTTTTCTTACACCCCAGCTATCCTATGCTAATTTGTTTCGCTCTCTCACTGCTCCAATCCCTCATAATTAGTTTAGTGGATATAGCTGTTTTATTGAAGTCATTTTCTACCCATTGTTTCAAGATGTTACAGTAATTCATGGGCTCATAAATAATATACCTGGTCCCCATTTTTCAGGAGGTCTGAATCAAGTTTTATGTAGCGTAAGTCGAACACCGACTACTATTCAAAGAAAAGAGAGGCACAAACAAACATTCTCATTCAAGTTTGTCATATTTTCTCCTTTAAAACCATAGTTGCGGTCTTCTTTTCCTTTTCTCAAAAGACAAAAAAATAATCAAGTTAGAACAGCTTTTTCTTCATTTTTTCGTCCCTTTTTTGCGCTATAAGCAAAGAGTACTAAAGAAAAAAAAGAGAAGAAAGTGCTCTGTGGAACGAATTCTCACTTTATTCAGTAATTACTATTTGCGCTTTAGCGCGTTTAATGGGGGAGGGACGCTGGAAAGTTGACAAGCCTGGAAGTGCTGCACAAAGCAAAGAATCAGCATTACCTAAGTAAAATCAATGTTATATATTTGCATTTGCTGGATGACATTAGAGCCAACTTTTCGTGTTTGAAAATTTGACTTATCCACCTCCTATTGAAACATGTAGTTTTTAAAATTAATAGGCAATTTGTGTTACTGTGGGGGGTTGACCTATGCAATAGCCCTGGAGATACACTTAAAAGACCCTTAAGCTCTACAGAATAAGATAGCCATCTTAAATTCTGATTGGAAGTGTTCGGAAAATTATGAGGCAAAGAGGGGGGCTGATTTCCCTCCAGTCTCTTTTGACTCTTAAAACGGGTGCTAGAACTTTGAATTTCCAGCAAAATTAGCTCCTTTAAAATATCAATAATATCAATTGCTATGATATAGCAGCGCTGCCTATATTATTGCCTATATGCCCTTTTATTGTATAGGCTTTTAGGTTTTTCGCTTAATTGAAACTCCCCCTAAACTTTTCAACCACAGTTTTCCACAAACAATAGTCACAGTAACCATAGAAGCAGTATCACAAGTATACGCACAGTGTCTTCTGACTAGTTCAAAATCTGTCCCAACTTACCCGGATATGTCTAGCTTAATAATTTAAACCCTTCGTGTGACATTGCTTTGTCACCCTATTGACAGTCCACATGATCATAGTTCGTTTTGATTTAGTTCAGCATCCACTTAAATATTTCTTGAAAGTTTTACCTTATTACCCTTATTTTTCGTAGTAGTAATAGTTTTAGTAGCAGTAGTAGCATTAATAGCCGTATGCGAATAGCACCTTTTTTCAATATCCCCTTCAATACTCGATGGGATTTTTAACTTGACACCATCAACTGGTCGTGAAGCATTGCTGATAAGTTCTCTTGACAACCTGTGAGGGCAAGGTATGTTGTGATTTATCGCAATATAGTTACAATATTGCCCAAAAATTTTCCCTTAATACCCTTG